>VMDO01001102.1:0-231097 GCA_007922755.1 Pedetes capensis | reverse complement strand
ACCCTCTGTACAACAGGGGAAGCACTATTGTCAGTGCTTCTCTGCTGTTCATTGGGTTTTCAATGGCAGATTGATTTTTGGGAGGGGGTTGCCAGGTCCTTCTCCCAAGCCTACAGCTTCTGGTGTTCCCAGGCGGTCTCCCATCCAGGTACTAACCAGGCCTGACCCTGCTTAGCTTCCGAGATCTGACGGGATCGGATGCCACAGGGCTACAGCTGCAGGCTATAAAGCAAATAGGAGTAATAATGTAATGTATCTCCTTCTGAACATGGTTCTGTGCATATGTATTTTTTTTTTTTTTTTGTGGTACTGGGGGTTGATCCTGGGCCCTCACGCCTGCATGCTTTTGCAAAGTGCTGGACCACTGAGCTGTACCCCCAGCCCTTTTATTCTTTTCTTTACTTTCTGAGACAGGGTCTCGCTAAGTTACACAGACTTCCTCTGGTCTCTAACTTGCGATCCTCCTGGCTCCGCCTCCCAAGCGGCTGGAATTACAGGCGTGCGCCACCACGCCCAGCTTGTGCATATGTAATTTTAAAACAAAAAAAAAAAGAAAGAAGGAAAACAAGAATCAAGCTGGACACAGCAACACACACCTGTAATCCCAGCAACTTGAGAGGCAAAAGCAGGAAGATGGCAAGTTTGAGGCCGGAGGCTGCTGTGTAACATAGCTAGACCCTAACTCAGAATGTCAATGGGCTGGAGGTGCAGCCCAGTGATCCAGTGGTAAAGCACTTGCAAAATATGTACGAGGCCCTGGGTTCAACCCCTTCCCCATTAACACAAAAACCAACCAAACAAAAAATAAAAGCAATATAGTGTTTTACTTAATTTTGAATTGCTACTTACTCTATTTCACAGTAGGCTGCAAAGTCTCTGCTCTCCTTTGTTACTATGTGCATTCAATTCTTTGTGTCTACCAGTTTTTTTGTTTTTGTTTTTGTGTTTTGTTTTTGGTTTGGTTTTTGTTTTTGCAATATTGGGGGTTGAACCCAGGGCCTCATGCTTGCATGCTTTGCAAGTGCTGGACCACAGAGCTGCACCTCAGCTCATTTTTTAAATTTATAAGACAGGGTCTCACTAAGTTACACAGGCTGCCTCTGGTCTCTAACTTGCGATCCTCCTGCCTCCACCTCCCAAGCCGCTGGGATTATAGGCATGCACCACCGCACCCAGCTCGTGTCTACCAGTTTTATATCTGTAAATACAGCCAACTATGGATGAGATATATTCAGAAATACACGCATCCGTATTGAGTGTGTGCAGACATTTCTCCTGTCATTATTCCCAAACAGTACAATGTAATAAGAACATATGTTTTTGGCACCTTTCTCAAAATTCAGATGGTTCAAGCTATGTGGACTTACTATTCCATGTAAGCTTCCTATTATATTCCATCTCATCTTCTCAAATTTGAAAAACACCCTAGAATACAGAGAATAGGAAACATCTTTAGGTCATAGTCCTGGTAGCAAAAATACAGGAGGGTTTCAATGACCAGCCCACAAAAGCATCCTCTGTACTGATAGTTACGGATGTCTAAGACAACCCCCAAAATGGTAGCTCCTCTTGCATTTAGGTTTGACTAACTCATTTTCATATACTATAATGACACCAGGTTTAGCAAGAAGAACAAGGAAAACATCAATCCTTACATATACATGCCTTTTGGAAATGGACCCAGGAACTGCATTGGCATGAGATTTGCCCTCATGAACATGAAGCTCACCCTTGTCAGAATCCTGCAGAACTTCTCCTTCCAGCCTTGTAAAGAAACCCAGGTGAGTAGACTTTCTGGATAAATAATGTTTCACTGGGAGTTTAAAGAAACAAACAAACAAAAAAACTGAGAGGTCTATTGACAGAGAAGTATATGCTCATTCATCTTGATAGTTTTTTCTATGGGCCAAAGGATCTATTTTGAGCCATCTGAGATGTTAGAGTCCTTCATGGTGGGACTTTAAATCTTTGGCTTTAGAAAGACCAGTGTGTAAAGGTCATGTGGAGTCAATGTAGACTAGCATGGCGTGGTTATGTGTCATGTCTTTGAACTTGAGCAAAGTTTAAATTCGGCTCAAGTCAACTGCAGAAGGGATGGGTGTGCACAAGCATGGGGTGTAATGACAATGTCACCATGTTTCTTAAGTGGTGGTGTCCTTACGGTACCTTACAGAGCTCCAGGGTGACAATGGTTTACTTCTGGGACTCATGACATCAATATGCATCTCTTCCCCTTCCCTGGGCTTTATCCACGAGAGGGTAGGACAAGAATGGTTTGCATCTTATTTGTGGCTTCAGGTCAGCTGTACCCCCACTTTTAAGTGAAGAGTCAGGGGCCTTGGGCCTGAAATAAAGGGCACACCTGGGAGGGGGCAGATACTCTGCCAAGCCCCAGTGCTTTCCCAGGCTGGCACTTCTCAATCTCCCTGACAGTTTACTTCCCCTTCCTTCTACTGCAACCAGAAAGCTGGACTCCATTGAAGGCTCCCCCTAACACTAATTTGACTCAGTGAATTGAGCCTAAAGGATTAGTCAAATTCCCATGGAACTGAGGTTCCACATGTGCGCTATCCTGGGAAACACAGTAAATCAAAACCATAATGCTTCCTGAGGACCTCTCCCATCATTACACTGAATTGGTTCAAATGGGTGGGGTGGCCAGGCTCTTTAGACACTGAGGTCTGCCCATTTGGTGAAGTGTGTTATACTTGATCAGGGTTACCTTGCAAGTTTCAACAAACAGATTTATGTGGTTTTTCAGACAGAATTTGCCAATTCTGTCTAGCCAGTGGTGGAGTGTGTTCCTAGCTTGTGAAAAGCCTTGGATTTGAACCCGAGCAAATGCACAGAAAAACTTCACCATGATGCCTGAGAATATGGTTTAAAATTGAGAAACTCGCCTCTTTGACTCATAATTTAATCAATGATGTAGACAAGACAACATAATTCTGTCTAAAGCCTGGAGCATAATAAATCCTTAAGCAACAGAAGCTTCTGAATGAATCATGGATAAATGCTTTCTGTATCCAATCCTGACATAACTTATGGAATACATATATGGACTCCAGGATATTTGATGTTCAAAGTAGTTTGTGAAGTATTATTTTCCTAAAACTAATTTTTCTACTTTGATTCTGTGGTTGATGGGGCTTCATTGACTGTTTGTCAATATTCTTAACTGTTGCAGATTAACCAAGCAAGGACTTGTTCAACCAGAAAATCCCATTGTTCTAAAGGTTGTATTGAGGGAGAGGTCCACAAACCAATCCTGATTTTCCCTCAAAACATCAGCTGTGTTTTGTGGAGGATGCATCCTGGAACAGCAGAGACACCAATTTATTTTGTGAAAATAACTCAGAAAGGAAGATGAGCTCAATCTTCTGAATTGATCAATAATCAGGGGTTCTAGATATTCTTTGAGCTTCCCCAATGTCTGTGTAGGGTATTATCTGTTGTATCATGTAAACCAGATGAGTAAGTGATTGTGTGGATACATAGATGCAGCCTCTCTGGTTCTCATGAGACTGTGCCCATTCCCCCTCAGTTAGCAACATCAACTCCTCTGAGTTCTGATCACCCAACAAAGACATATCACGAATTTTATCAACATATTTTAATGAGAATGAAAACTATTCTGATGACTCTAACATTAAAACTTAAATCCAATACCTTATTTGTAATTTACTATGAGGAGGATATTGGGAAAGTCTTTAAACATACCTAGACAAAAGTATAATCTGATGGCTTCCACACATTAAAGAAGAATTTATAGACGTGAATCAATGAGAACCAGGGACTAAATCTTTTTGATCGTTGTAAACACTCCTTACATAGTGCCTATTTCCGCACTCCAGTTTAATTATGAAGAGAGGCAGAGTTAATCCAAGGTGACTTTGTGCATTGTCTGGAAAGTATGTTCATAATGTAATTCTGCCTGATTGGCAGTACCTGTTTTTGTAACACTCTACTAGGGCCTTATTATTGTATGCTTAGGTTTACATTTCTGTCCTTTCTGTGATGTTTTTGGAAGGCAGGCAACATTTTTTTTTTCTGCCTCATTTATTCCTATTCAGCTGAAAACTGTCATAACATGATGAACGTTGGATAAAAACTTGTTGATTGCTCCATTGATTCTGCAGCAGTGCTAAAATCACTCATCAGATTCAGCTGGTTTAATCCCCTCACAGGATTCTCCCTTCTTTCTCTCTCTTTTATGAACAATTCATTCCTAAAGCCATTAGATGGATAACAGCAAGGTGGGGGTCACACACTGGATGGACATGGGAGTATAGTGGTTCCAAGTCAGAAAACAAGTAGGATGGAGAAATGGTCCACATGGAAAGGCAGCCTGACCTGGGTCGGGGTGGTGGCCAGGCGAAGTGACCCAGGATCCACAGGAGTGGGTGGCCGGCCATGAGCAGCCACTGCCTAGGTAGGGTGTGGAAATCTCGGGTGAGGCAAGAAGAGATCTGTGGAAGGAAGTGGATGAGTGAAAGTTGGTTGCATAAGGGGAGATTAATCAATAAGTGAGCGTATCAAGGGTAATGGAAGACAAGTTTGTCATTGTTGGCGAAGGGAGTCACTGACTCAGAAAGGGAGAAAACTAAAATTCACTCTGTGGAGCAAGACTGGAGTGGAATGTGTCAGTGTGATTTCATGCATTTCCGGATAGATAAAGATGTACGTTGATAGACATGTTGTTGTTGTTAGGTGTCGTCGAGTTGGTATCCGACTCATAGCGACCCTCATAGGGTTTTCAATGGCTGACTCTTTCGGGATTGCCTTGGGAGTGATTACCAGGTCCTTCTCCCATTTTTGCCGTGCTGGGAATTGAACTCAGGACCTCAGAGACTGCAGCGCAGCGCTCTACCAACTGAGCTAAATCCTAGCCTTGATAGACATAGACAGACATAAATGAGTATATGTTTGGATATAAAAATTTTTTTTTCATACTTCTCTGCCCTGACAGTGTAGGCAAGAGTGACATTCTAACAGCAATGAGAATCCCTGGTGCCCAGATCTTGGTTTGTGAAACCACCTTCCACTGTGGGAATCCAGGCTGTCACAAATATTTATAGAAATGACTGATTCCACCAGGCGCAGTGGCACATGCATGTAATCCCAGGGACTCGGGAGGTGGAAGCAGGAGGATCACAAGTTCAAGACCAGAGGCAGTCTGCGTAATTTAGCAAGACCCTGTCTGAAAACAGTAAAAAAAAAAAAAAAAGAGCTGGGGTGCAGCTCAGTGGTCCAGCACTTGCAAAGCATGCAAGCGTGACCCCCTGGGTTCAACCCCCAGTACCACAAAAAAAAGAAAGAAAGAAAGAAAGAAAGAAAGAAAGAAAGAAAGAAAGAAAGAAAGAAAGAGAAGAAAGAAAGTAGAAATAAATGACTGATTCCAGGGTCAGGGCCAGGGAAGACCAAGATGAGCCTGGGGACAGCCTGTGCTAAAAAACAAGAAAATGCTCAACAAGAATGGGAACATATCCAAAGAGAACAGCAGCCAGCCCGAAGGGCTTCCACTGACCGCATAAAAATGATCTGTTCATCATAACAAAAATGAGATTAAGCAATTATGGTGTTAGTCTTAGGGAGCCCTTTGTCAAAGTCAAAAACTAAGTTGAACTCTTTCAACAGACACTAGCACAGGGTAAACATTCTCATTTCAGAAGGGAGGATAGGAAGATAGCAAATAAGAGTCAGACCAAAGCAAGAAATGAAATGTGCCGGGAAAGACATCCAATTCTTTAGCTCCATGTTCAGCTTCTGGGGATCACGGTGGCATGACATGGGTTCCCAAGGGCCTGGGGGACCCATCCCTCTGGCCTTTCTAGCTGCCACCCACCTGGCCTCTCTCAGGCATATATCTGTCCTTTGTTGACCTTCAAGCCCACTGTTGTTTCTTCCCTTAATTACCTCTCTATAGATCTTAGTGATTCCAGAGATTCCAGAGGTATGTCCCACACACCCCTTCAACCGAGCACATTTATGTGTCTCCCTCCCTTCCCTGAGGGAGTGATCTTGAGGAAAGAGACTGCATGGCTTCCATCCACACCTGGCACAGTTCCTACCCATGACCTTTGGAAACGTAACCCTGCATCGAGTATAAATATACAGGGGTATTCGTGTGTTACAGTTTTTAGAAGCAGATATGGATTTTATCTGGCCTCCTGGTGAAGGCCTTCATTCCAAGTTGACAAAGAGGCTGGTAGACAGGCTCCCAAGGGAAGAAACTGAGTCAGGAGAGGCCGTTATGAATGAAGACATTTTGCCCATGAGATGTCAACTCCTTTTGGCCAGTGTCAGGCACCCCTGAGGACTGACAGACCAGGGATATGGGAAGAGGTGGGAAGAGTAAAGGGCTGGCAATGCATTGGGCACTGTGTCACAGAAGTATAGTCCCAGCAAATCTGTAGGCTGAGGCAGGAGGATAATGAGTTTGAAGACAGAAGCAGCCTGCCGTGGCAGTGAGACCCTGCCTCAAAGTAAAAACTAAAAAGTGTTTTGGGTGTGGTTCAGTGGTACAGCCAGCTTGTCTGAAGCCCTGGGTTCAACCTCTTAGTACTGACCAAAAAAAAAGATTTAAAAAAAAAGGGAAAGGGCTGTCAATGAGCAAGAAGGAAGAGAGAAGGAAGAGCACAGGCATGCCGTAAAAGTCTTCTATGTCTGCTGTGTTTTCAGAGCGTTCAGGTTTCAGTTGCTCCCTAATCCTCTCCTTCCTCAAGTTAAGTAAACAGAATATGATTCAGAGTTGAGATCATGAGCTGGTGTAATATCCAAACACCCAGTCACGGCATCTCTTCCCCCAGAAATCTTGTGGGGGCCTCCTTGGACAGAACAATGGCTCAAACAAGTCTGATTCTTAAGTCTTCTGCGGCCCGCCCTCCACCCATGGAGTGATCACTCATTCATCAAAAATCAGGAAGCTGTCTGCTCTGACACCTCTTTCCCCAGTGAGAAAGCTGGAGTCCTTGTTGTGGAGTGGTGGGTGCTGTGGGTGCCATCCATAGGGACGACGAGTGCCTTGACATGGGTGGGGAAAGTGTGTCGTGCCCACCTGTCCTTGCAGGCTGCTGTTTTCCTCTTCAGTCCTTCTACATGCATTTGTCTTGCACATGCACTCTTCTCAGAGAGAAGGAGGTGTTCTCTGGACAGAATCTGGCTATCTTGCTGCCTCCTGCAGGCTGTACAGGAAGCAGGATGTGTGGATAATCCCTTGGTGGAGCCAGTGCTCCATCTGGCCCATGACTTGTGTGTCCTTCAGGAACCTTAGAGCCAGTAGAATCCTTGACACAGCAGCCTGAGCGTGCCAGGAAGGTGGCTGACGTCCAGCAAAACATTCTTGCTGTATTAGTAATCCAGGAATGTGGAGTTGGCACCAGAGACTCACAGTAAGAGACCTGCAGGGTCCCAGCAATCTCAGCCAATCCATCTCAACCAATCTTTTCAGATGCCAGGTCTTTTAAAGCACCCTGCCAGGGACTAAGCACATAAGTGGATAATATCCAGACTGCACCCTGGCGATGCACCCAATCTGGTAAGGAAAACATTCATGGAAGCCAACTCTATCTTGGAAAGTAGGGAGAATAATAAAAATGAGTGCTGGGAATGACAGAAGTGGCCCAAAGGAGGACATGGTTCTATCTGTTTGAAGAGGTTCTTGAGGAAAATGTTTACCAGATAGGGTGTTGAAAGATGATTAAGGTTCTTCTACCAAGCATCCAATCCCTCCTGATGTTGGAAGCTAAACTGTGTTGGTCTGGTTAGTCCTGGGAGCACCAGGTGCTGCAAGCTAGGGAGAAGGACCTGGCAGCCCACTCCCAAAACAATCCACCACTGAAAATCCTATGAATAGCAGAGAAGCACTGACCACAGTGCTGGGTGTGGCAGTGTCAGGAGTGTTTTGTTCTGTTGTACACTGGGTGGCCATGAGTTGGACAAGACTCCACTGCAGCTCACAACAACAACAACATGGAGCCCAACATATGTTTTGCAGATAAAATTTCATGGTAAATATTTGTAGATGTAGCTTGTTTGAATGGATTTCATGTATTTACAAATAAGGGGAGCCCCGGAGTCATTGACAGGTTAGAGCAAATTTAAAGCCAATGGCTTCTCTTAAGGTTCTGATAAGAAGCAGTAACCTTTGGACCTAATAAAAACATTGATAAGGGTTTTTTCATTGAACTTCTCAAACATGTGAACTCAAAGATCAAAGTAGGTGTGTCCGTAATTTTTGTCATCTGCCAACATGGGAGAGCATGTGAACATTCCTTCACCTATGGGTGGGGCTCAGGCAGATTTTCTACTGGCTGTATATCCATCCCCTCCTCCTTTCCCAGTGCATAAACGTGCCATACTGGCCTCACTGAATCACAGCTGAACACTGACGGACAGCTCAGCAGTACAGTCCTGGAAAGAGAAGGACACTCAACCGAAAGGAAAACTCAGAGAAGAGAATTGCTAAGGAAATTGGCAATGGATCTGATCCCAAACTTTTCCATAGAAACCTGGGTGCTCCTGGCTACCAGCCTGGTTCTTCTCTATCTGTGAGTAACAGGCTCCAGTCCCTCAGCAACCTAGGACTTGGGGTATAACTTTGACTTCTGTTTCCCTTCTGTGTTTGGAAGGTCAAAAGAGGAAAATGTAGTGAAAGTTGAGAATTCCATGCTACAAACACCTCAGGGGATGTTTTGGATCATAAGCAGATCCCTTGAAGGAATGAACAGGCATTTCTCTACATTGAACTCTCGGTTTCTGTGGCTAGGATGGTTTAATACCAAGGAAGTCTTCTGATGGAGTCCTAGTTTGAACTTAGATGAATCAACTCAAGTTTAGCAGATGCAGATTATAAACAACTGGTCCCCATGGGCTGTGGGATGCACCCTTTGCAAGGTCTTAGGATTCTACTGGCAAGAGGAGTCTTTATGGATTTTATGTTATTATCATTGCCTTTGTGTTCGGTGTCGGCTACAAGAGATGTGTAGATGGATTGTCCCTTGTGGACAGTTGGTTTCTGCTCCCTTCCTCCCACTCCCAGCTCCTTATGCACAATACACCAACAACACCCCAGACTTTAAGGTAAGTTCAGATTCCACTCTTCCCTCTGTTCTGTTGCTTACCTGGAACGCTCCTCCTTCCTAAAACTCAGTTTCTCTACCCTATAATATGAAAAACTATTCCCACTCAGACGATGACTCTTAAGAGCTGGGAAGAAAAGATACAAATTATTAATATTATTTTCCTTCCCTTTTCTTTCTGGTCTCTCATCATCAGAGTAAAGATTTATTTCTCCATGATTTGAAATCTAATGGCAGCTTCAGAAAGCAGGAGTCCTTCCATCTAATTTGGATTTTAAATATGTTTCCCTCTAAGTTTCAGTACAGGAGCATGGATCAAAACCAGCTGGTAAAGGAGTTACTTTCAAGGTTGAGCTTCCTGACATCTTGGAGCAAGTGGAAAGAGGAGTTGATTATGACTATGAATAGGAGATGCCCCCCACATCACATTTGACTTTTATAGCAATTTCACTTTAATGAATAGTAAGCATTCACTATGGTTGTTGTTGTTAGGTGCCATCAAGTCAGGTCCGACACATAGCACCCCTATGTAAAACAAAATGAAACACTCTCTGACACTGTGCAATGCACATGATCTTTTTCATGTTTAAGCCCATTGTTGCAGCCACTGCATCAATCCATCTAGTTGAGGGGCTTCCTTTTTTTCATTGACCTGCCACTCTTCCAAACCTGGTGTCCTTCTCTGGGGATTGGTCCCTCCTGACAACATGTCCAAAATACATAGGACACAGTCTAGTCATCCTTTCTTCCAAGGAGAACCTATGGTTACACTTCCTCTAGGATGGATCTATTGGTTCTTTTGGCAGTCCATGGTATATTCAATATTCGTCTCCCACACCATAGTTCAAAAGCATCAATTCTTCTCCTGTCCCCCTTATTCATCATGGTAAAAAAATAGAAATATATCTCATTTTTAATCTTTGAAAAGGGTAGGAATTCAAGATTTTGTGGCAACATATTTTCTATGTGATAATGTTTTACAATTAATGGCAATGATTTAATTTCATTCAGTCCCAGAATTTTTTAGAGATAAGCCCAGCATCTTCCTTCTGAAGGTAAAATAGTGCTGTTGGGTTCCTTATTTGTGACAACTGATGTGTAATTTTTAACACATCACCACATCTTTTTAGAATAATGTCAGGAATGTGAGGTTAATGCATCAATACACACATCCACGACACAGACAACATGTACATTTTTAAATATATCTGCTGAGCCAGGTAGTTTAATCCATCCATTTTTTGGATATATGTGTTCAGCAGGTCATATTAATCTCTTGGAGTAGGTGAGTAATGAAGAGGGCGGGCCAGTGCTAAAATACAGGAAATTCAGGTAGAAGCTAGGAGGAAGTGAGAGAATATTCCTCTCCTCTCAGGGCAGAACTCCCAGAGGTAAGTTTGGGCAATGATCAGAGCTGAAGCTGACTCAAGGGACAGATGGGTTGACATCAAACAACTTTTAAAACTGGCACATCTAAATGAAATGATGTGGAAGAATTCTAGCCTGAATCTCAGTGAACCCTCAAACTCTACTTTGAGGATTTTTATCAAGTATTCACTTTAGGATTGGGAGCCTAAAGGCATCTACTATTTTCAGGTAAACTTTGTGACTTTGGGGAGTCTTTTAATGAATGTAGAAGAGAAGAGCAGAAGTGAATATCGCTGTTGGAGTTTTTGTTGTTATTTATTGCCTACAGATTACTTCTCTGTCTTAACTGTTACATCCCCAGGTCAGTAACTGGCAAACCCTTTATACATACGGTGATAGTCTGTATGACCTGACTTTCTCTTGTATTTTATAGATATGGGACCTATTCACACAGATTTTTTAAGAAGCTGGGAATTCCTGGGCCTAAACCTCTCCCCTTCTTGGGAACAATTCTTGCTTACCGCAAGGTGAGTGTTGTTTAGTCTCCCTATTTTGCTTCTTATGTTGGTAAAGACCCACTTAGCCTGATCAGCAAAAATGCCACTCCATCAGAAGAAGTTCTGAGCTTTAAGATTTTCAGAAACTGTGTGAGGGCTCCACCTGGAATCTGGGCAGGTTCACTCCAGGGCTCTGTTTCCAAATCTTTAGAGTCACTGGTTTGCATCAGTTGATGAGCTGAGACTCTGGTACCTCAGACTTCATGCTAAGGACTTCTTTTCTTTTTCTTTTTTTTGTAGTACTGGGGGCTGAACGCAGGGTCTCATGCATATTTTGCAAGCACTCTACTACTGAGCTACACCACCAACCCCTTTTTTATTTTTTATCTTGAGACAGGGTCTCCCTAAATTATGCAGGCTGCCTCTGGCTTTGAACTCGCAATCCTCCTGCCAGAGCCTCCCAAATTGCTGGGATTACAGGCATGTGCCACTGTGCCTGGAAGATGTTCTGATTTTCTGATCATTCAAAACAAAACAAAAAAGGACTTTCTTTTACCCAGTGCAGATTCCAGTGCTTTGGGAACTTGTATTTGTACAGTTAAAGCATCACAATGGAAGCTTGGTACCGGGAAAGTCTTTTTAAGTGTCAGAAGTGAAAAGTCAGAGCAAGTATTTAATTTTCCGTGTCCTACATTGTAGAGCTGTCTACAGCCATACCACCCTGGTGTCTGATCTCAGATCTTGGAAGCTAGGCAAGGTCGGGCCTAGTTAGTGCTTGGATGGGAGACCGCCTGGGAATACCAGGTGCTGTAGGCTAGGGAGAAGGACCCGGCAGCACACTCCTGAAAAGAATCAGCCATTGAAAACCCTATACAAAGCAGAGAAGCACTGACAATAGTGCTGGGCCTGGCACAGTGTTGGATAGTGTTTCATTCTCGTGTACGTTGGGTCACTATGAGTTGACTCAACTTGCTGGCACCTAACAACAACATGTGCAGAGCTGGCTCCTCCCCGTGTTCCCCTGTTGAGCAGGAGCACTGGAAGGCGAGTCTACATTATCTTCATTCATTTCCTCATTTTCTAACTCAACAACGTGCCTGAGACTTATAGAAGTCTGCCAAGCTAAAAGCAGGCATGGGTGTATTTCATTTGCTAATCCCACTAGTGTTCTAGAGAGAGCTCATGGGATAAAAGAAAAGGGTGATGAACTAGAGGAGAAAAGCTTGTGCATGGCCCTGGGAATCTCATTCACTTTCGTTCAGCTTCTGGCTTCCTCCCATGTCCACGGAGAGAATAATTCAGAGGATTGCTAGATTCTAGAGCTAACACGTGCAGAATCAAAAGCACTGCAGAAAGACAAGGATTTAGTGATTATTCATAGACAAGCATCAGCAGATTTATGCACAATACTGGGAGAAACTACGGAGTGATGATAAATTCTCCATTTCCAACTTCCCGTGTGTGTTCTTGTTCTTCTCAGAAGTCTCTGAGCAAGAACTCTCTAGCTGCCAGGGAGGGTCGGAAGCCTGGTTGTATGGGCTTCCAGCCATGTGTGGCTCAATTACAGATGGGCTCAGTACATTCAGAATAGCGTCAAATTTCACTTTGTTTCTCTTTTCAGGGTGTTTTTGATTTTGACAGAGAATGTCTCAAAAAATATGGGAAAATGTGGGGGTAAGTACTCTGCAAATGTTTTTTGGGTAGGCTTGTCATGATGACACACTTCAGTGAAGAAAAGACAATGCCAAGCCAGAGGCTCTTGAGTTGCAGCTATGTGTTATAAAGCTTTTGGAGACTAATCCTGCCGAGCGCCCTGTGTCCTGAGGTGGCAGGGTCTTTAGACTGAATTTGGCTGAGAATGTTCATGTTATGACTTTTCTCTAGGCCGTTAAGTTCCCCAGATTGGCTTATCTAGTGACTGGCTAGTCCCTGGTTCACTACTTTTCTTTCTTTCTTTCTTTGTTGCTATTAGGTGCTGTTGAGTCGGATCCAACTCATAGTGACCCTAAGTACAGCAGAATAAAACACTACCCAACACTTTGCCACACACATGATCAATTTATACCTGAGTCCATCATTGCAGCCACTGTCTTCTCATTTTGAGTCAGGCCACATCTGAAAAAGGAGGTCCCAGGGGCTTTATCCATTCTGTCATTAAGGTCAACTCTACTTTAAGGAGGCAACTCTTCCCCAGTCATCTCTTGAATGCCTTCCAGCCTGGGAGGCTCACTTTCTGGCACTATATTTGACAGTGCTTCTCTGATATTCATGGAGTTTTCAGTGGCTGATTGATTCAGCAATGGGCTGCTGTGTCCTTCTCCCTGATCAGTATTAGGCTGGAAGCTCAGATGAAACCTGTACACTCTGGATGGACCTGATGGTATCCAAAATACTGGTGGCATAGCTTTCAGCATCACAGCAACACCCAAGCCCTCACAGCATGACAAGCTGGCAGACATGTGGGGCCTTTCTTTTGATCCTGTTTAATTGCATAAAATGCATTTTTGAGACCTTTTAATTGTACTGGGCATTGCACTTTCCCCACATCAATTTCCTCCCAATTTAAAGCCAAAATTCCCCTCTTTAAATTTGGGGTGTGATATGTGGTTGGGAGATATTAAGAAACATGAAAAAAGAACATTTAGCTGGGCATGGTGGCGCACACCTGTAATCCCAGTGTCTCGGGAGGTGGAGGCAGGAGAATCGCAAGTTCGAGACCAGACGCAGTCTGCATAACTTAGCGAGACCCTGTCTCAAAAAGTAAAAAAAAAAAAAAAAAAAAATGGGCTGGGGGTGCAGCAAAGTGGTCCAGCACTTACAGAGCATGCAAGTGTGAGGCCCTGGGTTCAACCCCCAGTACTGCAAAAAAAAAAAAATTATGCTCAGTTTGTTTTTCATTTTCTCTACACGTGTGGAGATTCTTTATTTGCTGTTTATTTTAAGCCCAGGATGCTCAATAGCAGTATATACAGTTATCTCCTCCTCTACTTCATTCTACTAAATTGGAACAAGAGATAGAGAATACAGTTATACTGCAGTGGACCCTGCAGTGCACCGAAGGAGTTTGTGACCTTGGAAGGTGACCTTAGCTAATTTCTGCAGGCATTCCCTTTCCCAGCTCCAGGAGGTTTGGTGACAATATTGGAGGTGATGCCGAGTGCTGCTGGCTGCTTGCTGCCTGCTGGGGGTTGCTTGCTGCTGGTATTCTCTGCTGCTCCATTGCAGACCGGCTTCTACATGCAAAGCTTGTGGGAGGAGGCTTTGCCTCTTCTTATACTTCCTCTTCATTCATCCTCAAAAACCTCAGGGCTGGCCACAAGCTTCCGGGGACTTGACACAGCCCATAATGTCTATTTGAGTCAATGGCAAAAGTACACAGCATTGGCTCTCTACATTTAGTACTTGGGATCCCTTGAAAATTACTTGCCTTCCATTTTTTTTTTCACTTACCTAGCATCCTTTTTCATAATCCAATGTTTTTAACATGCCAAAATTTATGTGGGAGAAGGACCTGACAACCCATTCCCAAAAATCAATCTGCCATTGAAAACCCAATGAATAGCAGAGAAGCATTGACAATAGTGTTTTGCCTGTTGTATGTAGGGTCACTATGAGTTGGACACCAACTCCACGGCACCTAATAACAACAACAACAAAATTCTTGTAACATAGTATTGGCCATACTCCTGGATGTGGCTTGTAGACTTTACAAATGTTCAGAGATTATTTCTGTTTACTGTGCCCTGGAAGAGACATTGTAATTTGTTTCTTCTCTGCTTGAGACATGTTATCTTTCATTTAAGTGGAACTAGGAGCTAATGTTCCTGTGCGCTATAGAATGGGAGCATGGGTGACATAAAGTCCAGATCAAAGTCTCAATTCCTGGACCTGGCTCAGGCTGCAGAATCCAGCCTGTTAGATTTAATCAGCTGTATTTTTCCCCAACACAGGTTATATGATGGCCGCCAGCCAGTGTTGGCCATCACAGATCCAGACTTGATCAGAGCAGTCCTAGTGAAAGAATGCTATTCGAACTTCACAAACCGGCGGGTAGGCATCCATTTATTAAGTTACACATTCAGTTTTCTAAATGAAGTAATTATAAGTTCAAAGATGTTGCTCAATCATATTCAGGGAGTTTCTGTGTAACATTCAACCTGTTTGTATCAAATGGTAATGTCTTGCATAAGTACAACTTTAGTATGTCCTTATTATTCCGCAACAGGAAATTGATACAATCCACAGAGTTTGTTGATTTTATTCAGTATCCATCAGTTTTGTGTGTCCTTGTTTGTGTGTGTGTGTGCATGGAAAGGGGACAGGGACTCCATGCAAATTTCACACATGCAGACATTTGTGTTAAGGGCAGAAGTGTCAAGACACAGAACTGTTCCTTCACTGTGAGGCTCCATCTTGCCAGTCTTTCAAAATCATGGCGCTCTGCTTCCTCACAGGACTCTCTTTATCAGAGGAAACACTTTCCTATTTGGAAGACATTAGTCTATCTATTTTTCCTTTTCTGGATTGTGCTTTGGTGACAATTCTAAAGATCCATTCCTTAGCCCTCCTGTGTTGTTGTTTTTCTTTCCTAATTTATCAGTGCTATGTTTTACATTGCCTGCAGCCATAGCACTGTGGTATCTGATCCCATCAGATCTCAGAAAGTAAGCAGGGTCAGGCCTGGTTAGTCCTTGAATGGGAGACCGCCTGGTAACACCAAGTGCTGTAGGCTTGGGAGCAAGACCCGGCAACCCACTCCCCAAAATCAATCTGCCACTGAAAACCCTTCGAGTAGCAGAGAAGCACTGTCTTTTGGCTGTTGTACCTAGGGTTGCTATGAATCAGATACCAACTTGACAGCGCCTAACAACAACAACGTGTTACATTTAAGTCTATGACCTGTTTTGTGTTATTGTTGTATAAAGTATGAGGCTTAGGTCAAAATTCCCTTTTTCTTTTTTCACCCATGCCTGTCCTGTTTTTTTTTTTAACAATGACTTTGGAAAGCCTCTCCTCCCTCCACTGAAGCACTTTTGCACCATTGTCAAAAACAAGTAGAGGATTAGTATTGAATGATAGCAAATTATACTAGAGTCAGTTCATTCATTCCATGGTTTATCAAATACTATGAGAAAAAAGGGGCTGGGATTTAGCTCAGTTGGTAGAGCGCTGCTCTGCAGTCTCTGAGGCCCCGAGTTCGATTCCTAGCACCACAAGATGGGAGAAGGATGTGGCAACCCACTCCCAAGGCAATCCTGAAACAATCAGCCATTGAAAACCCTATGAGGGTCGCTATGAGTCGGACACGACTCGACGGCACCTAACAACAACAACAACAATGAGAAAAAAAGAAAAAGAAATAATAAAAGAAAATCATTTGAAGCTATGTTTGCAATGCCTTTCTCGTTTTCTATTATATTCCATTTGATCATTGTGTTTGTCCCTCTTCTTGCACCATACCGTCTTGATTATTGTAGCCATGTAGTGAGACTTATGTAAACAGATGCCTCTCATTGTATTTATTTCTTTTGGAACCACTCTGCCTAGTCTTGTTTCTCTGCCTTTTCATAAAAATTCAGAATAATCATGTTGAAACGTGCCAAAAACTACTTGCCTAAACAGCTTGACAAGACACCTGCCATCTTCTCAACCCCCTTCTCCTCAGCACAGTCCTGTTGGTTGTCCTATGTCTTATTCCACTCTGTTCCCCCAGAGCAAGCATTTCTCAGCCACATGGAACTTTTTCATCTACAAGGATCCTAGAACATAGAGTCCTAAACCCACATGAGGTGGCTGGATGCATCCTCCACTCATGGGGGGCAGGGCTTTGGGGATAAATGTTTGTTGAGTGTCTTACACAGGGCCAGACATCTACTATACAGTCCATAATTTTTTTTTTTTTACTTTTTCAGACAGGATCTCACTAAGTTACGTAGACTGCCTCTAGTCTCGAACTTGCGATCCTCCCGCCTCCACCTCCTGAGCCACTGGGATCACAGGTGTGCACCACCACGCCCAGCAGTAAATATTTTTTAAATAAGGGGTGCCTTTCAACAATTTTTACAACTGGAGATCTTTAAACTTATGTGGGGCAACATGTCTATTGTTTTGGACTTTAGGATGCTGGTCCAGTGGGATTTATGAAAAAAGCCATCACTATGTCTGAAGACGAGGAATGGAAGAGGGTACGGGCATTGCTGTCACCAACCTTCACCAGTGGGAAACTCAAGGAGGTAATAAAAGAACTTTTCATTGGAAACTTACAGAAGTTCTGGGAACAGATATAAAATATGCTCATTCCCTCCCCTTTATATTTTCTTGTGGTACTTGAGGCTTGAACCCAGAGATTTAAACATATTTTAAGCTAATTTCTTCCCAGGAGGGAGTCCTCTGAATTTAAACTTCCTAAAAAATGACCTTTGTTTTTATGTCCTAGAAGAAGTACTATAAAATTCACTATAAGCTGGGCACGGTGGCGCACACCTGTAATCCCAGCAATTTGGGAGGCTGAGGCAGGAGGATCATGAGTTCCAGAGGCCAGAGGCAGCCTGTATAACTTAGTGAGACCTTGTTTCAAAATAAAAAGGAAAAGATAGGCTGGGGGTGCAGCTCAGTGGTAGAACACTTATAAAGCATACATGAGACCCTGGGTTCAATCCCTTGGTAGAGCAAAAATAAATAAATAAATAAATAAAAATAAAATAAAAAGATGGACTATCAATGTGACTTACTGATTCATCCTTGAAGAAGCTGTGGACTCTCGGATTTCAGTCTCTGCATTTAACTATGAGTGGTATTTTGTCTTATGCTTAGATGCTCCCCATTATTAGCCAGTACACAGATGTGTTACTGAAGAATCTGAGGCGGGAAGCAGAGAGAGGCGAGCCTGTCTCCCTGAAGGAGTAAGTAGCCCTTTAGCTGCTGGGGTTCTGAGCTCTACTGGGAGACCATCCAGCCACCTGGCAGGGAGCTGAAATTCCCCTGCAGAGTTTCTTCTCCAGGGGACACTAGCAAGCATGTACTGTTAGAAGGCAGCGGGCCACCCAAGGAGATGCCCTCAGGAGAAGGCAAGATTGCTGGTGGAGAAAGAGTCTTCTCTCCTGGGGACAGAAGCCCGGATTATTTCATCTGATGAAACATCATTTTGAATATTCTTCTTTTGTGTGTGTGTGTGTGTGTGTGTGTGTGTGTGTGTGTGTGTGTGTGTGTTTGGTTCTGGGGTTTGAACCCAGCGCCTCAAGCTTGCATGCTCTGCAAGTGCTGGACCACTGAGCTATACCCTCAGCCCATTTTTTTACTATTTTAGACAGGGTCTCACTAAGTTACGCAGACTGCCTCTGGTCTCAAATTTGCAATCCTCCTGCCTCCGCCTCCCCAGACGCTGGGATGACAGGCATGCGCCACTGAACCCAGCATTTAGGATATTCTTAAAAACAGAATAGACAGTTCAGCAAAAAGAAACATGGACTTAACTTGTGTGTGTGCAGGGTAGGAAACAGCAGGAGGAGAAGGCCCCAGGCACATTTTGGGAGGTTGTGTGCAGGACAGGAAACTTAAGATGAGGAACTTAGGACAACTTAAATCCCATCATGGGTTAACCAAGGACACCAGTGAGATGCTAAACATTAAATCTTTGCACCATCCCTCTTTCCTGTGACCTCAAAAGTGGGAAGTCCCAGCCAAGCTATGGGTTGGGCAATCGTATCATTTATTGTGTAAACTGGAGCATTTTGAAATACACAAGATGCAATGTTGTAAACTGTGACCCAACTGGGCAAACAGGTGATGTGAGGTCGCACAGGCCTGAGACCCCTCAAGTCCATTTTGAAGATATTTTCAATGCTTTGACTGGAAACACTCTTGGTTCTTATATTATACAAAAAAGACTCTGTCCCCGGGGCAACCTCAGCTCCCTGGAGCTGGGGAAGAGCGAGTCTTTGGGGGAGTGTGGAGAAGGACAGATGATGTCCCTGGCTGCTCAGGGCGGGGTGTTGCTCTATGCAATGTGCTTAGAAGACTCGCCTCTGCACATGGCCTCTGGGCGGAGGCAAGACCCAGATAAGTGTCCCTTTCCTTGGGTCCCTTTGGAAACATCAATTATTCCTCCCTTGTCCTGCTGGAGCACGGCACCCAGACCTCTGTTATCATGCGTGCTCTGCACTGATGTAGTTTGCCAGATTATTTGTGTCTGTGTGACCGAGGTCCTCGAGCTGAGAGGTGAGTCTAGCTTGCCTTAGTTTCCCCATTTTCTCTTGTACAAGGAAAGCTGCATCACTGGCTCCAGGTAAAGGCCTCGTGGATGTGTGTGAATGGGAGACAGACCTGACAGATGGTCCAATGTGTCTTTCTGTCCATGCATGACTCAGCTGGTGTGGCCCTTGCATGTGAATTACAGGCAGGTGCCACTATGCCCTACAGAATTCTTACGCAATTTCAAGGAACACAGAATACTCAAAACAATCTTGAAAAATAAAGTTGTAAGACTCATATTCCTAATTTCAAATTTTACCCTAAAGCTATCATCAAGGCAATGGGATACTGGCATAGGCATAAGGACATAGCTCAATGAAACGGAATTTTGAGTCTAGAAATAAACCCATGGATCAATGGTCCACAAACATTGAGGCAGCTCCATGACAACTGAATGTGGGGATTACCTCCCACTTGGTGCAAGCATGGAAGAGAGATTAGGAAGAGACGCAGATGTTAATTTTCCACATCTTCCCCATCTCAGCCTCCTCGGGGCCTACAGCATGGATGTGATCACTAGTACATCATTTGGAGTGAACGTCGATTCTCTCAACAACCCGCAAGATCCTTTTGTGCAAAAAGTCAAGAAGCTCGTAAAATTTGATTTCTTTGACCCGTTGATACTCTCAATAAGTACGTGAACTCCTATGTTATTATTTTTCTCTCTCTTTTAAAGAACAGATCAGCAAACTATAATTGACATAGCATGGAAGGAACCCCCTTAAGCTGTATAATTAGGTGGGTTTTCCGTACATTCAAAGATGTTCACAGCCATCACCACTGCCGATTGTAGAACATTTTTGTTAATTCAGAAAGTCTGTACTTTTAACTATTAATTTCCCTACTTCCCTCAGGTCTAAGCAATCAACTAACTTATTTCTGGATCTATAGATTTGCCTGTCCTGGACACTTCATCCAAATAGACTTGGACAACATGTGACCTTTTTGTCTGGCTTCTGTATTATCATGTTTTTAAGGTTCATCCATCTTGAAGCATGTACCAGCACCTCATTTCTTTTTATGCTTGAATAGTATTCCATTGTATAGACATACCCTATTTTATTTATCCAGTTAGTGGACACTGAAATTATTTCCACATTTTTGCTATTGTGACTAGTGCTGCTGTGAACATTGTTGTACAACTTTGTATTTGAATACCCGTTCTCAGTTTTCTTTGGTGTACACTCAAGAGTGAAATTGTTGGGCTGTACAGTGATCCTATGTTGAGATAATTAAGGAAGTGCCAAGCCTTTTTCCGCAATGGGCATACCATGTTCAATTTCCACCAGTTTGTATATGAATTGTAATTTCTCCACACCTCATCCAACACTTGATTTTTTCCATCATTTTGATTGTAGCCATCCTAGAGGGTGTATAGTGGTATCACATTGTCTTTTTTGTTTCAATTTCCACAGTGCTAATGGCATTTAGAAACATTGGACATTTTTGTTTCTTCTCTAGATAAATGTCTAAGTCCTTTGTCCATATGTGGTGGAACTAGGTTTCTTCGTGAATTATAAGATTATATATTTTTGATACTACTTCCTGATCAGATATACTACTTTTGAAAGTTTTCTCCTAATCTCTAGATCTTGTTTCTTTTTGATAGTGTATTTTGAGGTACATTCTTTAAAAAATTTATTATGTACAATTAATTTTTTCTTTTTTCTTTGGCTTTGGGTTTAAGATCTAGAACTCTACTGCTGACTCTGAAGCCATGAAGATTTATTGCCTTTTCTCTCCTAAGGGTTCTTGAAATTTTTACACATTATGTTTGTATTTTTCATCTCTTTTTCATTAGATTTTGTATACAATGAAAAGTAAGGGCCCAACTTCATTCTTTTGCATGGCTCCTGGTTGAGAACCCCTGATGACTTTTTCTGCTGTGAGTGGTAGAATACATGTAATTGCTCCAAGTAAATTTTGCAATTTCACTATGGTTTGCTTTTTCCTTTCTTTCCCTTGCAGTACTGTTTCCATTTCTTACACCTATTTTTGAGGCATTAAATATCTGTCTGTTTCCAAAAGACACTGTGGAGTTTTTTAAAAATTGTGTAGAAAAGATGAAAGAAAGTCGCCTGCAAGATAAACAACAGGTAAAATCGGGTGCTGGTCACATGAGAATGTTCATTTGCTGATCATTTGTGGGGCTGCTTAGGTACGGTTTATATACGTCTCTGTTTTTTCTAAGTTACATGGAAACTCTGGGATGAGAGATGAAGAGTCTTCTACTTTTGGGGAAGAATGAAGAATGTAGTGGTTTAGAATGTTGTTGCTGTTAGGTGCCTTTGAGTCAAGTCCCATGCATAGCAACTCTCATAGAGTTTTGAATGGCTGATTGTTTCAGGATTGCTTCAGGAGTGGGTTGACATATCCTTCTCCCATTATTGCGGTGCTGGGGATGGAACCTGGGTCCTCAGAGTCTGTGTAGCTCAGCACTCTACCAACTGAGCTAAACCCTAGCCCCATGTGGCTTGGAATGGAGATGTGAAATGAGCCAGGGAGGAAGCATTAGAATTAAATGATAGTCATGATAATTAGTATATCATGGCATGAATTATTTTTGAGATGAGAACTTTTCCACCTCCCAGGAAAAGGACTTCTTCCACACTGTTGGTGGACATGTACATTAGTAGCACCATTACAGAATAGTGCTTGGATGTTTCTCAAAAAAAATGAACTTTGTGGTTTCTGAGTGCTTAGGATGAAACCAGGGGCCTCCTGCATTCTAGGGAAGCACTCTATCACGGAGCTACACCCCGAACAAAACATTAAAAATAGAACTGCATTTGACCATGCTGTCGTCATACTGGGTATATATTCAAAGCAATGAAATCCATATGTTTAAGAGACACCTCTCATTCCATATTTATTGTAGCATTAAAGAAAGGTTGCTAACATATATTAATGGAGTTCAGTGTGACATTTCCATGTATCACTGCAGCACCACTCACAATAGCCAAGAAATGGAAGCAACCTATGTCCATCAACTGATGAATGGATAAAGAGAATAAGATACATATAAACAAAACTGGATAACATTCAGCCATGAAAAAGCATGAAAGCCTGTCTTTTGTAACAACATGGTTGAAACAGGAGATCATTATGTGAATAGAAATATACATGTATAAGTATACATGTGTACATATACATGGATATGGATATACAAACATATATGTGTGTGTGTGAATATTATATCAAACGCCCACATCTGCCAGGTTGTGGTGCTGTGAAGGCTTGTGTGTTACTGTGATGCTGAAAGCTATGCCTCTGGCATTTCAGATACCAGCAGGGCCACCTATGGTAGACAGGTTTCAGCTGAGCTTCCAAAGTAAGATAGACTAGGGAGAAGGACCCAGCAGCTCACTCCTGAAACAGTTAGACGTTGAAAACCCTGTGGATAGCAGGGAAACACTGTCTAATATAGTACTGGAAAATAAGGCCCCCCAGGATGTGAGGCATTCAAAAAATGACTGAGGAAGAGTTGCCTCCTCAAAGTAGAGTCAACCTTAAAGATGTGAGTGGAGTAAAGACCCTGGGACCTCCTTTTGCTGGTGAGCCATGACTCAAAGTGAGAAAAAACATAGTGGCTGCCACATTGGGCTCTAAGAGACAAAGATCATGTGCATGGCACAGTGTTGGGTAGTTTCATTCTGTGGTACATAGGGTCTCTGTGAATTGGACCTGACTTGATGGCACTTAACAACAACATATGTGTTAAAAACACATGGTACCCCATTAATATGTACAATTTTTGTTTTATGGATCAGTTAACAATAAGTTTTTAAAAGGTAGAGAAATAACTTTACTATATCTCTTTCCTTCAACTGATATAAATACTATTTCCAAACTATTTCCAGGGTGCTTTCATTTCACCGACCTTAAATTGGTACAGGGTCATTTCATTTCCAACGCTCTCATTTTACAAATTTCCCAGCGGAAGGCCACATCAGGATCCCTGGTGCAGTTGGGCCCACTTTAGCTGTGATCCCTTTATGACCTGGAGAGAGCAGAGGGTTTTACCTGGCATCAAGGCTTTGCCTCATCTACAGGTCGAATGCCAGAGCCAGGTGCCTGCAGGTGAGGGAGGAAGGACTGTGGACCTCAGGTGTCAATGAAATTTTGATAAGACTCCACAGTGGTGGAATATTTTGAGATGACCCCTCAAGCCTGCTGATGAGCTGGGGCAATCACAGAAGTTTAACCTGAGCCCGAGGGTTAAACATTAAGGCAAGAGATCAAAAGGTTGAAGCCTGGGACTTCTTCCTGCTTGAGCAGGTGTAACAGGAGAAGGAGCAGGCAGCTCTCTGGCCAGGAGTCTCTGTTCAGAAGCCAGAGAGTCTGAGGATCAGGGAGCGCAAAGACCAAAGGGTGTTGGATTTAACAGTTGTTATTTTTCTCATGGATCCGTCCTGCTCCCCAGCATTTGTAGCTGGATGGTTTTATTCACAGATGACTCAGGGAACCCTGGCCAGAATTCTGGACTTAAAGGAGCTCAGAAGGGAGGTAACCTTCTGCACCCCCGATTCCCTTTGGACCTCACAATTAACCATCTCTCTTTGGAATTTCCTTCTTTTCCCAGCACCGAGTGGATTTTCTCCAGCTGATGATTAACTCCCAAAATTCCCAACACACGGAGTCCCATAAAGGTAACCAAGGGTGGGTCACAGGCTGTGGATGGGGGGCAGCGCTCCGAGGGAGTCTGTTACTATGGAAATATGCAGGACGCTTTCCAGGTCAAGGAGACTTTCCACCAAATTGCAACAAGACACACGCTGGAATACCATGGCCAGCAGCCAGAGGCACTTTTCTAGAAACAAAGGGCGTGAATGTGTTCAAAATGAGGGGCAACCACAAACACACATTTCTTTCTTTCTTTCTTTTATCTCTTTTTTTATTAGTAAATGATGATGGGGTACAGAGTAAGAAAGTACAGAGTAAGGCAGCATTGGCCTTTTTTTTTCTTTCCATTATGCATCCATTACATCATTTCTGGCAATACTTTCATCAGCCCACAAAGTTTACAGAGCCTTATGGCTAATATATGGGCCTGTAGCTGTACCCCTGTGGTATCAGATCCCGTCAGATCTCAGAAGCTAAGCAGGGTCAGGCCTGGTTAGTGCTTGGATGGGAGACCACCAGGGAACACCAGGTGCTGTAGGCTTGGGAGAAGGACCCAGCAACCCACTCCAAAAAACAAATTCACCGTTGAAAACCCTATGAATAGCAGCGAAGCACTGACCATAGTCTTTAGTCTATTGTATATAGAGTCGCTGTGAGTTGGACACTGACTTGACAGCACCTAACAATCACAACAACATGGCTAATGTGTAGTAAAACTCAAATGCATATTTGGGTTGTATCCCCCTGTTCTTCCAGTGTACTCAGGAAGTTGCATATAAACACACATTTCCAGCCTGGACATAATCAGCAGTCTGTGGATCACTGACATCAGAACAAATCCTGCTTCTCAGCCACACTTGAATCCACTATTCACTGGGAGAAAGAATTTGATGGTTTAAATTCCCCCCCCCCCCACAGCATCACAGAAATCATCCTGGCATATCAGCGCTCCACAGACCTTTCAAAACCTTTCAAACTTTCATTTTGTCTTGTGTTTAGTCTTGAGTGACATGATTGGAGCAGACACTAGATTTATTTCAGGGCATCAGACTTCTGAATGTCCTAATCCATTCCCCAGCCAGTGAGACCAGTGCCTGTCTATGCTGAGCTCAAGTCAGGAGAACAGTCAAGCGCAGAATGCCCTCTACCACAAGAGCTACTTGGTGAGAATAAAGTAGAATCAAGAGATGTGAGCCTGCAGCTGTAGCCCTGTGGCATCGGATCCCATCAGATCTCAGAAGCTAAGCAGAGTCGGGCCTGGCTAGTACTGGGATGGGAGACTGCCGGGGAGCAGCAGGTGCTGTAGGCTTGGGAAAAGGACCCGGCAACCCACTGCTAAAAATCAATCCACTGTTGAAAACCCTATGAATAGCAAAGAAGCACTGACAATAGTGTTTCACCTACTGTACGCAGAGTCGCTATGAGTCGGATACTGACTCCACGGCACCTAACAACAACAACAAGAGATGTGAAGATGAAATTCTGGCCATGATTGCATGAAAGTTGCTAATGTTATTCAATGGGTTTTTTTTTCTATTTTTTCTATACTTCATGTGCAACATGCTTATGCAGACAAGTGGCCTCCTGCTACTTTAATACCATGCATTCGACAGGGTCACTTACCTCTCTTCTAGATTTTTATCCTTCTCTGTAGTTTCTTTACATGCTGAGATGATCCATTTAAATACTGGTCCCCCAGGTTTTCTGGTGCCTGATGACTCTCAAAGGTATACTCCCCACTTGTCATGGTAGGGTAGGCACACATAGCATCCCGTCTCATGAAAATCCGGGTTTTGGTGTGGCCGATCTAGTGTGGGTTTGAGGTTGTACATCAATACCTGCCTAGATGCTGCTGGTCTCTGGACCTTACACTGAGTAGCCAGAGTTTCTCTGATGCCCAATAATATTCCCTTACACTCCCTCCAACATGGTCATATGGAAGATCCTTCAATATTCCAGATGCATTGTTGTTGTTGTTGTTAGGTGCCGTCAAGTCGGTATCCGGCTCATAGCAACCCTGTATACAACAGGTGAAACACTATTGTCAGTGCTTCTCTGCTGTTCATAGGGTTTTCAATGGCAGATTGATTTTTGGGAGGGGGTTGCCAGGTCCTTCTCTCAAGCCTACAGTATCTGGTGTTCTCTAGCGGTCTCCCATCCAGGTACTAACCAGGCCCGACCCTGCTTAGCTTCCGAGATCTGACGGGATCTGATGCCACAGGGCTGCGGCTGCAGGCCCCAGATGCATTAGGATTGCAAAATCTCCCAAAGTGTTTCCCTATAGTTTGGTTGGTTGGTTGATAGATGCCGTCAAGTCGGTGTCTGACTCATAGGGACCCCACGAAACACTTTTATCATGCTTCTCTGCTATTTTCATTAGGTTTTTCAATGGCTGGTTGATTTTTGGGAGTGGGTTTCCAGGTCCTTCTCCCATCCCTATAGTTTAGTTAGAATAATTTAAGTTCCTTCTGAGGGAGAATGCTATTTCTTGTTTTACCTGAAGTAGCTTTATGGTTATCCAAATGGCAAACTGATAACACTGGGTATCTTAAACAGGAATACTGTCTCTTGATATTAGTCAGCTGCAGTGGTGGCGAGGATGGCAGAATGAGGAGCAGATAGGCCTGAGAAGTTCATCATTGTTGGGTTCCGTCAAGTCAGATCCAACTCGTAGCAAATTCTAAGTACCACAAAACACAACTACCCAACACAGTGCCATGCACATCATCTTTTTATGTTATGAGTACATTAGACCTTGGGAAAACAGGATTAAAATTATTTTACCGCTCTCAGCCTCCAGCACACTTGAGAATGAAGACTGCTTCCCATGTGACTAAATTTTTTTCCATGCTTCCCACTAGGTATTTGTGAGAAACATGAATTTGTTTGCATTTCCATTTGCTCGTATTTCGCTTCCTTTAGACTCTGATGTTATACACGGATGCTTTACCTGAAACCTGTTTCCTCTCCCTTCAGCTCTGTCCGACCTGGAGATCGTGGCTCAGTCAATCACCTTTATTTCTGCTGGCTATGAGACCACCAGCAGTACTCTTTCCTTCATTATATATTCACTAGCCACTCACCCTGATATCCAGAAGAAATTGCAGGATGAGATTGATGTGGCTTTCCCTAAGAACGTGAGTGGATTGTAGCTGGGAAGGGAGGGGAGAAGTGAAGCATTAACAAGAACGCCATCTTATCCCCTCCAGGGAGAAATTTTTCTCCAAGTACTAAGCACTCCCTCTTTTTTAATCTCTGTTTAGGAAAGATCTGAAGAAGCAAATGAGTGGGAAAACATAGGGACTGGATAACACTAGCTAAAATATAACACCATTGTAAAGGAATGTTAGTCCAGCTGTAGCCACATTGTCATTAAGCTAAAACCAAGTTAAGAAACATCTGCAAAATCCTAGTGGGATGGGAGCATAAGCATTTATCAGTGGATACTTGTTGTTAGGTGCTGTTGAGTCAGATCTGACTCATAGCAACTCTTCAGTACAACAGAATGAAGCACTACCCAACACTTTGCCTTGCACACAATCTTTATACTTTTGAGCCTAATGTTGTAGCCACTGTGCTTCTTCTCCTTTTGAGTCCCTGTACTTCTACAACTCCCCACACCCTATGTCTGTCAGCTTGTAGTGCTGTGGGGGCTTGTGTGTTGCTGTGATGCTGAAAGCTATGCCACCAGCATTTCAAATACCAGCAGGGCCACCCAGGGTGGACAGCTTTCAGCTGAACTTCCAGACTAAGACAGACTAGGGAGAAGAACCTGACAGCCCACTCCCAGAATAATTAGCCATTGACAACCCCATGAATAGCAGAGAAGCACTGACAAATACAGTGCCAGAAAATGAGCCTCCCAGGCTAGAAGGCATTCAAGACACAACTAGGGAAGAGTTGCCTCCTCAAAGTAGCATCAACCTTAATGAAGGAAATGGAGTGAAGCCCTGGGACCACCATTTGCTGATGTGGCATGACTCAAAACGAGAGGAAACATAGTGTCTGCAACAATGGGCTCAAATGTAAAAGATCGGGGCATGGCACAGTGTCGGGTAGTGTTTCATTCTGTTGTGCATGAGGCCACTATGATATGGAACCAACTCAATGGCACTTGAGAACAGCAATATAACCTTTGCATAGATTCATGGCATCTCTTTCAAAATGTGACAGTGAGCTTGGCATATTTTGCTTGTGATTGTCATCTGGGTCACATTTCCTCACATGAGAAAGAAAAGGCAGGACACGGTAATGCTCAGGATTTTAGGTCCAAGATTGGGGACTGTCCCAAAGGGTTAGCATATTTGTAACCTGTCTACACTTCTCTCTGGGCCTTTGAGCCTTTTCAAGGACCTAATAGTTATCAAAATTCTTCATAAATACTGAGGTCCTCCACCAGTATGAGCTGTTCTTTAGAGTTCCTAACCCTTCAATGGGCTGGGGCTTCACTCAGTTTGTAGAGCACCGCTGTACAGTCTCTGAGGTCCCAGGTTTGATTCCCAGAACCACAAAAATGGGACAAGGATGTGGCGATCCACTCCTGAGGAAACTCCAAAACATTCAGCCATTGAAAACCCTATGAGGGTCACTATGATTCAGACATGACTCAATGGCACCTAACAACAACCGCCCTTCAATGGTGCTACAGAGGCTGACTTGAAAGTTAATTCCAAGTGTTAATTTCTGAAAATCATTTTCTTCTTTTCCCAGGCACCTATCATCTATGATGCCCTGATGCAGATGGAGTATTTGGACATGGTGGTGAATGAAACGCTCCGATTATACCCTATCCTTGGCAGGCTTGAGAGGGCCAGCAAGAAAGATGTTGAAATCAATGGAGTGTTCATTCCCAAAGGGACTGTAGTGCTGATACCAAGCTATGCTCTTCATCGAGACCCAAAGTACTGGCCAGAGCCTGAGGAGTTCCACCCTGAAAGGTACAGACCCTGGCAAAGGAAATCTGCCCTGAGCCAGGCTGGTCCAGGCATAGTTTGCTGTCTAAATATAGAAGACATGCATGTCATCATTCAATCATTTACATTAACATCTTTTTAGTTTTAGCAGTTTTTTTTTGTTGGGGGGGGCTTGGGAGCTGAACCCAGGGCCTCAAACATACTTTGCAAGTGCTCAACCGCCAAGCTGCGCCTCCAGCCCATTTTCTAATTTTTTATCTTGAGGCAGGGTTTTACTAATTTGCACAGGCCGCCTCTGACCATGAACTTGCCATCCTCTTCGCTCCACCTCCCACCTTGCTGGGATTATAGGGGTGAGACACTGCACCCAACTTTACTTTTTAGCCATTTTTAATGCTAAAAATAATGACTAGTGTTTTTGCAAAATTGTACAAACTGACTAGATAAGAGGATACGATATTCATCCAGGGTCCCCAAAAGAAAAAATTATGAGCTAATATTGTGATAGATATCTTCAGAAAAATGTTGCTATACATGTACAAATTTAAAACAAAACTAGAACTATATTACATTGTGTCTGGGCTAGGGTTTACATCAGTGGTTAGAGTCCTTGCTCAGTGTACTCTGAAACCCTGGGTTAAATCCTTTGAATATCAGGGAAGCATTCTCTCAAGTAGTGTCAGAAAATGAGTCTCCCAGGCTGGAAGGCATTCAAGAAATGGCTGGGGAAGAGCTGTCTCTCAAAGTAGAGTCAACCTTAATGATAGGGTTGGAGTAAAGCCCCTGGGACCTCCTTTTTCTGATGTTGTTGTTGCTGTTGTTGTTGTTGTTGTTAGGTGCCGTCAAGTCGGTATCCAACTCATAGCAACCCTCATAGGGTTTTCAATGGCTGACTGTTTCAGGATTGCCTTGGGAGTGGGTTGCCACATCCTTCTCCCATTTTTCTGATGTGGAACCACTGAAAATGAGAAGAAACACAGTGTCTGCAACAATGGGCTCAAACATAAAATGATTGTGTGCCTGGCACAGGGCTGGGTAGTGCTTCATGGATTCAACTCAACAGCATCTAAGAACAACAACAACAATGCCATTATAACTTTCCACAAATCAATGTTCATTTTCTTAAAATCAATGAACAAGGTCCTGCACATGAATAAAATGGGCACCTAGCCTTCTAGGACTTTATCTGGCACTCACTATTGTTTTGGCAAAACCACAGCAGAATTTCCACGACCAGCTCAGGAAAGCATCCTGTCCGCGATTGCTTGGTGGTGTCTAAGTGACATGTAACTGTTGTGGTTTTTATATTTCATTAACTTCTTCTCATCTATCATTGCGGCACCAGGTTCAGTAAGAGGAACAGAGCCAACATCAATCCTTATATCTACACGCCCTTTGGAAATGGACCCAGGAACTGCATTGGCATGAGATTTGCGCTCATGAACATGAAGCTTGCCCTTGTCAGGATCCTGCAGAACTTCTCCTTCCAGCCTTGTAAGGAAACGCAGGTCAGTAGACTTTCTAAATAAATAATGTTCTGTGCGAGTTTTTCCTTTAACTGAGGAATGTATCTACAAAAACATACATGGTCGTTCATCTTTTATACTTTATTCTACAGGCTAACGCATCTCTTTTATGCCACCCACTGGATTTTAAGGGACTGGGATTTAGCTCAGTTGGTAGAGCGCTGCACTGCAGTCTCTGAGGTCCCGAGTTCAATTCCCAGCACCACAAAAATGGGAGAAGAACCTGGCAATCCACTCCCAAGGCAATCCCGAAACAGTCAGCCATTGAAAACCCTATGAGGGTCGCTATGAGTCGGATACCAACTCGACGGCACTTAACAATAACAACTGGATTTTAAGGCCCTTAATGTTTTGGAGGGAGAAGGACCCAGCAACCCACTCCCCCAAATCAATCAGCCACTGAAAACCCTATGAATAGCAGAGAAGCACTGACAATAGTGTTTTGCCTGTTGTACATAGGGTCGCTGGGCTGGGATTTAGCTCAGTTGGTAGAGTGTTGCGCTGCAGTCTCTGAGGTCCCAAGTACAATTCCCAGCACTGCAAAAATGGGAGAAGGACCTGGCAATCCACTCCCGAGGCAATCCCAAAACAGTCAGCCATTGAAAACCCTGTGAGGGTTGCTATGAGTCGGATACCGACTCGACAGCACCTAACAACAACAACAACAACATGGGGTCGCTATGAGTTGGACATGGACTTGACACACCAAACAACAGTGTTTTGGGGCTCTCAATCTCTGGCTTTAGAAAGACTGAAGAGTAGATATCCTCTAGAGTCAATGCTGCTGGTTAACATGACATGATTCTTTGCAGTCTCTCTGAACTTGAGCAAGGGGGAGATTCAGCAACAGGTGAGCCAGGTTTAGGACACATTGTGTACCATCGTGATGTCCAGTGATCAGGTCCTCATGATGTTTGAGGGGTTCTCTCTCTTTCCAGGGAGTGCAGAAGCTCCCTCATGACAGGAGTTTATTCCCATGACTCATGCATTTAAACGTAGCCCCTTCCTGCCAGAAGGGTTTCTGCCTTGGAGAAGAGAAGGCTAGAAATGGTTTCATTTTATTGTCCAGCTGTCCAGATGGTCCTGTAAGTGTGCAGTCAGGGGACTTGGCCTGAGGTAAAGAAGGCCTCTGGCACACCTGCGATGGGACAGGTCCTTTGCAAGCTGCCCATATTTTCCAGGCTGGAGCCTCTCCATCCCCATGACAATTTGCTTCCTCCCTCCTCTGCTGAGATCAGATCTCTCTGGAGGAAGCTCCCTGAACCCTAAAGGACTCACTGTGAATACGGAGGAAACAGCTAGGCAAAACTGTGTAGGCCTATCTAGGAGGCCAAAAGGAAAAACATTCAGGTTATTATAAAGACAAAAGCTTGTAAGTTTTGCCTTGAAAGTATTGGGAATGGAGAACATCCGGTAAGAATTGAATGACTGGAGTTGGTTGAATTTAAGGTAGTTTGGTTTTTACTGACTGTATTATTTTGTCTGAAACCTCATGTAGATGTTACTTGATGGTTTCATCGTTTAAGTAACATTCATAGCTTCTGTCGATCTAATGAGCTCAATTGGTAGAGCACTGCTCCATACTCTCTGAGGACCCTGGTTTGATTCCCCAGCACCTCAAAACTGGGAGAAGGGTGTGGCAATCCCCTCCCTAAGCAATCAGAAACAATCAGCCATTGAAAACCCTATGAGGGTCACTCTGAGTCGGATCCAACTCAACAGCAATCTAACAGCAGCAACAACAAACAATCCAATGTGAATCTCTAATGTACACTGAATATCTCACATTATGTTTAAAATTCTCTTTTGAATATCTGTATTGGAAATGCTGACCAGTGATAGAATGGAAATCACTTTAGATTAAATGCCATGGTTTCTACACTTGGTACTTCGGACCATATCATAGTTCTTGTCAGAGAGCAGATACTCAATAAATGTTATCTGAATGGGAAAAAAAGTGTGTGGGGCTCAGAAGTTGCCTGTTTGCACTGAGATGTCAAAACAGCAGAGCAGAGCATAATTCTTCCTGAATACCTCTCCCACCATTAATATGAATTGCTTCAATTGGGAGGCAAGGTATGACGTTTTTAGAGGTTGAGGACTTCCTATATGGTTGAAATGTATAATACTTGCTTGGCGTTATTTTGCCATTTCCAGCAAAAACAAACTTAACTTTTTATAGCTTTTCAAAAAATGAGTTGCCTTTGTATCTAAGAATCTGGTTTAAGATTTTAAAATTCCTGCCTTTTCCTTAAAATTATGCCCATAAATTAAGCAAGCCAACAGCTTGTTTAATTTTGATACAGCATAGGTGCTCATGAAGTATTTTTTCCAATGAACATGTGGATAAATGAATAAGTGCTCTCACAATCTAATGTTGACAGAGTTTAATGAGGGGGCTTAGACAATTCAAGACATGCAATGCTGAAAGTAGTTTTCATGTATTTGTATATCTTTTTCTTAGCTTCTGGGGCTGGTAGTGCTTCCCTGAATGCTTCTCATTGTGACTGTTTAACTGTTGCAGATCCCTCTACAATTAAGCCAGACAGGATTTCTTCAACCAGAAAAACCCATTGTTCTAAAGGTTGTGTTGCGAGATGAGACTGTAAGTGGAGCTTGACTTTTCCTGAAGATGTCTGTTAGGTCTTCCAAGGAGGCTATATCCCAAACACCTGGGACCAACTTATTTTGTGAAGAAAACGCAGAAATAAAGATGGCTTTAAACTTCTGCACTCATAAGGGATTTTGGTTATTCACTGAGCTTGCTTCATGCTGGTGTATGTTATTTGTTATTGTTGTTATTGTTGTTAGGTGCCCTCAAGTCAGTATCCAACTCATAGTGACCCTACATACAATAGGCAAAACACAATTGTCAACGTTTCTCTGCTATTCATAAGGTTTGCAATGGCTGATTGTGTTTTGGGAGTGGGCTGCCAGGTTCTTCTCGCAAGTGTATGTTATTATTTAGTATATAATCTAAAGGAGGTAACTACATAAATGCCAGATACATAGATTCAGCCTCTTTGGTTCTCACAGGACTGTCTCCACCTACTCTGTTAGCACCATCAACTCCTCTGATCTCTGATTAGAGAATAAACATTGATCATAAATTTTACCAACAATTATTAATGAAAATGAGAATTGTTCTTGTACTCTAATAGTGAGATTGATATCAAATGCTTCCCTTGGAGCATTCTACAATGCGTATTATATTGAGAAAGTCAGTACATGTCCCTCTTTAAAAGTATGATCTGATGACCTCACCACATTAAGAGGCATCTACAGAACTGAATTGTGACCTAAATCTTTTTCATCATCACAACCAGAGGTTGCACAGGGCCTATTTCATAGCTCTACTTTAATTATTGTGATGGGCAGAATTATTCCCCCATGACTTGGCCCATTGTTGGGAAGGTACATTCTAGTACAAAGGGCATGGATTTGTAAGGATCTATGTTGTCTTCATTCACTCATTTTGTATTGTTTTTGGTTTTGAGTAACATGGTTGGAGCAGGCACTGTTTATTTCAGGGCACAAGATATCTAAAGATCATCCATCAAATTGCTAAAGGTCTTTGCCTTGTCCCTGTGTAGGGGCAGAGCTCCAGGTACCACCGATTCAGAAAGTCTGGACTGAGTGAGGTTCCAGTCACCTCATTATCCTGTGTCCTTGGTCAGGGCTGACTCTGTGTTAGATATTAGTACCATGGGATCTTGATCCAAATGAACTGAATTAGAATCATGGTTCTGTTGTATAACCATGAATAGGTCATGTAAACTCTCTGGAGCTTGGTTTGCTCATATGCTGTTGTTTGGTGCCATTGAGTCAGGTCTGACTCATAGGGATCCTAGGTACAACAGACGAAACACTCCCCAACACTGTGCCATGCCTGACACTATTGTAGGTGCTTCTCTACTATTCATAGCATTTTAAATGGCTGATTATTTTTTGGGAGTGGGCTTCCAGGTCCTTCTCCCAAGCCTACAGCACCTGGTGTTCCCAGGAGATCTCCCATCCAAGCACTAACTAGGTCTGACCCTGCCTAACTTCCAAGACCTGACAGGATCAGACACCACGGTGGTACAGCTGCAGACTTATGTTAAATTTGAGCCTTGACCTGGCCTGGCCTGGCCAGGAGTGGTCAATACTCCATAAGCATTAAGGATACAAACTGGCTAATCAACTTTGTGCTCATGTTAACCACAGGCCAGCACAGCATGTGTCCTGCTCAGGGAGGCAGGGCTGGGTACTCCCGGTGTCATTGAAGACTGAGTAATGTTCCAGTAGGGAGGTATTTGAAGATGCTCAAAGAAAATCTGGTAATGGTCTCTGGACATGTCAAGATATTAATGAACGTGGCCACTAAATAAGACGTGAGGTAGGGGAACAAAAAGAATTGAAGTCTGAGACTTCTTCCTGCATAAGCAGGCGTGACTTGCCAAGGAACACGGAATTCTTTGGCCAGGAGTCTGTGTCCAGAAGGCAGAGAAACTCAGGATCAGGGAGAACAAAGATCAGAAGTTGTTGGACACAGCAATTGGGTTTCTCCCAGGGAAATGTTCCACTCCCCAAGTTTTATAGACAGATGGTTTCAATCATACTTATGTTAGCCAGACTGCTGGACTTACAGGTTAAATATATATTCCTGATTGATTTCTGACTTCAAGACTGACTCTCAGCCTTTTAAATTTCCCTTCCTGGTTCTAGCACCAAGTAGATTTACCTCAGCTAATGATTAACTCCCAGAATTCCAAAGATACAAAGTCACGTGAAGGTAACCACAACATTTCCCACCCTACTGGTGGGAAAATTCAGCAAGAGGGGCTTGTTCTGAAAACATGCAAGACATTTTCCAGGCAGAAGAGAAATTCTGCCCAATTTGAGAAGCGTCCACATACATACATCACAAATAGTATCTGGAGGTACTTTCCACAAGCACAGGAATGTGTAATAATATTCAAAGCTTAAAGGGCAACTTGAACAAGCCTGTCATGCCTGTAAGTCAGTCAGTGGTCTTTGATCACCTACATTAAAAAAAATGCTAGCCAGGTGCAGTGGCACATGTCTGTAATCCCAGAGGTTCAGGAGGTGGAGGCAGAGGATCGCAAGTTCGAGACCAGAGGCAGTCTGCGTAACTTAGTGAGACCCTGTCTCAAAAAGTGAAAAATCAATGGGCTGGGGGTGCAGCTCAGTGGTCCAGCCCTTGCAAAGCATGCAATTGTGGGGACTTGGGTTCAAAAAAATGCTGAATCTTATTGCCATCCAAATCTACTGTATCAGAGCCTCTGCCTGAAAATTTGCATCTAGCCATTCATTGAATCAAGGGGCACAGTGTCCCGAGGGGTGATGTTTACTGGGAATATTTGGTGAAAGGGTGACCACTAGCTGAACCCTGCTATAAAGTTTTATTTCTCTCTTTGTAATTAATAAGTAACTGGAGGGGGAATTTTTAAGGCTATAGATGTCCAATACCTCTTCATACCTTCACCCACTAGTTTTATCACCAATGGGTGATTTTTGACTATGATAATTCCAAAATGAAGATTTTATTACTCCCCTATCTATTGTACATTGATGAGTTGGCATTAGGTTTTAAAGGTCATTGCATTTTACTTTGTTTGTATCAGTGTGACATTGTATATTATTGATTTATTCTCATACCATGATTTTTAGTTTTGGTGATAAAAATCCCTCATTTTTTTATACTGGAAGTCCATTTCATGGTATCCAGAGCCCTCTCTCCTCCTTTTCTTTCTTCTTATCTTCCTCCTCCTCCTCCTCTTCCTCTCCTGGTTTTTATTATTAAAATGGGCTGCCTTTTATAGTAGTTTTAGGTTCATATAAAAATTTTAACAGAATGCACAGTGATTTTTCCATATACGTGATTTCTCTATGTCCACATGGCTGCTGCTATTATCAACATTCTCTACCAGAGCGGTAAGATTATTACAGTCAAAGAACCTTTAATGGTAAAGAGAAATATGAAAGTGTTTTGTTTGCCTATTGAAACCACTTTACTTCAGGGCTGGGATTTGGCTCTGTTGATACAGTGACACTCTGCACTCTCTGGGGCCCTGGGTTCCATCCTTAGCACTGTAAAAATGGGAAAAGGACATGGCTATCTGTTCTGTAGCAATCCTGAAGAACAATAAGCCATGGAAAACCCTCGGAGGGTTGCTGTGAGTTAGACCTGATTCAAGGACACCAAACAAGAACAAGGTAGGATTGACATGCAAAAAGTTGTATATTTAATGTATCAAACCTAGGGAATTTGGTGATAAGTGCGCCTATGGAATCATCACCACAATCTAGACCATATCCATATCCATCACCTCCAAAATTTTACTCCCTCCCTATTTCTACATGATAAACAACAGTTAGTATAAGATTTATCATCCTACCAAAGATTTGTGTATACAATACAGTATTAACTATAGGCTTTAAACTACGTAATAAAGATCTCTAGAACTTCTTCATCTTGTAAATTGCAACTTTGTACACTTTGATTAATACTGCATTGTTTCTCCCTCCCCCCAGCCCTTTGCAACTGCCGTTGCAGTTTCTAATTCTATGTTGTTGACAGCTTTAAATTCCTCCTGTATTTGTACTTTTGGCTTATTTGACTTTGTATAACATCTTCCAGCTTCATCTGTGCTCAGACATGGCAGGATTTCTTTCTTTCTTTAAAACTGAATTATAACTTGGGAGGCTGAGGCAGGAGGATCACAAGTTTGAGGCCAGGGGCAGCCAGAACAACTTAGTGAGACTCTGCCTCAAAAAAATAAAAAATGAAAAGGAGGCTAGAGTACATACTACTTATATACCATGGGAGAGACCCTGAGTTCAACCTCATTACTGAAAATATATATTTATATTTAGGTTAGCACAGGAAAGAATGGGAACAGAACAATTAGAAATATCAGGTAAACAAAACTTTCAAGGAAATTTTCTATACAATTATGAAGGTAAGAATCAGGAGAATTTCCTTTTTGAAATGAGAGCTATAAAGTGATGTCTGTAGATGATGAGATTGATCAAATAGAGTGGGAACATTGATAATTTGAGAGAAAGAATGAATCATTTCAAGAGCAGGAATCTTAAGATCTGGTGCACAGATGCAGGGGATGGCCAGAGATAAGAGGTCCCTGTAAAAGAGATGATTTTGAATACTTTCTGATCCCTTCTGCATGTTGTTAACCCAAAAGATGTTGTCTCCATGGGACAAATTCTATTACAAGCCTCTGCTTATTCTCATTCTATTACATAATTTGGAAGTTGGTGGATATGAGACCACAATCTTCTGCTCTGGTTCTTTCCTGCTCCCATGAGTTCTTTAGTGCTGCCTCCCTAAAAGCCTTTCAGTAAAATCCTTTCTGAAAATATCAAGAAGACCCATTTCTTTTGCTTCTAACTAATATGCACAATGAAAAGAATCTCAGATAATCCTGTATCTCCCAGTTAACATAAGAGACTACTGAAGCGTAGTGATATTCATTAGCCATATCTTATCATGACAAAAATGACGAACTCTAATCCAAGCCATTCTGACTCATAATCACAAAGCAACAAATGCTTGGAAGACACAAAGGTACTTTCATCTTTTGAAATAACCAAAACGAATATCCCTACCTGATGTGGCAGGTCCAAGGTACACCAAAGAAATGCCAAGTATATGTTATGTTCCATAAGGGCAAAATCGAAACACCGAGGTCATCACTTAGTTCATAGTGTACTCAGTAAAGACTGTGAGCTATAACATGAATTACAAAAATTATGTATAGATGTTATTATGAATATATACCAATTGTATTATTCCTCTGTTCTGAATTCTTTTTTTTTTTCTCCCTTTATTGGTAAATGACGGTGGGGTGCAGAGTAATACAGCATTGGCTTTTTCCATTATGCAACTAATATATCACTTTTTGAGAGAAGGACCCGGCAACCCACTCCCAAAAAATCAACCTGCCATTGAAAACTCTATGGACAGCAGAGAAGCACTGACAATAGTGTTTCCCCTGTTGTATGTAGGGTCTCTAGGAATCAGATACTGACTCAACAGCACCTAACAACAACAACAACAACAACAACATATCACTTTTGGTTACACTTTTATCAACTTACAAGGTTTATGGATCCTGTTCTGAATTCATAAGCCCTGATTTAAAGGACCTCTAAAACTCCATGAATGTAACTTTTGTAATACCTATCCTTTCTTTTTCTTTTATTTTTGAGACAGAGTCTCGCTAAATTTCGCAGACCGCCTCTGGTCTCAAACTTGCGATCCTCCTGCCTCTGCTCCATCCTTTCTTTCAACACAGCATCACTTATACAAATCATTCCATTCATGGGCTTGTCAAAGAGCATCAGGGATCTGGATTCTGGAAGAAGCTTCAGATGTTCACCTAGAACAGTTGAAGGAGCTTCACCTATCACACTCCAGATTCAGGGCAATGACAGCAGTCGCTGTATCATAATCTCTCTCCTCAGCACTTTCTTCAGAGCCTTGGCTACATCTTTATTCCGTAGGGTATAAATCAGAGGATTCAGTGTAGGGGTGATGATGCTGTAGAACACAGACCCAACTTTGTCCTGCAAGGGTGTGCGCTGGCTTCTGGGCCTCATGTACGACAATATGCAGGCACTAAACAAGAGTGAGACCACCAGGAGGTGGGAGCTGCACGTGGCAAAGGCATTCCTCTTACTCCCCACAGAGCGCATCTGAAGGACACTGCGGAGGATGAGGCTGTAGGAGGTGGAGACCAGGGTGAGGGGGAAGAGGAGCAGGATGATGGTGCTGATGTACTCTGTGGTCTCGTACACGGCGATGTCACCACAAACCAACTGCACCATAGCTGGAAACTCACAGTAGAAGTGGTGGATCACCCGAGACCCGCAGAAAGGCAGATGCATCAGGATCGTGGAGTGAATCAGGGAGTTCGCAGAAGCGCCCAGCCACGACGTGGCAGCCATCACCAATCCCACCTTTCTGCTCATGAGCACAGTGTACCGCAGTGGGTGACAGATGGCCACATAGCGGTCATAGGACATGAGAGCCAGGAGGACGCACTCGGCACCACCCACTGACAGGTAGATGAAGTGCTGGGTGGCGCAGCCCACAAAGGAGATGGACTTCTTGCCAGACAGGTAGTTGGTGGCCATCTTGGGGATGGTGGTGCAGACGTGCAGGAGATCCATGAGGGAAAGCTGGCTGAGCAGGAAGTACATGGGCGTGTGAAGCCGGGGATCGGCGCAGATGAGGAGAACCGTGAGGCTGTTGCCGCTCACTGCAATAAGGAAGACCGCCATGATCAAGAGAAAGAGGAAGAGGTGTGCGAGCGAGTCATCGAAGAGCCCCTCCAGGATGAAATCTGCCCGAGAGGTCTGATTTCTCTCCCACATGCTCCCTTCTTCCATCCCCGGAGAAACAGGGAGTGGGAGTGAGGTGCGGTGCCAGAGATACTGTGACCCAGCAACTGCAAAGTAAGCACTTCGTAATCTAAGTCAGAGTTGGTGAAGAGGATTTTTCCTGACTCTTCAACAGCTCTAAGTATTCAAATAACCTTTTGAAAAAGAATAGAGAAACTTCAAATTCATCTTCACAAACATGATCACTCTGAAATTCCAGAACATCCAGATGCTCTTATATGCCAGCTCTTTTCACCAGGAAATAAAGCTGTGTGTGTATATGTACATACACACATATGTGTAGCCTACAGCCATACCACTGTGATGTCAGATCCCATTAGATCTCAGAAGCTAAGCTGAGTCGGGCCTGGTTAGTACTGGGATGGGTGACCACCTAGGAATACCAGGTGCTGTAGGATTGGGAGAAGGACCCAGCAACCAACTCCCAAAATACAATTAGCCATTGAAAAAGCTATGAGTAGCAGAGAAGCACTGACACTGCAGAGAAGCACTGTTGTACGTAGGTCACTATAACTTAGGGTTAGGTCGCTATGAGTCAGACACTGACTTGATGGCACCTAACATCAACAACATAGAATGTAAAGGTAAGCATTTTGTTACACAATTGTGGAAGCTGGTTAAGTAATCTACATAGGGGTGTCAAGTAAACACCTCATGGTGCAAACTCAAAGTCAATAGGGCAAGCCACCAGGAAGGGAAGATGGATAGAAAAAAGGTGGAATAATGATAATTTCTATTGCTCTCATTTGGACATAAAGTATAATTTAAAGAAATAGGTGTGGATGCCAAGTTGATATGTAACAAAGAAACCATTCTTATGTACATGAAACTAATCCAGAAATGTGTGCTGGGTGTCCTTGTGGCCATCAAATCATGAGTCAAGGGGATGAAAACTAGAACTTTAACATTTAACCAGCCAAACTTGCCAGTCTTCGCTTTTACCAGTTCTTGTGTGAATACTAATCAGAGGGAGAGCTTGATCTCCATGGCAAAGCCACACTTGTTAAAAACCTCAATAATCTAAATCGATCTTCCAAATACCCACCCTCTCCCATTTGTATTTTCCTCCAAAAAGTCTCCCCAGGCCCTCACATACTCCAGATGCTTTGTTATTGCTGTTAGGTGCCTTTGAGTCATGTCCAACTCATAGTGACACTATGCACAACAGAATGAAACACTCCCCGACACTGTGCCGTGCCTGGCACTATTGTCAGTGCTTCTGTGCTATTCATAGAGTTTGCAGTGGCTGATTATTTCAGGAGTGGTCTGCCAGGCCCTTCTCCCAAGCCTACAGCACCCAGTATTCCCAGGCAGTCTCCCATCCAAGGACGAACCAGGCCCCACCCTGCTTAGCTTCTGAGATCTGATGAGATCAGACGCCAGCGTGGGATGGCTAGATGCTTTACTCGGGTTTTAAAGCAGAGTACTTAGAACTGAATGCACGTATGGAAGCTTAATTTGATCACTAAGAACGTGGTCACATTTATTATCTCTGTGCCTACTGATGCAGCCTCAGGTTTCACTATTTGTGGCTGTCACCTCCCATGATTATTTCACAATCAGCTTCCGTTGCCTAAGAGATGAACCTTACCCCATGCTTATCCTGATGGCTGTGATCCACCTGGGGTACCCACACAGAACATTTTTACTTCATTCCGCCTACACTCTCTACCTTTCCTCATTAGAATACGACAATCTCTGTAAATCTCCATGGCAAAACTTTCTCCTCACCTGACTCTTAGCTCTCTTCCTCCCTGAGGAAACACTCCTAATAATTTCCCAGTCTTCTTTGTGACTCTCACGTGACCTTCTTTCTTTGCCTTCTCAGGAAACTTTCCTCATGGTTTGACCGAACAGCACCCTCTAACTTAGGAGATAATATGCCAATGCCTTATAATAAAGGGATTTAGCTCAGTTGGTAGAGCACTCCTCTGCACTCTCTGAGGACCCAGGTTCGATCCCCAGCACCACAAAGATTGGAGAAGGACATGGCAGTCCACTCCTGAAGAAATCTAGAAATAATAAGCCATTGAAAACCCTATGAATGCCACTATAAGTCAGACTCAACTCCATGGCACCTAACTACAATGAAAAAAAAAAAAAAAACCAGATACCTCAAGCCCCGACATCATCTTACCTGGAATTTCTTCAGCACAGACTTGTGGGCAGAACAAGCATAGAAGTGAAAGGAAGATGGAAGCACAGTCCACACTGACACACACACCGCCCATTGATCAATAAACAAGTCCTTTCTGAGATGCTCATTACGCTGCTTCTCTAACTGTGGAAACCTCCAGTAACCAGTGAAATGGAATAAAGACTATTCACCCAGCATGCTTGTCAGTGTTCACTACCTGCCTTAGTGAAGAGCAACTCAGGAACAACAGGATACAATATTCAATAACACGCCAGCAATCTGTGCTCAGATTTTGGGTTCTATCAGCCCACAACAGGGCAGAATATGTAACTGAACTGCTGTAAAACCTACCCTTTGGGCTTTGGAGACATGGTCATGTTTCCTAGGGCTGTAAAAGTTTGTTTAAAACCTCTTTTCCATCACCATTGCAGAGCTTGGGCACATTTCCATAAATGTCACCTGACTAAGAGGCTAGCCATAACTCCAGCTTAACTGTTAATGTTTCCAGAGTCAAAAGAAAAATCGGATCTGGACTCTCTATTGGTTTGGATCGAAAGGAATTCCCTCCCTAGCTTTCCCGCCTTTCCCTATTTAAGAAGAGGTAAATCTTGTTTATACTGAGGGAGCCTCTCCCTGCCCGCACCCATGTTTCCTCAACAGTAATCAAATGGGTGAGCAGGAGAAGAGATTTGGCATGACTTGAGCCAGTCATGCAGGGAGAGGAGCACTGGCTGTGGGAAATGAAAAATCATCTCCTTATAGAGGACCTGTGATGTTAGCAGAAGTAAGCCGAGGACACCCACAAGACACATCCAGGATCTCTTTGGGGACCGTTACCCAAGACACCAATTAATCTGCACCATGTCTGCTGAGATCAGCTTCCTCAAGGGGTTTGATCTGAAATGGGTCTGTAGGTGTCAGGGGAAGGGGATATTTTGGGGAGGCTGGCTCTGAAGATAACACGGGAATATTCAGCATGGCGTAGGGTTCAATTAACCATGTGGGAAATCCTCCCTGGAGCCCATGGCTTGTTTTTCATTTTGAAAATCAGGTCTTTCTCGTTAATTTCCATTCAACCCTTTTGAGAAGACAATTTGAGATAGCTCTAATCTCTCTGCCCACTGGGTCCTTTGGAGAGTTTCCCCAGGTGTTATATCACAGGAAAGAAGTAAAAAAAAAAAATGTTGTTGTTGTTGTTGTTGTTGTTGTTGTTGTTGTTGGGTGCTATCAAGTCAGGTCCAACCCATAGCAACCCAATGTACAACAGAATGAAACACTCCCTGACCCTGTGCCATGCCTGGCACTATATTAAAACTTCTCTACTATACATTGGGTTTTCAATGGCGGATTGACTTTTGGGAGTGGATTGCCAGGTCCTTCTCCCTAGCCTGAAGCACCTGCTATTCCCAGGTAGTCTCCCATCCAAGGACTAACCAGGCCAACCTTTCTTAGCTTCCAAGATCAGGTGGGATCAGATGCCAGGCAGCTATGGATGCAGACAAGTCAAAAAATGGAAGCAGGTAATTCCTTCCCTTCTTATACATCAAAGTATCTTATATATCAAAGTATTCTTATACATCAAAGAAATAAAGAAGAAAGAAGGGGAGGGAGGCAGAGAGAGAGAGAGAGAGAGACAGAGACAGAGACAGAAAGGCAGAGAGGAAGGAGGGAAGGAGGGAAGGAAAGGAGGGAAGGAAGCAAGGAAGGAAGGAAGGAAGGAAGGAAGGTAGGAAGAAAGGGAGGGGAAGGGAAGGGAGGGAAGGGAAGGGAAGGGAAAAGAAAGGAAGGGAAGGGAAGGGAAGAGAAGGAAGAGAGGATTCTGCAGGATACATACTCAGAAGTTCTATAGCTGGATCATATACTACGTCTATTTCTAATTTTCTGAGGAAACGTCATAGTAATTTTCATGGTGACTTTATTAAATTGCATTCCCACCAATAGTGTATAGGGTTCTTGCTGTCCTGTGTCCTCACCAAAATCTGTTGGCTTTTGTTGTTGCCGTTTTGATGATAGGCATTCTGCCTGGGGTGAGATGTAATCTCGATGCAGTTTGATTTACATTTCCCTGATACCTAAAGATGTTGAACATCATTTCATATATTTATTGACCATTTCTATTTCTTCATTTAAAAAGTGTTCATTTCCTTTAGCCATTTATTTCTTGGGTTATTTGCTCTTTTGGTGTTTAGTTTTTATGCTCTTTATAGAAGCTGTAGGCTTGGGAGAAGGACCTGGCAACCCCCTCCCAAAAATCAATCTGCCATTGAAACCCCTATGAACAGCAGAGAAGCACTGACAATAGTGTTTCCCCTGTTGTACAGAGGGTCGCTATGAGTCGGATACCGACTCGACGGCACCTAACAACAACAACTAACATATATTCTGGATGTTAATCCCCTGTCAGGTTAATAACTGGAAAGTATTTTCTCCAGTGCTGTAAGCTGTCTCTTCACTGTGTTGTTTCTTTTGCTGTAGAAGAAAAGGTAATGAGAGAAAAGAAAGGAGATATCATATATGTTCCCCTTACAGCAAAATACGGTGTACATATATAGATAGATATACTCACAAAAGACCGCTGGTGGAGAGGGAAGGTTTAGGGGAGGTGGGTCATGAGAGAGTAAGGGTGAAGTGAATATGAGCAATGTACAATGAAATACATGTGCGGAAATGCCATAATGAGAACCACTAAGTTGTACATTGTTGTTGTTGTTAGCTGCTGTCGAGTCTGTATCCTATGCACAGTGACCCTCATAGGGTTTTCAATGGCTTACTGTTTCGGGATTGCCTTGGGAGTGGATTGCCAGGTCCTTCTCCCATTTTTGAGGTGCTGGGAATTGAACTCCTGACCTCAGAGACTGTAGCACAGCACTCTACCAACTGAGCTAAATCCCAGCCCCAAGTTGTACATTAAAACCTACCAATTAAAAAAATGTCCCCCAAAGACATACATGTGGCTGAAGGGTTGGTCCCATTGAAGGAAGGTTTAGAGGTGGGACTTCTGAGAAGTGATTGGACCAGGAAGGCTATGATCTTATCAATGGATTGATCCATTGCTGGGTTCATAATCTGATGGGTGATTATGGGTGATAATAACTTAAAAGCTCCTAAAATTGTGTTAATATATGCACAACCTGTGAATATACTGAAATCTGTTATGCTTTAAAGGAGTAAATTATATGTTTTTTTAATTAAGAGAAATAAGCCAGTCTTGCAAAGATAAATATCATGTTTTCCTCATTTATGGAATTTAGGGGGAAATGAAGGACATAAAAGTAAAAGGGGGTTCTATTAGGGATATGGAAGAAAAAAGGGAGAAGGAACAAGAGTAATAGAGGCAGTGAATAGGATCAAAGTACATTATATGCATGTATAGAACTGCCATAACTTCACCCATTACTTTTTACAATTAATATAAGTGAATTAAAAATCCACAAAAAAAAAAGGTGAAGACTTATTCCTTCATTTGAGTTGCTGCTGTACCAGAGACCACAAAACAGATGCTGTGCAGCAAGTAAAGAGTGAAGATTGAGCAGCAATCAAAGCTCTCTGTGGTCAAGGAGATATACGTCCGGAATTCACAATCCTCTTCCCAGAAATGTGGATGGGTAATTGACCAAATCTCATCTTGATATTGACGGACTTTGGGTTATATATTGTTGGAAGGCCAAATCTTCTAGGTAAGATGTATTCTTCATGGCTGGGTGGAATTCACAGATTATGGGATACTGAAGTTGGGGAAGCATAGTATATGGAACAGAAAAGACGTTAAGTGGAGTAACTGAGACAGGAAAGAGCATTGTCCCTTGCAACTAGAATGCCAATAGGAGTCATCAATATGTATTGAGCATGGGAAGGAAGGAGCATGGTGTATGGAGGCTTCTGGTGGCGGTTCTCCAGCCACGCCCAAAAATTGCCATGCTGACACCAGACCATTGTGGTGACAAGGCACGATCAGGAATTCTTCAAGGTAATGCTTTCACCAGCATGGCCCTTAGAGGTCCTTCAACAGCCTCTGCTTGAGCCTGGACATGAATCCCCTCTTGATCGAAGTTTCAAAGATCTGATCACAGGGGTTCCTGCAGGCAAGCCAGCTGTCTTTACAACTCTGCAAAGTAGATATCAAGCAAAACCTGAGACTTTCACCAAGCGGTGAAAGACCTAAGTGGAAGGGCAAGTGGCAAAATTGACTGCCATCCTCATCTTCTGTCACTGAGAGGAAGCATCCAGTTGATGGGACCGGGAACTGGGAGATGGGTTGGGAGCCATGGTCAGAACGTGTCTGCCTGGAAATTGGCTATCTACCTTGTAATGTGCAGAGGTCGTTTCCCAGGAGGGTGAGGGACCCTCCCTGGGTGGAAATCATCAGGACACAGAGCTCAGCGGCAGGAAGACAGAGGGGAATTAGGGTCCCCTCTCACCTGCTTCTCGAAACTGCTCTTTGCTTTCCACCGTGGCCAAGTTACCCATTGGTTCCCTGTGTCCCCTGGTGCCCTCTGAAGTCGGGACAGTGTTTGAAGAGGAAGATTTGTGCTTCCAGATCCTCCACCATCTCCCCAAACCCAGAAACACAAGTTCCAACACAGTAAACAAGAGGCAGAGCCCACTGACCCCAAACATGGTCTTTAGGAAGATGGTCTTCTCAGAGGGGCGGGACAGATGACAGGTTGTACTCCCAAGGCAAGGCTCTTGACGACACGCGAAGGAACTGGGCATCTTGAACCCATACAGATGGTACTGCACCCCCAGGAAAGCTCCCTCCAAGACTAGTCGGAGCCCCAGCTGTGCCACATAGGCCCAAAGGAGCTTGAGGCTTCCACCCCCCGAGGCACCTCTGCTGTCGATCCTTTTGTGGATCACAGTCTCTTTCTCCTTCTTCAGCTTTCCTGATTCTTCCCAGCGCCCAATCACATGGTACAGGGTGAAAGCCACAAACAGAGCACTGGGTACAGCCACTAGGATGACTTGGAAGGTCCAGAAGCGCAGTGGAGAGAGGGGGTGGAAGGCATTGTAGCAGGCAGCCTTGCAGCCCGGCTGCTGGGTGTGGCACACAAATTCACTCTGGTCATCACGGTAGATCCCAGGTCCACTGGCAGTCAGCAGCGCGAGGCGGAATCCCAGGAGCACAGGAAGCAGGAGGCGCCCCACCAGGGTGGAATGCTGGCTCCCCTCAGTCACCAGCTGCCTCAGGAACCTGCCACACATCCTGTCACGGGGCAGAGGACAAGGATCAGAACAAGTGTGTTGCTCACTGTCCTGCAGAGGGAGCCCTGGGCCACCTGTCACTACTTAACAAAGAATCATTAAACATAGCGTTTTGCTCCTCCTCAAAGGTCTAGTTGATCAAATACTATATTCGTCAGCTTTGTACAGCTACAACAAAATACTGGAGGCTATTAACTTTATAAAGAGAAAATATGTAGCTCACAGTTGCAGAGGCTCAACACTCAAACAGCATAGCACAGGCTTGGTGAAGGTCACAAATTAAATCCATCACAATGACAGGGAGCAAAATGCTCCCATCTCCAATCCAAGGAGGAGGTGTGGGCAGGGTCCCACAATCCCCTTCAAGAGCATGTCCCCCGTGACCTAAAGACCTCCCATTAGGTCCTATCTCTTAAAGATCCACTGTTCCTTCCAATATCACCACCCTGGGGACAAAGTCTTTATATATGAACTTTTGAGAGGACACTCACACAAGCCATAGCAAATGTCAAGTCTCTGATGACATCTATTAATTAGTGAATGGAACCAGCTATGTAAGATGATGGTACAGTAGCAAATGTGGGTAGATGTCTCTCTCTCTCGCTTCTGCCTTTCACTTTTGTGCTGCTGGAATGGAGAACTCTTATTCTAAGTTCTTTTTCTTTGTTTCCCTCCATCCTTCTCTTTGTCAAAAATTAGTAGAGACCAGGATGGCACTTTTTATTGTTTGCCCTTTGAAAACTGTTGCTTCACCTCGAGGGGCAAAGAAGAACAGAACATGTACAAAATACAGCTTGCAATTCTATGAAAATCCCATAATGAACCCTGTTATATTGTATGTAATTTTTAAAAGACTCATACTATGTCCCATAAATATGCACAATTATCATAACATGGTAGCCAAAATATGTTTGTAAAATGTTTAAGGAGATGGAAGAGCAAACAATCCTGATTTAATAATTGCATATTGTATATGGGAACTGAATGATCACTCTTGGGTTTTGGGGGAGTTGGTTGTTTCTTTTTTTTTTGTTTTGTTTTGTTTTTGAGAGAGAGTCTTGCTCTGTAGCCTGGGCAAAGCATGCAAGCACAAGGCCCTGGGTTCAACTCCCAGTACTGAAAAAAAAAAAGAGTTTTGTATATTGCACATGTCAAGAATTCAAGTACTTTCCAGAATCTCTCTCTGTCTCTCTGGGTTCCCGCTCCTCTTCTTTCCTGTGCCCAGGCCCATGCCAGGCAGGCAAATAACCCTCTCAGAGGCTAAGGGAACTGAGCTGAAGTCTGCAGAGCTCATCACAAAGGTCTTGCCTGAGAACCACTTAGTTCAGAGCTTCCACATTTATTCATAAGCATCTTTCCTTCTCCATTGTCCCCCCCAAAGCTATCATCAAAATATGACACCCGTTCTAAACACACTCCTGCCTGGGGTACAGTTTTCTGTGGGGTGCTGGAAGAAGCAGAGATAAAAAGGCTAAAGCCGGTATCCGAAGTGCACGAGCCTACTTGAGGGTAGCTGCCTTGGCTTGCTTGCTTCCTAGAAATATCCTCTTGAATTCCTGTTTCCCCTACTGTGATATGTAGGTCTCTTCAGGAGACTCTACATTAGGGAAATCATGTCATTGGGGTTAGACATCTATTTCTATCATCTGGACACTCACCTTGAGCAGTGAGCAAAGGCCTGGAGAACCCCCAGGTGCCAGGTTTCTCCTGGCATGCCCAGAGAAACTACACTCCCTCTACCAGAGTTTGCAGACCAAAAAGAGTTTCCTATAAAATAGCCAAGGCTGGGTTTGAGCTCAGTTGGTAGAGTGCAGCTCTCCACTCTCTGAGGCCCTGGGTTCCATCCCCAGCACCACAAAAATGGCAAAAGGACCTGGCAACCCACGCCCAAAACCATTAGCTATTGAAAGCCCTATGAATAGCAGAGAAGCACTGACACAGGGCCGAGCATGGCATAGTGTCAGAGTGTTTTGTGCTAGTGAATATCACTATGAGTCACCCCTAACTCCACAGCACCTAACAACAACAGCAACATACAATAACCTGCTGGCTTCCTGAGACCCTGTCATCTCTGCCATCGGTTCCAGGCATCCTCAGTGCACCTGTCTGAGTCCCTGAGGTCACATCCACTCCTTACCAGTAAGGCTGCACTTTGGCCCCTACAAGGACCAGGCCTCCCAGGATGAACTCTGGGGCCTCAGGAGCTGGGGCAGAGAAGCAAGAAGAGCTGCTTGGAAAACCCCCAGCTCCATGCTGTGGACAAAGCTTGGTTTCTGCTTCTAAGAGTGGAGGACAAAGTTGTAAATAAGTTTGTCTGGAGGTCTGCAGGACCTGAGCCCTGTTCAGACTTCAGCCAATGAAGTAATACCTCTGAGCTCAGGAGTTGGGAGGAAGAGAAAAGCCCAACGTTTGAGCCAATGTTCAAATAGATAAACAGATTTTTTTTTTAATTGCCATCATGATTTCAGTAAGAACATTTCTAAGCATGTCACGTTCTCTTGGGTAAAAATGTCAGGATTCCACTGGTGGCAGGATCACTCCCAGAGAGTTAAGAGGGGAGAGAGTTAAGAGGGTTCAGTGAGGAGGGCAGGACCTGGCTGTGCAGACCCAAACTCAACCCCAGCCCCACCTGGCCTGGGAAACACTCTAGATCCTTCCATCCAGAGTGTAGCCACAACACAGCAACACCAGCAGCAGCAGGAATGCCCTGTGATCTGTCGGGTCAGAGTTGGAGAAGCCTCTCCTAGAGAGCACCCACCACCACCAGGAGCTGACCCTGAGCCTGCCAGGCTGCTCTCTGACCGTGCACTCACCTGCAGCTCTGAGCAGAAGCAGCGACCACGGGGGTAAAGAGGCAGAGGAGAGAGTCCTCAGGCTGGAGCCAGGCAGGGTCCCAGCTCTTGCCCTGGCCCTGCCTCAGGCTGCCACCCACCTCTTCCCCCACCCCTTTTCATTCCTGGCAGTCTCAGCGCAGCATAAAAGAATTGCAACTGGAGGGGCAAACAGCCCTGCTGCTAAGGCACGAGCTCTGGAGAATGACTGTGTTGTTGAAGGTGAGGGCCGTGCCCACTAAGGCAAGGGAGAGAGGGCTCTTCAGGTCAACTGAAAGGGGTGGGGGCTTCAGCATGTTTCCAACGTGGGAACGTACAGACCAGAGCAGGTAGTATTGTCATGGATTTGAATTCCTACTAAATCCTCACATTGAAAAAGGAATCCTTCTACACTGCTGTGGAACTGCAAATTAGTTCAACCACTGTGCAAATCAATATGGAGATACCTCAGAAAACTAAAAATAGAACTGTCATATGACCCAGCTATACCACTCTTGGGAATACATTCAAAGGGAGAGAAGTCATCATACCACCTGCAACTCCATACTTAATGCAGCACTCTCCACAATTGCAAAGATGTGGAACCAACCAACATGCCCATCAAGAGAACAATGGATAAAAAAAAAAATGTGGCACATACACACAGTGGAACATTACTCAGCAATAAAAGGAATGAAATAACGTCATTTGCAGCAAAATGCATGGAACTGGAGAATATCTCTTAAGTGAATGAACACAGGCTCAAAAAGAGAAATATCCTGTGTTCTCATATGTGAGAGCAGAATCTCACTTAAGGGAAGAAAAAAAACTATACATAAGCCAATATATAAAAATGAACAATTTAACTTACGTAAGAAGGGAAAATATAAGCAGAGTAGAAACAAGGAGGGAGAGCACTAGCAAAGGGAAGCAAAGGTGGTGGAAGGTGGGAAGGGGAGGGGAAACTATGTAGAGAGATAAAAAAGGAGAAGATAATCTCAGTGCAAATGATGAAACTTCATGAGTGCATGGGAAAAATAGAGGAACATAGCCCACAAATGCTTGTGAGTTTTACCTATTAATCAAAAGTTTCCATAAACTTTGTAAGTTGATCAAAGTGTAACCAAAAGTGATGTAATAGTTGCACAATGGGGAAAAAAAAAGAAATCACAAATAAAACCCTCTGCTCAGCTGCCCAAAGTACCCAAAGCACAAGTTTGCTCACAGAAGGGCAGGTGTGCATGGGTGTATATGTGTGCGTGGGTGTGTTTGGGGAGAGGAGGTTGCTCCATTTCCTCAGACAGTTCTCATCCCACAATTCATGTTGTTGTTGTTGTTGTTGTTTTTAGGTACCATCGAGTCAAGTCCAACTCATAGCGATCCTATGTACAGCAGATCAAAACACTTCTTGGAGAAACAGCACAAACTCACCCTCACTGCATGATAAAAACCTCCTCCACATCCCCACAGCAACCCAGGGAACCCAGCTCCTCTTCCCCAGGATTAGTGAGAATTCAGACACCTGTCCTCACACCCATCACTGCCCCCATTGCTAGAGCCAGATTCTGTGCATGGATCCAGCTGACCAGGGAAGGACAAGCAACAGACAAGGCAGAGTAGCTCACTAGGTTCTTGGGTGGGTACCACTGAGCCATGTTCAACTCACAGCAACCCTACAACAGAGTGAAACACTCCCTGACACTGTACCAGGCACATGATCACTTTCAGGCTGAAGCCCATTGTTGCAGCCACAGTGTCAATGCATCTAGTGGAGGGTTTTCCTTTTTATCATTGACCTGCCACTCTTCCAAACATGATGTCCTTCTCCAGGGATTGGTCTCTCCTGAGAACATGTCCAAAGTACATAAGATGCAATCTAGCCATCCTTGCTTCCAAGGATCTGGTTGTGTGGGGCGTCGCCCTGCCACTGGACTCACTCAGGACATGAGCGGGAACCAGCCACCAAAGACCCATCTTCTGGTGTGGGGGAGCTGGGTACCCAAGAGCTGCACGGCCCCGAAAGGAGGCTTATGGCCACAGCTTCTCTGAGAAGCCTTGAGAAAGGCAGGCTCAGAGGCTTATGCCCATGGCGGCTCCTTGCTTCTTTCTTCCCAGTGAAGACACCAACTCCATGCTCTGCTCCAACAGCTCTTTATTGTTTCCTTGTCTGTCTCAGTCGATGGAATGCTGCTCAGACTGCTCCGTGTACTACCCTTATATACTCTCCTGGGGCTAGCCAGGGACCAATCAGAGGCAGTCACCCCATACAGGTTTTGGCCAATCAGGGGGATATGCAAATTTGGTTTTGTAAAAGCAGCCAATCAGGGATGGTTCCAGAATGGTCCAATCAGGAGCCGTTCAGTGGTTTGGAAACAGCCAATCAGTATCAAGGGATCTGAAGCGAGGGATTGGATGCCAGCACCATCTTTGGGAGCTCCACAACCCTGAGCTCCCGGATGTAGGGCAAAGGTGATTCCCCGGGGAACAAGCCTCAGACCTCCAAGGTGCCTATATAGGCCCTGGAGCAAACTGCCTCTCTAGGCAGTGCCCTACATGGTTGCTCTTCTTCTAGGATGGATCTGTTGGTTCTTTAAGCAGGCCGTGGTATATTCGATATTTGTCTCCAGCACCAAAATTCAAAAGCATCAGTTCTTCTCCTGTCTCCCTTATTCACCATCCATATTTCACAAGCATGTGATGCAACTGAAAATACCATGGCATGAGTCAGGCACACCTTCATCTTCAATGTGACATCTTTACTTTTCAACACTTTAAAGAGGTCTTTTGCAACAGCTTTTCACGAGGTTGAGGCACTGCAAAATGAAGGATTGGTTGACTCTGGTACCTGAGACAGCTCCCAGAGTCAACCTTGGACTCTCCATGAAGGAGAGATGGCTGGGGGCACTCGGTCTCAGATACTGCCCCTGGCTCAGGCATGATACCCAGCCATAATACTCCTTCTCTCTGTTCGTGAGCACAGCCACTTCTTGGGTGCAAAAGCATCCTTATAACCCAGTGCTGAATCGGACATCCAGCACCCATCATCTTATTCACCAATGGACTTTCTTTTCCTAGACCCTGTCCATGACTCAGAGAAGTTCCTCCTCCTCTAAGATTCTTTAAAATACGTGTTTCCAGCAATTGACTCTTAGGGTACCTGCAAGAGAGGCGATGTTCTAATTCTCTGGTCTTCTCTGTGGTTCAAGAATGGAGTCTTAAAAATATTCCCAGCCATCAAAGCTCCCCAGCCACATCATAACAACCTCTCCCGGGTAATAATGGGGAGCTGCTACCCACTCTGAACTGCTTACTCCTGAATTTCTTTTATAGGAGAGAGAAATAAGCATGTCTACTTTTAAGTCATTGAATTGTCTAGTCTAGCCATTGTCTTGTCTCTTACTAGGAGCTTAAGGTGATTCCTTACAGATCTACCCATCAAAATCATAAATATTTTTCAGTCATAAATATTTTCCTTAATCTGGTGAGAATGTGCTGTGACATGCATACATTTGCATAGATTGCCAGCTTTTAATGCAAATTGAACCAGGTCTTTGATGAACCCTTGAGAAATACTGATTAGAAGCTTTAATTATGTTCCTATTCATTGAGCCAACAATTCAAAATAGAGACGCTCTGAGGTATAATCATTCTGAATGTGCTAGATTCTCTCTTTCCAAGATACAGTGATATGCATAGATACGTGTGTGTGCAAACTAACTTTAGCTCTCATATCATTTAGATCTTCCATAACTCATTCTTCCTTTTGAAAGTCCACAGGTTGAAAGGGGTAAATTATAGCCTACTTTTATTACCTTACTCCTCTCTGTTTTTCCTCATATCTCCTGTGTCTTCTTCATCATGAATATTACTATGATATGTTTGCATAGATATAATTCTTGTTGTTGTTAGGTGCCAGCAAGCTGGGCCCAACTTATAGTGACCCTATGTACCACAGCATACACTGTACCAGGTACATGATCTTTTTATGTTTGAGTCCATTGATGTAGCCACTGTGTTTCTTCTCAGCAAAAGAACCTGAGAGCCCCCTGTCAAAACGATTAGCCATTGAAACTCAATGAAATGCAGAGAAGCATTGTCAAATATGGTACCGGAAAATAAGCCCCCTGGGCTGGAAGGCATTCAAGAGATGACTGAGAAAGAGCTGCCCCCTCAAAGTAGAGTTGACCTTAATGATGGGAATGCTGCTTTTGCTAATGTGGCACGACTCAAAATGAGAAGAAACATAGTGTCTGCAACATTGGGCTCAAGCATAAAAAGATCATGTGCCTGGCACAGTGTTAGGGAGTGTGTCGTTCTGTTGTACAGAATGTCGCTATGAGTTTGATGGCAACTAACAACAACACATTATAAAAGAGTAAAGAAACTATGAACTAGAGAGATGAAGTCACCTGCAAAAGCCAGGTGTGGTATCATACACCTATAATCCCAGCATTTGGAAGGCTGAGGCAGGAAGATCATGAGCTCAAGGTCAGCCTGAGCCACGTAGTGGGTTTCAGGGCAGCCTGGGCTTCATAGCAAAGCCTTGTCTCAAAAGGAAGAAAAGAAGGATGGAAGGAATTAAGGAAGGAAGGAAGAAAGAAAGAAAAGGAGGGAGGGGAGACAAGAGAAAGAGAGGGAGAGATTGAGCAATCACCTACAAAGTTCACTAGAACAGGGAGTAGTAAAAAGGCAGAACTGAAACCAAGGATGGTTCTAGATTTGTATCCCCCCTCTGCTAAGCTGGAAGGGGCCACTGCATCAGGTACATTCAGCACATTTTTGTTGGTGACATGTGACCATATACTTAGAAACCAAGAGCCTTGACCCCATCATTTGGGGTTACACAGATGGCCCCAACGGAGTGACCAAAGTCCTTGTCTAAATGTCCACAGTGGGGGCGGAAAGTGGGGAGATGCACAGAGCCCAGGCAATAGGGACTTTTGTCAAAGTTGCATGAATGTCTCCTGATTCCTCAATGGCTCCCTTTATATGTGTCCGCAGCTGGGGTCCGTGTGGGTTCAGGGGAGAAGGGTAAGGTTGGTGCTGGGGCTGGAGAGAGGGGGCTTCTGCCTAATTTTTTCTCAGCTGCTCTCAGCACCCTAAAGCACCAAGACAAACTTCTCTTTCACTGCAACTTTCTGAGGATTGGTGCCAGGAAAGAAGCCCCCAGGGAGTGACGGGAGGGCTCATTCCACTTCTTTTCTTCCAACAATGCCCTCCTTGTCCTTCTCTTCCCACCAGATGAGACTGGCCTCCTCCCACGGCCATATGTTGATTATGTGAGCCACGACCTGGGGCAGCTGGGCACCCATGGAGCAGAAAGATGCAAGGCAGCCCAGCATCTCTGCACCCCAAGAATCATAAAAGGAGGGACCTTCCTTCTCCAGCTTCCCCTTCTCTTTCACCCAGGCGGGTGTAGCTACCTGATTTTAGGGAACATGGAAGACCCGTGGAACAAGGGTTGAGGAGGGGCAGCAGAAGGAAAGTGTCTGAACCAGAGGGAAGCATCTCCCTACAGCACTGGACACAGCTGCCCTGGGCCGGGGAGACGCAGTCATCTAGAGAGAAAGGGGACAAGCAAGTCCATCACAGAGAGCTCTGCAGGAAACCAAACTATATGCCAATGATTTCTTAAGATTATGCAGGTTTTAGAAAGGCTAATGGGGGAAAGAAAGACAAATTTCACATATTTTCTCTCCCATAGGCAAAGAAAAAATTATGTGTGTGCGTGTGTTGTTGTTGTTGTTGTTGTAGGTGCTGTCAAATCAGGTCCGACTCACAGTAACCCTATATACAACAGAACAAAACACTCCCTGACATTGTGCCATGTACACGGTCTTTTTTATGTTTAAGCCCATTATTGCAGCCATGTGTCAATCCACACAGTTGAGGGTCTTCATTACTTTCGTTGACCCACCACTCTCCCAACTATGATGGCTTTCTCTAGGGATTGTTCCCTCCTGAATACATGTCCAAGATGGGTAAGACACAATCTAACCATGCTTGCTTTCAAGGAGCACAGATGGCATTTAATAAGGAAGTATTAGCTAGACACAGTGGTGCACACTTGTAATCCCACTGATTCAGGAGGTGGAGGGAGGAGGATCACAAGTTTGAGGTCAGAGGCAGCCTCTGTAACTTAGTGAGACCCTGACTCAAAATGAAAAGTAAAAACTGGGCTGGGAGTGCAACTCAGTGGTAGAGTGCTTGCAAAGTATGAGCGAGTCCCTGGGCTCAACCACCCACTATTGCAAAATGAGGAAGTAGTATGCCCTGGGTTCATGTTATCCATTGAATTCTTACCCAGAAAAACCCTACGGTAACTCTATTATTGGAATGTCCTTTATAGTGATAAAGAAACTGAAGCAAAATTAAGTAATTCATTCAAGATCACAAACTTACCAGGTAGTGGAGAAGCTGAGAGTCAGCCCTGTAAGATCTAGATAGTGACTATAATGTTCATTCTGTGGGGTAAAATCCCAGTTAGGGTTTATTGCTCCAAATAAATCAGAAGGAGGAAATTGAAGCTCTACATACCAATCCCAAAAGGTAGGGGTTCTAGCAGGGGAAAATTATGGAAAATGGATGGAAGAGATAAGAACATCAGGAGTTCAGTACCAGGATAAACAAATGCAGGATGTTGTTGTTGTTGTTGTTGTTGTTGTTGTTGTTGTTAGGTGCCCTCGAGTTATGTCCGACTCATAGCGACCTTCATAGAGTTTTCAATGGCTGATTGTTTGAGGATTGCCATGGGAGTGGATTGCCACATCCTTCTCCCATTATGATAGAGAAGAAATAACCACTCTACAGTCACTAGACTATGTGATCAATTCTTAGATGAAAAGTCATAAATAATCTAAATAAGGTTTTAAAAATAATTTTTATTTGTTGTGAAAGTACTTGCAAATTGGCCCGGTGCTATGACAGAAGCCTGTTATCCCAGCAACTCCGGAGGCAGAAGCAGGAGGATCATGAGTTCGAGGCCAGAGGCACCCTGTGCAATTTCGCAAGACCTTGACTCAAAATAATAAATAAAAAAGTGAGCTGGGGGTGCAGCCCAGTGGTAGGGCACTTGAAAAATACGTGTGAGGCGCTGGGTTCAACCCCCAAATACCACTAATAATTAATTAATTGCAAAATAGCCAAAGAAATAAACAGACTGCAACTGACCAAGAGGTGACTGGCAATCTGATTTTCCAATCCCAGACCTCCAGTGGCAAAACCTATTAACTTTAAACCTGGAGAAAGACCAACCTATGTAACTGTCCCTTTGTTGTTAGGTGCCATTGGGTCATGTCCAACTCACAGAAACCTTCATAGGGTTTTCAATGGCTGATTGTTTCAGGATTGCTTTGGGAGTGGATTGCCACATCCTTCTGCCATTTTGGCGGTGCTAGGAATTGAACCAGGGTCCTCAGAGAGTGCAGAGCAGTGCTCTACCAACCAAGCTAAGAACCACTGTGGCATCTGATCCCGTCAGATCTGGGAAGCAAAGCAGGGATGGGCCTGCTTAATCCTTGGATGGAAGACCACCTGGGAACACCAGGTGCTATAAGCTTGGGAGAAGGACCCTGCAACCCACTTCCAAAACAAAATCAGCCATTGAAAACCCTATGAATACCAGAGAAGCACTGACAATAGTGTTTCACCTCTTGTAGTAGGGGCGCTATGTGTCATACACCGACTTGATGGCACCTAACAACAACAACAACATCTAAATGTCCAGCTTACACAGACTGCAAGCCAGACTTGCAAGAACAGACATTAAGTGTTTTATTCCCCCAAAACTTTTCTTCCTTCTAGCTTTCAAACTTCATTGTAATAAGAATGACTAGAGAGCCAGATGCCTGATCTGTTTCTTACTTAGTGTAGAGCCTTTAGCTCCTACCCCACTATTCCAGAGAAGTGCAGAGGCAGTTGCCTGATGAACTCCAGAAGCAACCTGAAGACCCCCGGAACATTTCTCCCCAGTGTGGGCCCATTTGTTAAGAGGCCAACCTACAGGCCAAGCAGAAGTCTGGTGCCCGCCTGCTATTCCAGCACTCAGGAGGTAAAGACAGGGGGATCCTGCGTTCCAGCCAACCTAGACCTCATGAGATCTGGTCTCAATTTCATGGGATCTTGTCTCAGTGTTGGAGAGGAGCCTGGCATGATGGTGCCCGCCTGTGATCCCAGCAGCTGGGAGACTGAGGCAGGAGGGTGCATGCAAGCTTGATCTGCATGGCAAGTCACTGTCTCAAAAAAAAAAAAAAAAAAAAAACTCTGTCTAGAAATAGTTCCACTAACCTCTCCACAACCCTGATGCAATGGATTCCTGGAAGGATTTTTTCCTCGTATGATGCAACACTGAATACCATTTGTGTAATTTAGTGTTTAGAGCCAATCAGCAAAATCACACACACACACACACACACACACACACACACACACACACACACACACACACACAAAGACAAGGTGCTGAGCTGGGGTCTTAAGTTGATGACTCTCCCTTCACACTACCTGATAACCTGGGGCTACCAGCTGGCAGCCAGCATCTCTCAAGCCCAGCACATCATGAATACAGTGGTGTCTTTAGGTGATAACAGGTCTAAAGTGAGAGTTCAGGCCATTCCAAGCTCTGATGTCAAACTAAAAACTGAAAAGGGCCTACATTGATTTTTTTTAATAAAATACGTTTCACCCGAAGAATTGAATTAATTGTAGTGTTGAGGCAGGTATGTTGTAGTTGCTAGGTGCCGTGGAGTTGGTGCCCAACCCATAGTGACCCTATGTACAACAGATGAAACACTATTGTCATGCTTCTCTGCTATTCATAGGGTTTTCAATGGCTGATTGTTTTTTGAGAGTGGGTTGCTGGGTCCTTCTCCCAAGCCTACAGTACCTGGTGCTCCCAGGCGGTCTCCTATCCAAGTACTAACTAGGCCGACCCTGCTTAGCTTCTGAGATCAGGTGGGATTGGATGCCAGATGGTGGTATGGCTGCAGACTGTTTTCCTTTTTAGGGGTTAATAATTAGGCATTATGGGGATTTAGTGACTTCAAAAGACAAAAGATTCTTTCTGCATGATCATAGAAATTACCAGATTTTTGGACGGTGCTTTGAGTCAGTAATCTCTGCTTTCAAGTTTATTCTTCGTCTTTAAGCTTTCTACCAACTTTGGACTCAAAATTCCCATTCTTGGTCATTGAATTCCTCACACTAACCATGATACAGTCACCGGGGACCTAAAATGTTGCCTTCAAGGAACATTTTTTCATTCTATCCAATCAGAAGAGATAACTTGGTCAACAGTTTTAACCACCAATGCATACCAGGCCTGCAAGAATTCCCCAAGACCTCTTTATTTCCACTGCCTTCACCCCCAGTACAGCCCCCAAACCAATCTCAGATTCTCAACCCTCCAGCTCCATAAGCAATGATTGCCTAAAAACAATTCTTGTATCAATTCCTGTATCAGTCAAGACCATTCATCACTAAAAACAGAATCTAATTCTGACTCTAAGCAGAAAATAAATTTATTTATTGGTTAGTCCTGAGTCTGTAGAAAGGCTGGAGAAGCCAGGCTCAGAGTTAAGTAGAGAAGAATAGTTAAAATCACAGCTAGTCCCATGAACATATGGCAGCTTCCAGCAGGGGTGGGAGACAGGGTCTGCAACACCATGACCACAGCTCCGCCCTGTTGGCTCACGGGTCTTTGCTTCTCACTGTCTAGGGAGGAGTCCCTGCAGCCTCTCTGATTGGCTGTGCATTCACCTCCCCTAGGCAGGGCTCCAAGCCCCAAGGAAAGACCTGAGTTTCCTGCCCACACCTTCTAACCAGGTCCAATGGTAGCAATGGTTCCTATTCTACTGTCCCTGCTGCTCCTTCTGGGTCCTGTGGGCCCCAAGGAGACCCAAGCTGGTGAGTGAACCAAGCATGGGAAGGTGCTGGAAAAGAATGGAGGGCAGGGAACAGGACACGGTGGATGGGCTGGGAGAAGGGGCTCTGCAGGGGCTGGGATTCTCAAGAATGCTATAGTAATAGGGTGTGCAAGGCTGACAGCTAACTCAGCTCACACTTCTAGAAGCAATCAGGGATCCCCTGGACTCCTACTAAATAAGACCTTAATTTACAATTTACAATATGGAGGTACCTTAGAAAACTAAGACTAGAACTGCCGTATGACCCAGCTATACTACTCCTGGGGATACACCCAAAGGAAGGTAAGTCATCATACCACAGGGACGCCTGCACTTCCATAGTTAATGCAGCACTCTTCACAATCGCAAGGCTATGAAATCAACCAAGATGTCCATCAACAGAGGAATGGATAGAAAAAATGTGGTATGTGTACACAATGGAATATTAGTCAGTAATAAAGACGAATGAAATTATGTCATTTGCATCAAAATAGATGGAACTGGAGAATATCATCTTAAGTGAGTGAACCCAATCCCAAAAAGAGAAATACCACGTTCTCACTCACATGTGGGAGCTAAACCTAACTTAAAGGAAGGAAAAAAACTATACATAGGTTGATATATAAATATGATAAACCATACTCAGCTAAGAAGAGAAAATATAAGCAAAGTTGAAAGGAGGGAGGGGATCATTGAGGGGCAGAGGTTGAGGAAGCAAGGGAAGGGGAGGGGAAAGAAAGGGAAGAGAGGAAAAATCTCAAAATATATGATGCATCTATATGAATACATGGGAATTATGGTTCTATAAAATATGTAAGTTGATGGATGTGTAAGCAAAATTAATATGTTGTTATTGTTATGTGTTGTTGAGTTGATGTCCAACTCATAGCAATCCTATGTACAACAGGCGAAACACCACTGTCAGTGCTTCTCTGCTGTTCATAGGGTTTTCAATGGCTGATTGCTTTTTGGGAGTGGGTTGCTGCTGGGTCCTTCTCCCAAGCCTACAGCACCTGGTGTTCCCAGGCAGTCTCCCATCCAAGTACTAACCAGGCCTGACCCTGCGTAGTTTGCATAATGGATATAGCAAAAGTCTTATTCCTCTGTGCCCCACCAACACTTATGAATTTTTTTAAAAAGAATCTGAATTTAAAATCCAAATTTAAAAAAAAAAATCTAAGAACCAGAGAGGTAAAGTGAGCTGCCCAGAGAGAGCAGGGCAGAGCAGGAACCACACAAGGAGAACCTCTGCTACCTGTGTTCCTTGGCTCATATGAATGGCTGGACCCACCTGTCTAACACTGTGGGAGAGAGGTAGATCTCAAGGCAGGCTAATGAGAGAAAGTGCCACAAGGGAACCAAAGACCTCACCCCACCCTCTCCCAGGGGCTGGGAGACAAGACAGGCAGGGGAACCTCTGGAAGATTCCAGAGCCGATTCCAGGACAGAGGATGTCTACTCACCAGCTAGCTGCTCATGGCATACAAAATTTCAAGATGAAGAAGCTAGTGATTTCTACACTACGGCAGTCTGAAACATGTTACATTTCTTCCCTCTTCGCCCTCTGAGGGCTCCTATCTGGCCTCCCGTGCATGGACCCCTCAGAGCCTTCTCCTCTTTTGCAGGTCCTTACTCTCTGGTCTTTCTCTACACTGGGGTGTCCAGGCGCAGTAATCGCCTCCCCAGGTTTCAGGCCACTGCCTTCCTCAATGACCAGGCCTTCTTCCGCTACAACAGTAAGATCAAGAAGGCGGAGCCCTTGGGACCTTGGAGCCAGATGGAAGGAATAGAGGACTGGAAGACAGAGAGCCAACTGCAGCAGACCAGGGGAGAAATCTTCCTAGCCACCCTGAAAGACGTCATGGGCTATTATAAGGACAGAAAAGGTCAGTGGACCACAAACCTCTTGGGTAGAGAGGGTCTTAGCTTCTCCTGAGGCATCCCTGTGAGATGAGTGGAGAGGAATTAGCAGAACAGAAATAGTCCCTCCCCCAAAAGAGGAACAGGGGGCACTCATTGAAACCCACACACATACCACAAGCAGTAATGTCTGCCTGTCATCCCAGTGACTTGGGAGGCCAAGGCAGGAGGATAGCAGGTTCGAGGCCAACTTAGCGCCACCCTGTCTCAAAATAAGAAGTAAGAAAATGGGCTGGGAGTGCATCTCAGTGGTACAGTACTTGCAAGCATGCAAGCACAAAGTCCTGGGTCCAACCCACCAGGGCCTCAAAAAAACTTATTGTAGGGTAGGAGTTTAAAAGTGGGCTTCTGAGCAGGAAAGAGCCCAAGAAGCTACATGGACTCTAACAGTTTTCAAAAAGAAAACAGAGTTACACAGAAATCTGCAGGACGTGGAATGGGAAGTCTTTGTAAGGGAAAATGGCCTGGGCTGTGTGTTGGGCACAGATGCCCAGGTAGGACATTGGAAGGAAATTTGTCCTGGGAATGTAGCTCAGTGGTAAGGGCTTGCCTAGCACCATGCATAAGGTCCTGGGTTCAATCCCCAGCATTGTAAATAAAAAGGGGGGGTGAGGGGGAGGAAAAAACTTTGATTGACTGGAATAGAAATATCGATGTGTATGATTATAAGTAAAGAGGGTAAAAATAGAGATGAATATAGTATGAGAAAATAATGGTAACTCACATTTATTGAGCACTTACTATGTGGCAGGCCCAGATATTAACATATCTAACACTCAAAATAATCTTCAATATAGTACTACTGTTATTGCCACATCAAAGATGAAAAAAGTGAAGTACAGAGAGATAAGGTTCAAGTTCATGCAACAGGCCACATAGGGTAGGGAGAGATCTGGGCTCTGAGCCCAAAGAGCTTAAGAACTTTCACAGCCTGAGCCAACAGCACTACCCAGAGTTAGGTAAATACCTGCTTTTATAATCAGATTGATTTGCTATCTGGAGATCAGTTTCTAAGAGCTGTCCTTCATGGACAAGGGGTTTGGGGCTTTCTAGGTTGGGAATAAAGATACTAACCACCAAAATGGGCGAAGAAGTGATCAAATTATGTATACTCAAGTGGTGATATGAACTCTACCTATAGTTGAGAGAAAAGGAGAAATTCTCCTAATCTATACGAGACCACAATTTCTATTTAACTTGTAAATGCACTCCAGTGTGCTTATGTTGAATGCCTAAGAGCTTACCATCTACTCAAAAAAAATAAATTCATTAGAAGAGATAATGCAGAAAAGCTAGACATCTATCCCTAGTCTGTATTTCTGTTAACCCTTTGACTATCAATTTCAAATCAGAATATATGACAATAAGTATTTTATTTCCAGAAACTTTTTGGGGGGCTGTACTTGAGGGTTGAACCCAGGGCTTTGCATATATTTTGCAACTGCTCTACCACTGGCCTGCACCCCCAGCCCATTTTTCACTTTTTTTATCTTGACACAGGGTCTCCCTAAATTACACAGGCTGCCATCTGGCCTCAAACCTGCCATCCTCCTGCCTTGACCTCCCAAGTCACTAGGATGACAGGTGTGAGCCACCGTGCCTCAACATTATTTCCAGAAACTCCTGACTCCAGCAAACATAACAAGAACATGATTAGCAAAACAATCCAAGTAACATAATCAATGAGCGATGGGCATCATTTGAATGCAAAAACTCTAAGAAAAAAAAATGTTCAGTTGGCTAAATAAGAAAAATTAGCAGGCACTCATGACACTAAAAAATCCAGTTGGAAATCCAAAAGCAAAGACAGAAAAAGCAACGTTCAGTACAATAATCATATTTTATGTATGATAAGGTGTAAAACAAGTTTTGCACAATGGTACATTGCACAAATAGGTTTTCTTCTCTGCACAGATTTAGCAGCAGCAAATCCCTCTGGTATCTCTGCAAAACTTCCTGGGACATAGGTGTCCTGATGGGAGTCACAGGGTGAAGTCCCCTGGCTGGGAAGAACCTATCTCAGACAGGCCAGAAATGCCAAACCAGAGTTCCCCCTTCTGTCTGCTGTGTGTCTGGCTAGAACCTATTTGCCAAGAAAAGGGATAGCATAGCACGCTTAGATTCCTAAAGCTGTTCTTTCTGTTGGGCTGCAACACGTGCAGAGGGGAAGTCCCTCAGCTGGCGTTGGAACCAAGCTGACTGGCTCCCTGTGGGCTCTGGGGGGAGGCTTCAGGGTCTCACACCTTTCAGACAATGTTCGGTTGTGAGCTATGGGACAATGGGAGAAGTGGAGCATTCGGGAGATATGCCTACGATGGACAGGACTTCATCGAATTCTACAAAGAAATCCCAGCCTGGATGCCCTTCATGCCGGCCGCTGTGAGGACCAAGATGAAATGGGAGGCAGAAGAAGTCTACTTGCAGCAGGCCAAGGCCTACCTGGAGAAGGAGTGCCCTGAGCTACTGCAGAGGTACCTGAACTACAGCAGGACTCATCTGGACCGACAAGGTACTTCCTCACTGCGCTATGACCTATGCCTAGTACTAGACTGAGAAAGACCAAGATTACCAAGGGTGGAGGCTCAGGGGAGCATCTCAGGCTGTTCCCATCTACTCCCAGAGGTCCCTTAGTCCTCCATCTTCCACCTCCTAGGATTCATTCCTTCCCTAGGTTCTAAAAAGAATGTTCATCCAAACTGCAGATATGCTACGGGACATACCTGTAATCCCAGTGACCCTGGAGGCTGGGGCAGGAGGATCACAAGTTCAAGGCCAGAGGCAGCCTGAGGAACTTAGAAAGACCTTGTTTCAAAAATAAAACAAATTCAAAGTAAATTTTTTTAAAAAGCTCAAGTAGGATGGGCCAGGCAAGCCACCAATTCAATGGCTTCTGGTCGTTGTTGGGTGCCATCAAGTTGAGTCTGAATCATAGAGACCTGATGTACAACAGTACAAAACAATCCCCAACACTGTCCCGTGCCTGGCACTATGTCAGTGCTTCTCTGCTATTCCTAGAGTTTTCGATGGCTGATTGTTTCGGAAGTGGGCTGCCAGGTCCTTCTCCTATTTTTGCAGTGCTGGAGATTAAACCCAGGATCTCAGAGCATGCAGAGCAAGCACTCTACCAAATAAGCTAAATCCCAGCCCCCCCTCAATTCAATGGCATCTTTCCCTAAATAGTCAGAGAGGTTAGGTTAACACAATCCTTAAGAGACAGAGTTGCAATTCAACTTCTACATTCTAGATTCCACACCCCCTTCTCATTTCTGTCCACTCTAATGCCTCTTGTTTGGGTTGTGGAGAGAAGGCAGGTGTGTAAAAACATCTGGCCCGGAAGGACAAGCCAGTGTGGGCAGAACTGAACACCACATATTGAGACCTTGGAAAAGTAATGAGAAAGAAGATGGTGCCATGGAGCAGGGAAGAGTTTGATGGACAGAGATGCAGGCAGAACGAAGAAGCTAGGCTGATGGGTAGAGGGGGACAGATTGCAAAACGCACTGGGATTTTGGGGGGACGTGGGGAAGTGTACGGGCATTCCCACCTCGTTGCCATCATAAATCAAGACACAGTGGCATGGGAAGAAGGGCAAGAGGGTAGCCCCGTGCAATCCACGACCCAGCAGGAAAGGCTCCCAGGAAGCCCCAGCCCTTTCTGACCTTCGTGATGTTTTGGGCAGGGGGAGGTTAGCAGGTGCCAAGCTTGGAGTTTGGCTGATAGCAGGCACCTACAGAGCTGGGAGTGGAAGACGCCTGGGCAGTGTCGATCCAGCACAAGCCTTCAGCGTCTACTCTTTCTCCCTCAACAGACCCTCCATCTGTGTCCATCAGCAGCCGCATGGTCCCAGGAGGCAACAGGACGCTCACATGCTTGGCTTATGACTTCTACCCAAGAAGAATCGGCCTGCATTGGAGCCGGGTCAGGGAGACTCAGGAGGTTGTGTCAGGGGGAGAGGTTCTTCCCAACGGGAATGGCACCTACCGGTCCTGGGTGAGGGTGGACATCTCCCCTGAGGACAGGGCCCCGTACTTCTGCCATGTGGAGCACAGCGGGCTGAAAAAGCCCCTCGTCCTGCAGTGGAACAAGAGGCAGAAAATAGGAGGTGAAGGCCACTGAAAGATACAGCCTCAGCAAGGCAGCCTTTCTGCCTGACAGGCAAGAATTGAACTTCAGAAATCACCACCGATGTCACCAGCATGGCGCCCAGAGAAGCCACACAAAGGACAGGGCAAATCCAGGAAGGGATTTGGAGACAGAAGAGTTGAATTACTGTCACTGCCAAATCCCCTGACCTCCTTGAACCAACCCCCCATTGTCAAATTTAGAATCCCTCACTCATGATATTCCCCTTGCTTAGCACAGTGAAGAAAGATATTTTTAAACTGTGAAATACTATATATATGTGAATTGATATTCTCATTCATCTGAACCAGAAGTATTTGATTTGTCTGAAATTCGGTGTGTGTGTGTGTGTGTGTGTGTGTGTGTGTGTGTGTGTGTGTGGTGTGTGGGAGATTGAACTGAGACCCTCACACATACCTTGCAAGGGCTTAACCACTGAGCTGTGCCCTCAGCCCATTTTTTACTTTTCTTTAGAGACAGGGTCTCCCTAAGTTGCAGGCTACCTCTGGCCTCAAATTCTCGATCCTCCAGTCTCCACGTCCTGAGTCTGAAATTCTTGGTATCGACTTGAAGCAGTTTACCACCTTGGCCCATAAATTAGGGGAAGGTCAGCACTCACATCAAAGCAGGAGGCTCTTTGTTTAGAAAAACCCCTTGAAGGGCTTTCTTTACTAAAGGAAAGGCCTCTTAGTCATAGGCCTCTTTAAACAAGAGGTAGAAGATGGGCCGTCCACTTGCAAACCTGTCTACACTCAGCCTAGAGGGAGTGTCCTCAGATATATGCCTGTATGCCCTGGGCAAGTGTGTGCCTTGATTGTTTTTTGAGTATTGTTTATTTGCTTATTTATTTATGTATATATTTATGGAGTGCTCAGGATGGAACCAAGGGTCTCATGCATACCAGCCTAGCACTCTAACCACTAAGCTACACCCCCACCCCTTCTGAATAGCATTTAGATGGGAGAAATTTCATCTAAAAATCTGATTTCCAATTTTTCCTTGGGAAAAATGGCAATCTGGCAATTCTGAGGTCATACTGTGCTTGTCAACAACAGCCTGAAGCATGACTGCCTGCCTCGGCCAGGGCATATGCTCAGCAGATGTACTGGCTACTCACATTCCCATCTTGCCCCAGGTAATAATTGAATTCATCCCAGCCACTGGCTCTCTGGTCTCTGTGTGTATTTGGGGATGACAGTGGGGAGGATTGACAAAGTCAAAAAGAAATCACTGCTGTGTAGAATAAAAGCTCTAAGAGATCATTAGGATCCTGGAGGAAAGGAAACATGAGGAAGGATCTAGAAGAAGCAGAGATTTCTTAGGCCAGAGATGACTGAGAATCTTAAAGATGTTGAACATTCACCTTGAGGTGTCTGCCAATTCCATGTTGTTAAAATCTTCCTTGTTTAGTCAACAACCAAGGATAAAATCTATGTGCGCAGAACCTCGTGTTGGTGGACCTTTCGGAAAATGGAAGAAGAGACTATTCCAGGACAGGGGACCCAAAGTCAACAGAGGGCAACAGGAAGAGGAGCAGCTTCAAGACAGTGACCTCCCAGGTTTTAAACAATATGCAACAAGGATAGACATATGATTGATGATAGATAAAGATACATATAAGAAAATACATTGTTATTGTTGTTAGGTACCATCCAGTCAGATCCACATCATAGCAACCCTTTGTACAACAGAACAAAACACTCCCGACACTGTCCCAAGCCAAGCACTATGTCAGTGCTTCTCTGCTATTCATAGGGTTTTTCAATGGCTGATTGTTTTCAAGATTGTTCGGGAAGTGGGCTTCCAGGTCCTTCTCCCATTTTGCAGTGCTGGGGATCAAACCTAAGGCCTCAGAGAGCGCAGAGAAGCGCTCTACCAATGGAACCAAACCCCAACCCATGAAAGTACATGGGAAAAGGATAAATTAAGGCCATTATAACTCAGGAGGCTGAGGCAGGAGGATTTCGAGTTTGAGGCCAGCCTGGGCTACATAGGAAGACCCTCCTGTTTCAAAAAATAAAAAAATAAATAATAATTTTAAAGTCATTGTAATTGTGAGAGGATGGAGTGATTATTTTTCACCATTTTGCAAATTCCCTCAATGATACAGTAATGGCTTTTTAGTTTGGGGGTAATATTTTATAAAGTCATCTCCCCAAGCAGTCCCAGTCATTACCACCAAGCTGTGCAGTTCCGTCTCTCCCACACACTTGTCTTGGAATGGAGAGGACAGTCAAGACCTTGCACAAGGTGGAGCCTTATTCCTGCTTTGCCCTCAAGGTAAAGGTGACAGCTGTAATTGTTTAAGGTTGGAAAAGCACTTTGAAAGCAAAAGTATCTGTGATCACTCTGAAAACTTTCAAACGGCTATAATAGCACATGGCACATGAGCCGATCTGAGAACCTTGCAATCAGCTTGTTTGTGGAAAGATGTCCTTTGTCCACAGCCCAAGTATTTGAAATTACCACCCACTCGATTGACATTCCTCCCCAGGGCAGCTTTGTGAAACCAGCCACCCCTGGCTTCACTTTGATCTTCCTCTGTCTATACCCTGGCTTCAACTCCTCTGTGGCAGACATGCAATTACTAAGTATTTCTATTGCTTGGTAATCACTGTAATTACCACAAGGACAGCCTGAGATGGAAAAGACAGAAGAAATCTAGTTTTTATATGGATGGTGTGTGAGGTGGAGAATCTGTTTGTATCAGCAAAAGCCTGAGCCCCTCCTGGTCTGTCCCCCGCTAGCTCAGGACAGGGGAGCCAAATACAAGTCAAGCTCCGTACTGGAGCACTGACTGCAGGCGCTTCGGGAACCGAGATGCAAAGTCCTCCCGCGCTCCTAGAGAAGAACCAGAAGCTCAGTGCGGTCCCGGAAGGCGAGGTGCATACGTACTTCCGGCGGCTAAAAATTACGTGTCCAGACATTGAAGGACTACGGTTCGTGTGCGGTGCTCTTTGGTGGCCCCACAATCAGCTTTTCTCTGTCCTCCATCGCTCCCAGGCCACTCCCAGGGCAGCAGGGGTGCGTGCACGAGGGTGGGCGGCGCAGCTGCGGCCCCGGGGACTCCTCCGGGCGCAGTGCGAGGACAGTCCCTGTCCTTCCCCGGGGGACCTGGTCCACACGGGAGGGTCGAGGGTTTCCGGGGCCAGGGCTGTTGTAGCAAGGGAAACCGAAAGAACTTCCGAGAGCCTCGGGAGTTGGGTAAAACTGAAGCGGCGCGGGAAGCCAAAAGTGCTGTGAGAGACAAAGAGACTTGGGTTGTTACAGCAAGGTCAGCCCAAGGAAACGAATCCTCTCGCGTGTGACCCCGAACTTTTGTTCTCGGGGTTTTATAGCAGGGGTGGGGGTTATGGGCTCAAACCACATGTGCACCGCCTACCTGACCATCTGCAGGTGGTGTTTCATCTGTTGTACGCAGGGTCACTATGAGTCAGACCCAACTGGATGGCACCTAACATTAACTCTACCAGACACCCACCTGCTGCCCAGCAAATTACTTAAGATATCTAAGCTTCAGTTAGGTCCTCTATGCAGTGATGCTAATACTGCTGCCTACCTGCGAGAGTGGTTACCGGGACAAGAGAAGATAGTGTATGTGCTGCACTGGGCCTGGCACTTGGCACCCAGGAGACAATCAGCTCTCACTGTGCTAAGACCTGGAAATGCCCAGTTCCATAGCCTGCTGTCCACCTGGAGACAGGTTGCTCTGACTCTAGGCAAACACCCAGGGGGTGGAGGTCACTGTTGGCAGCTTCTGTTGGCAAACCTTAGTGTTTGGTGTGGGTTTTCTCCTTTATTTTTCGGAGGCATTCTTAGTGCCTTGCTCTGCAGCCTTGTATGAAGCACTAGTAGTGCAGGTCACTTATTTTCTTTTTCCAGTACTGGAAATTGGAACCAGGGCCTGGTGCATGCTTTTGAATGCCCTACACTCCTAGCCCCTTTTTTCTTCTTTATCTTGAGATAGGCTCTCACTAATTTTCAAAGGCTGCCTCTGTCCTTGAACTTTGGCTCCTCCTGCCTCAGCCTCCCTCCTGAGATTACAGGCATGCACCACCATACCTGTTTTAAATTTTTCATTATGAAACAGTCTTACTAGTTGTACAGGCTGCCTCTGGCCTTGACCCTGTGAGCTTCCACACAGATCATTTTATGAAGGTCCTCGTAACTTTTTTGATATTTCAGGAATAGTACAGAAACAGGTATAAAACAGCTCCTGGGACAGAAAAGCCAGCACAGACCCTGTTTGGATCCCTCCCGTTTCCTGAATGTGAATGATGACTTCTGAGTCAAGGGGAGCCACAGGTCTGTCCCCACAGGCTGCACAGGAGAAGGATGGCATTGTTATCGTGAAGGTGAAAGAGGAAGACGAGGAGGCCCACACGTGGGGCCAGGATTCCAGCCAGCAGGAGACGCCGCCTCCTGACCCAGAGATGTTTCGCCAGCGCTTCAGGCGCTTCTGCTACCAGAACACTTTTGGGCCTCGAGAGGCTCTGAGTCGACTTAAAGAACTTTGTCACCAGTGGCTGCGCCCCGAAATAAACACCAAGGAGCAGATCCTGGAGCTGCTGGTGCTGGAGCAGTTCCTGTCCATTCTGCCCCAGGAGCTGCAGGTGTGGCTGCAGACGTACCGACCTGACAGCGGGGAGGAGGCCGTCACCCTGCTGGAGGACTTGGAGCTCCATCTGTCAGGACAGCAGGTAAAAGGAAAGGAGGCCTATTGGGCATGGGTAGGGTGTGGCCTTGACTGGAGCCAGGAGAAAGTGACTGATTCCAAGCCAGTGTTAGGCGCCTCTGAGGTGGTTATTCTACCTGCTCTCCTGGGCTGTCCTAAAGTTTCTCAGTGTTGGAGTGTAGCTAGGTGGTAGAACAGGGGTTTGGCATTTGTGAGGCTTGTGTTCAATCCCCACACCCTCCCAGAAAATGTGTTCTGGCCCCCTTCTCTCTGCGTCAGCTGGCATAATAGGGTTTAAAAAAGAAAGAAAAGAAATTTACCCATAAGCCCTTGATTGTCCTCAGGTCCCGGGTCAAGGTCATGGGCCTGAGATGCTCGCCAGGGCGATGGTGCCTCTGGATCCAGTTCAGGAGTCCTCAAGCTTTGAGCTTCATCACAAGGCCAGCCAGTCCCATTTCAAGCATTCATCTGGGAATTCCCGCCTCTTGAAATCCCGAGGTAACAAGCAAGGTCTCACTTGGGGAATAGAAATAAATGATCCAGGATAGGAATGTCCCTCCGGGATGCCAAGTCCCTGTGATAAACAAAAAAAAAAACAAAAAAAAAGCTTCTTTTTGTTAATATTCCTAATTCTCATCCTTACTAATAAGGAAAATACAACTCAGACCAATCTCAGGAGAGAAATGATACTTGTAAGGTGGTAAGTGAACTGTGCATAATGAACCTGATGGACATAACATTATTTATTGAACTTTTAGCCTTTCAGATGTCTCTCAGTATTCTAACAGGAGAGTTGGGCACACACAATATATTATTTCTAGCCTCAATTTTTTGTTGCCCTTGTTTGTTTTGAGACAGGGTCTCATTATGTAGCCCAGGCTGACTTCAAACTCAAGATCACCCTGCTTCGGCTTCCTCAGTACTGGGATTACACGTGTATACCACCACATCCGATTTCTAACCTGGAATTTGAAACACTTCAGTAGGTCTTAAATAATCATTAGACTGCTCATACATCTTTGTGACAACCATTTTACTTAACAGAATATTTAAATATTTTTATATCATAACTTTTCTAGATTATTTAAAAAAATTTTTAAAGCCAGTGGTGATACCACATGCATGTAATCCCAGCTCTCTGGTGGCTGAGGCAGGAGAATGGTGGGTTCCAGCCCACCTGGGCCTCACAAGACTCTGTGTCAACCTTGAGAGATCTCGTCTCAAGGTGAGTGAGGAGCCCAGCGTGGTGCCCACATCTGTGATCCCAGCACCCAGGAGGCTGAGGCAGGAAGATGACAAGTTCCAGGCTAGCCTAGGCTACCTGGCAAGACCCTGTCTCAAACCAAACAAAAACAAAAACGGCAATGAAATGCTGAAATTATACTTGTTCAAGAGGCGTTAATCCAGGCACCGTCTTTCGCCAGCCAGTTTATTTGTAAGAGTATTCAATGGTGCTTCAGAGAACCTTCTCTCTGTCTCTCCCATGCATTCTGGAGGACAGCCAGCAGACATAGGCTGGAGAAATGCACACAAACCCATGCTCCCTGGTGTTTAATCCCCACTGCTGGTGGAGTCCTTGCAGAGCTTGCAGGCTTCCCCCACATCCCACAAGCAGAAGTCATGGTGTGTGTGTTAGGAAATTAGAGAGGATCCCCATGCCCTAAGCACCAGATCAGTCCTTTAGGGGCCTGAGAAATTTTGTTAGAGAGCCCATGCATGGAGTTTTTATTTACTCCATCGTTCTTAGGTGGATTGAGACGAACACATTTGTTCTAAATTTCCTCTTTGGCCTGCCATTTCCAGTGTTTCCTAACTCTCAAAGTATAGATGCTGGTTCTTGATCTTTCTGTGCATTTTTCGTTAACCTTTGTTAGTTTTATACAGTAGGAAATGGCTTAGCAATTCAGATTTAAATTCATTTCCTTAATACCTTGGCAGCTGAGTGCCATTATCTTTGTGCCAGGAGCGTTTCCTAATCTAATGGTACTTGGCAAGGGAGGGAGAAAGGTTTTAATAAGAAAAAAGTCTTTCCTGATTCTTCTTGCACATTGCTCGTAGTTGATGTGATCATGTGATGTAATATGGATGTCTTCTGTTGAGTGTCATCCCATACCTTCATACATGTGTACCTGTCTTATCAGAGTGTGGATGCGTTTTATCCAAAAACTGTTTATTCTGGCCAGGTAAGGGAGAAAAATAGAGGGGCAAAAATGGCAAATAATGCTGGTAAGAAGATCCCTTCCTCCCTTGTCTTTCTAGATACTACAATCAAAGATTTGAAAGCTGGCTTCCCTTTTTCACAAGAGTCTCTATCCTAGTGCTGTCCCATGGGCTGGAGGAAAGGAAGCATGAGCCCGACCTGAAGTCAGGGCCGAATGGTCCCCATTCTGTGTCTGAGAATCAGAAACTGGCCCCCAGGGACCTTCCTCCAGGGAGGCTCAGGGAAGAGCTGATTTACTCACAGCTCCTTTCTCCTCCCTCAGCTCTGCCTGCCACTCATATTCCTATCCCTCGTCACGAGGGGAGTTCCAGAGACCAGGCGATGGCATCTGCAGTATTGACAGCAGATTCCCAGGTGAGCCATGGGCCCCTCTGCCCTCCCGAGTCCCCATGTCCGCCTCATCTCAGAGCTCCTCTCATGGCCTCCAGGCCACTCACTCTGAGCCCCTCACCTGCACAGCACCTACCCCCATCTCCATGAGTGTCCTTCCACCAGAAACGCCCTCAGTCCACCAGGCTCAAGTTACACATTCCCTCCTTGTGTCCTGTGTCCCTGCAGTGAGCTTCGTCCTTGACTCTAGTCTGGGCAATTCGACTGTCCCTGAGTTTTGGAGGCACTAAGTGTGGGGATCTCCTGTTATTTCAGGCAGTGGCGAAGTTTGCGGACCTGGCTGTGTCCCTCATCCTGGAGGAATGGGGATGTCAGAATCTGGATCAGAGGAATCTCAATAGGGACAGCAGGCAGGAGAATTATGGGAATGTGATTTCCCAGGGTAAGACTGACTTAAGCTTCTATGATAAGATCACTTTGCCTCTCTGTTAGAGTGGGATTGCTGGTGGATGCAGTTGACTGTTGCTAAGGATTTCAGTTATGACTGCTGATCCCGTATTCTAGGGAGGAGGAACATGTGTGTCCATTGAACTCCAAAAGCATGATATCCTCATTCCCTGTTTTTTGATGGCTTTTTTTACCTCTAGGTAGTTTGTGCTCTTTGAAATAAGATATAAACTCTTATAATTCTCTGAGTCTGGCCTCTTCAGCCACTCAGTTATTGGGAGGATTCTGCACCATTCCCGTGGGTTACACTTTAGCTGCCTCTGTCAAGGGAATCTCCTTCTGGTAGGGTTGGCCAGGTGAACTGCTCATCCACACGTCTAATCCCAGCCCTTTGTCCTGCCATCACGCTGAACTCACCAGGCATCTCGCCCGGACTTCCTGTCATCTTCCATCCTGTTTGATCCTTGCTAAGAGACAGCTTTATGTGAGTCCACAAACTTGCTACTGGACCTCCCTTTGGATCAGGTTCCCAGCTGCCAGAACTGAAGGTGGTCTTCCAGGAAGAGCTCAGGATCCTGAGAGTGTAGGAAGAGTGACCAAGTTCAGGAGACAGCAGCCAGATAAGCCAAGGTGTCCTACCCAGCTGGCAGACATTTGCATTGGTCTCTCCTAGATGTTAACCCCTAGAAGACAGTGCCACCAGAAGCCTTCAAGTGTAGACAGTAATAGGGAAGGTAATGAGAAAAACTCCAGCCTCAAGAGGGCAGAGGGAGTGCGAGAAAGGAGGGAACACAGAGAAGGAGGGGATGGTACTAAGAACAGCAGTTTTCTTTGGACCCCAAGATATAAAGGGGATTTGTAGTTTGTAAGTACTAACGCTGGCCTTCAGCTGTAGCCCTATGGCATCTGATCCCGTCAGATCCTGGAAGCTAAGCAGGGTCAGGCCTGGTTAGTACCTGGATGGGAGACCGCCTGGGAACACCAGAAGCTGTAGGCTTGGGAGAAGGACCTGGCAACCCCCTCCCAAAAATCAGTCTGCCATTGAAAACCCTATGAACAGCAGAGAAGCACTGACAATAGTGTTTCCCCTGTTGTACAGAAGGTCGCTGTGAGTCAGATACCAACTCGACAGCACCTAACAACAACAACAAGTACTTAAGCTAAACAACTGTTTTTAACCTATTATTTACTCTGATAACTTCAAAACCAAAAAAATCAAAATTCTCGTGGACCTGTCCCAGATACTCAAAAGCCCTTGGCTTAGAACTCAAAAGAAATAGATCACCTTCCCCTTCCTTATGGTTGGTTCTCTTTTTGTTATTGTTTGTTATTGTTTGTTTGTTTGCAATTTGTTTGGAGGTTGAACCCAGGACCTCACATATACATTGCAAGTACTCTACCACTGGGCTACACCTCCAGCAAATTTTTTATTTTTTATCTGGAGACAGGGCCTCGCTAAGTTGCACAGACTGCCTCTGACCTCAAACCTGCAGTGCTCCTGCCTCTGCCTCCTGAATCATTGGGATTACAGACATGCACCACTGCACCCAGCTGAAGGATAATTTTTTTTTTCCCATGCTGGGAATTGAACCCAGGTCTTCAAGCATGCTAGACAAGACCTTCACCATCGAGTTACATCCCCAGCCCCACCACTTCAGTGTTTACGGTGATTTCATCACTAATGTCAGTAGCTGGGTATTACTCAGCTCCTCCACTCATTGCCTTCAGGAGCCTTTTGGGGTGGTGCAGAACCTCTGGGAAAGGTTTGTAAGGTTGGTAACAAATAGACGTAGTTGGGCTTTTTTCCCCCCCTAGGTTAATGTAACAGAAGATTGGGTATATTAATCAAAACATTTTCAGTCTTCACTTGAACTCTAAAATGAAGGAATCAGCTCCACATTTGTAAAGTTTCATTTTGTTTTACTCTCTCCTTTGTGGGCTATCTCCAGAACAGTTTTCAGTTGCTGTTCTGTTGTTCTCAGTTGCCAGGTGGCAAAGTCTTTATTTACAGTACTAGCAAATGTCCCAGGCAACTCTGTGCCGCTCTTCCTGTGAGGAAGAAACTGTTTCCCATGTCTACAGAGCCATGTAACCTGCCAGGTTCAGAGCTCATGTTACCTTGTAAGCACTACCTTGTTGATAACAGATCTGGAGGAACATTTGCTTTTCCTTCTTAAACTATATTCCTTTTTGTATGTGTGCTAATACCACTAACCATTTCTGAGCAAAGACCTGTCTGTTCTGCTTTCAAACCTAAAAATATTTGTTGGGATTTCAACATGACTTTTTAAATATGTTTTCCTTAAAATTCAGCATAGGGGGATCATAGAATTCTGACCCCTAAAGACCCCCTTGATTTCCTTGTCCTTTCCTTCCTTCCCTGGTTCTTTGCTCATTCCGCACTGTGCCCGTTTATTCACATCCTTGTCCCGTCCCGCGGGACCCTAGTTATTCACGGGGGTCGAGGGGGACCTGTCTGAAAAGAAATGGGCGAGAGAGAGAAACGAGACCAAGCAAGTAGTTGTCAAGGTCTGATTTTATTGAAACGAAACTGTTCTTTTAAGCTCATAGAAGTGAAGGAGTTGGGAGGGGTAGGCGGGGGAAGAATTTTATCTCAGTCAGCCTATCTCAGTCAGCTGAAGGCCGCAGCTAGCAGGTGGTCTGTAACCTATTGTGGTTTATTGCCGGCCATCAGTCATGCAAAAGGTAAAGAAAGGAAGCCAAGAGAGTATAGAGCTCTGGTGGCCTCCGCTCCCAACACACCTCTTCACATACCCTCTGTTATTTCCCCTTCTTTCCACTTTTGCTCCTTTGAGACAGGGTCTCACAGTGTAGCCCAGGCTGGCTTGGAACTCATAATCCTCCTGCCTCAGCCTTAGTGCCAGCACCACCACACCTGGTCTTCTTTCCACTCTTTGCCTGCCTTCTCCTTTTCTAGTGCCATCCAGGCTCTCCTCCCCATCCTCATTTTTGCCTTGGTTTTTCTATCTTTGGCTAACACTATGAGGTCATTATGCAGGCATGTATTGAGCCTTCTCAGAAAATAACCTCACTCGATTAACCTGTATTTTAAAAGAGAAAGGTGCCATTTGTATATTCTGTTCATTGCGTCAGGTTGTGAAAGCAAGAATGAAAATGAGGAGTCAGCCTCAAAGGCTGATGTCACAGAAGACTCAGAGTCACATGAGGAAACAGCAGGAGGGTTCCAGAAGGAGTTTGAAGAGAAGCAGGAGCAGAAGGGCAGAGTGGTTGAAAGGCAGCTGAGAAACCCTGAGGAGAAAACTGGGAAAGAGAAGGGAGAGTTGGGACCACCTTCGTCCAAGGAGAAAAAGGCCACAGTGTCAGAGAGAGGCCTAAAGGAGAAGGACAAAGGGTTGGGGAGAAGAGTCTGTCTGAGCTCAAGCTTTAATAACACCCCCAAAAAGGTCCCAGTGGGAGGAAAGTTCCCCAGATGCGATGAATGTGGTAAATGCTTTACAGTTTCCTCCAGCCTTACCCGCCACAAGATGATCCACACAGGAGAGAGGCCACACAAATGTAGTGAGTGTGGAAAAGGCTTCATTCTCAAGTCCAGCCTCCAGCTGCATCAGCGGATCCACACTGGGGAGAAGCCCCACCAATGTAACCAGTGTGGCAAAGCCTTCAGCCACCCTTCCAACCTCATTCTGCACCAGCGCTTCCACTCTGGAGAAAAGCCCTACAAGTGCAATCAGTGTGGGAAAGCCTTCAGCCAGACTTCCGACCTCATGAAGCACCTGCGGGTCCACACTGGCGAGAAGCCCTACGAATGTATTGAGTGTGGGAAAGCCTTCAACCAAAGCTCATACCTTATCTTGCATCGGCGAATTCACACCCGTGAAAAGTTCACTAGGTAAGGCAAGGCCTTCACTCAGAGCTCGACCCTCACCCTGCACCACAGAATCTATGCCAAAGAGCAAGCCTCAGAGTATAGCCTGGCCTCCCTGGATGGGTTCAGAGCATTCCTGAAGAGTCACTTGTAAATCAATTATCTGTCATCCGCCCATTTCCTCCTTTTGTTCCTAAAATTATTTCAGACATGTGTGCCCACGGAGGGAAAGATAACACCTCAACACATCTTAAAAAAAGAAAAAGAAAAAAGTCATTCTTAAGGATCCTGAGAGTTACATCAGCAGTGTGTAGGCATGTGATTTTTCCACACAGCCCCCGCAGTGAAAAGCCGGTCATACAGATATTCCATGTTGTGTATCCATTGGAGATCAATGCACACGCCCAGTAAAATGTCAAGCTTTCTAGCAAGGAAGGTACTCGTCAGGCACAATTGGACTCATGGCAACCACACTATGTAGTTGACAGATCAAGCTTGGCTCTGTGGACCTCATAACTAAGGTTAGGAAGCCACTTGCCACAAACCAGCCCTACCTGGCCAACATCTTCTCTACAAAGAAAGATAAAAATTCCTTGGGGATCTGCTGCTCAAACTAGTTACATATCCGATAAGTTATATATCAAGTCACTGGTAGCCTGCCAAATCTGTAGAACTCTAGGATTGTGCCGATCAGTGTCAAACCAAAGATATCTGTCTCTTCCCAAAAGAGAGTGTGTGTGCACCAGTCTGCAGTTTCAGAGGACTGCCCACATGTAAACGGTTCTGCCCTTGTCATGGAGACCCTGCCTACTAAAAGTGCAACCAGTCAAAACACTTGTCTCCCTTCTTTAAGCCCCTGAAGCATCTTGCAGTCCTCAGTGCATTTCTCCACAGGTTAGCACCTGATTGCATACTGCGTTTATCCTTCATTGTATCAGGTATGGAAATTTCTATCACCTCCAAAAGAGATGCTTCAGAAGACCCCATAAACTTTGTGGGTCGATGGAACTGTTGCTGGAAATGATGTAAAGGATCCATACTGGAACAAGCCATTGCTGGGAAAAAAAAATGAATTCCAAAATTTTTATCACTCCAAAAGTATGTGTATGTTTTAACAATAAAAATATTAATTATTAATTAAGGGTATGCCTACTGTGAAGATAGATGGCTGCCCATTTTTTTTGATTAGTCTCCTTTGTTGTTAAATCAGGACTTAGGCAATGTGGGAGATACATAATGCTTTGTTTAAAAAAAAAATGAGCAGGGTAGGGTGGTGTACACCAGTAATCCCAGCAACTTGGGAGGCAGAGGCAGGAGGATTGCAAGTTCAAAACCAGAGGCGGTCTGTGTAATTTAGGGAGTCTGTGTCTCACACACACACACACACACACACACACACACACACACACACACAAAAAAAAAAAAAAAAAAAACCCAAGCTGAATCTGTCAACATCCCAGGCCAATTTCTTTCACTGAGGACCTAGTGAACTCACCGCCAGGATGCTTAGAGATTATCCTCATGCAACCCAAAGAATAAGGCTCTGTTTTGGAAAAGGAAGAAACTGCAATTGTGTTCCCATATTATAGGGAAAGGTCAGCACTCACATCAGAGGCAAGTAGGTCTTTGTTTAGAAAAGCCCTGAGAAGCCTCTTAGTCATGGGCCTCTTTAAACTAGACGTAGAAGATTGGCTGTCCATTTGCAAACCTGTGTGCACTCAAGCCTAGAGGGAGTGTGCTCTGATAGGTGCCTATGTGCCCTGGCCAAGTGTGTGCCTTTTTTGTTTTCTGAGTAGTTTTGTATTTGTTTATTTGTTTATGGAGAGCTCAGGATGGAACCAAGAGTCTCATGCATACTAGTCTAGCACTGTAACCGCTGAGATACAATCCCACCTCTTCTGAATAGCATTTAAAATGTGAGAAATTTCATCTAAAAATCCGATTTCCAATTTTTCCTTGGGAAAAATGACACCCTGGTAATTCTGAGGTCATACTGTGCTTGTCAACAACAGCCTGAAGCATGACTGCCTACCTCGGCCAGGGCATATGCTCAGCATATGTACAGCTGCTCATGTCCCATCTTGCCCCTGATAATAATTGAACAACTCCCAGCCACTGGCTATCTGGTGTCTGGGTGCATTTGGGGATGAGGGTGGGAAGGATTGCCAAAAACAAATCGCTGCTGTGTAGAATAAAAGCTCCAAGAGATCATTAGGATCCTGGAGGAAAGGAGACATAAGGAAGGATCGGGAAGAAGCAGAGTGCTGGGATGGGGAGGCTAAGAAGAGACCTGGCCAGGGATAGATTTCTTAGGGCAGAGATGGCTGAGAAACTTAAAGATGTTGAATATTCACCTTGAGGTTTCTGCCAATTCTGTGCTATTATAATCTTCCTTGTTTAGTCAGCAACCAAGGATAAAATCTATATGCACAAACCTAGTGTTGGACCTTTGGGAAAACTGAAGAAGAGACTATTCCAGGCCACGGAACACAAAGTCAGCAGAGGGCAACCGAAAGAGGAGCAGCTTCAATACAGTTGACCTCCCAGGTTTCAAACAATATGTAACGTAGGTAGATAATTGATGATATGCATTGTTGGCAGGCGCCATGGAATAAGGTCCACCTCATAGCCACCGTTTGTACAACAGAACAAAACACTCCCCAACACTGTGCCATGCCCAGCACTATGTCAGGGCTTTTCTGCTGTTCATAGGGTTTTCAGTGGCTGTTTTTAGGATTGTTCTGTGAGTGGGCTGTCAGGTCCTTCTCCCATTTTTTCACTGCTGGGGATCAAACCCGGGGCCTCAGAGTGCAGAGAAGCTCTCTACCAACTGAGCCAAACCCCAGCCCATGAAAATATATAGGAAAAGGATAAATTAAAGTCATTGTAACTCAAGAGGATGAAACAGGAGGATTTCAAGTTTGGGCCTGCCTGAGCTAAATAGGAAAACCTTCCTGTCTCAAAAAATAATAATTTAAAAGACATTGTGATTGTGTTAGAGTGAAGGTGATTATTTTTCACCATTTTGCAAATTTCCTCATGATACACTAATTACTTTTTATGTTTGCGGTAATTTTTTATAAAGTCATCTCCCCAAGTAGTCCCAGTCATACAACCAAGCTGTGCAGTTCCGTCTCTCCCACACACTGGTCTTGGAATGGAGGGGACAGTCAAGACCTTGCACAGGGTGGAGCCTTATTCCTGCTTTGCCCACAAGATAAAGGTGAGGGCTATAATTGTTGCACGTTGTGAGAGCACCCTGGAAGCAAAAGTATCTGTGGTTACTCTCAAGACTTTTAAACTGCTATAATAGCATATGCCACATGCGCAGATCTCAGAGCTTTGCAACCAGCTCATTTGTGGAAAGATGTCCCTTGTTCACAGCCCAAGTATTTGAAATTACCACCCACTCACAATTGGCATTCCTCCCCAGGGCAGATTTGTGAAATCAGCCACCCCTGACTGCACTTTGATCATCCAAAAGGACCTCAAGACTCGGGAGTTGGGTAACATAAAAAATGTAGTGCTATAGCAAGGTTAGCCCACAGAAACAGGTCCTCTCAGGACCGATCCCAAACCCCAGTTCTCATGGGGTTATGTAGTTCACAGGGTCCAAGTTGTAGGCAGAAAGCACAGGTGCACCGCCTACATGATCATTTGTAGGTGGGTTAAGCTAGTTACCATGGAAATAGGATACAAGAAATCAAGAAGGGATGATAGGGCGGAGAGTACACTGAATGGACTGTTTAGCAGTTCTAAGAAATGGGGAAGCGGCCTCTGGGTGGACAATAGACTGAGTTTAGCAATTGTAAGAAATTGGGAAGGGCTTACAGGAAGGAGACAGGCAGAAAAGAAGCAAGGAGATGAGAGGTGACCTACAGGATGGAATAAATTTTAAACAAGGAACATTAGGTTCCAGTTATTACATTTTTAAGCAAACAACATAACACCTTTTTCTGCAACCTCTATACCCTGGCTTCAGCCCCTCTGCCTCCGACATGCAATTACTAAGTTTTGTGTTTTGTTTTGTTTTTTTGGTTTTTGGTTTTTTGGGTTTTTGTTTTTTTGGTTTTTGTTTGTTTGTTTTGGCTTGGTAATCACTGGAACTACCACAAGGACGCCTGAGACAGAAAAGACAGAAGAAATTCTTTTTTTTTTTTTCCCCCGGTACTGAGGGTTGAACCCAGGGCCTCGCGCCTGCATGCTTTGCAAGTGCTGGGCCACTGAGCTGCGCCCCCAGCCCATTTTTTAACTTTTTAGACAGGGTCTCGCTAAATCACGCAGACTGTCTCTGGTCTCGAACTTGCGATCCTCCCGCCTCCGCCTCCCGAGCCACTGGGATCACAGGCGTGCGCTACCACGCAGGGCAAGAAATGGAATATTCCTACGGATGGTGTGTGAGGCGGAGAATCTGCACAAGCAAAAGCCTGAGCCCCTCCAGGTCTGTTCCCGCACTAGCTCAAGACAGGAAAGCCTAATGGAACCCAAGCAGGAGATTCAACCACTCAGGGCTGGCGCTTTGGGAACCGAGATGCAAAGTCCTCCTGCGCTCCTAGAGAGGACCCGGAAGCTCAGTGCAGTCCCGGAAGGCGAGGTGCTGATGTACTTCCGGTGGTCGTTGACTTATTGGGGGGGGGGGAGTCAAGAGGGTGTCTCTCGGTGTGCGCTGGTCTTTGGTGGCTTCAACCCCAGAATCGGCTTTTCTCTCTCGCCCAGCGCTCCCAGGACACGCGGTGAGACCCGGGGCCGGCTTCTAGCGGGGCAGGAGGGGCGGCGGCCGCAGGGGTGTGTGCGGGAGGGTGGACTGCGCAGCTGCGGCCCCGGGAACCCCTCCGGGCTCAGTGCGAGGGGAGTCCCCGTCCTTCTCGCCCGGCCGTAGGAAGCACCATTCCCCGGGGGGACCCGGTCCAGACGGGAGGGGCAAGGGAAGCCGAAAGAACTTCCGAGAGCCTCGGGAGTTGGGTAAAACTGAAGCGGCGCGGGAAGCCGAAAGCGCTGGAAGAGACAAACTTGGGTAAAACAAATTTATTGCTATAGCAAGGTCAGCCCAAGGAAATGAGTCCTTTCGTTCTCCTGGGATTTTGTAGCAGGGTGGCGGTTGTCAGCTGAAACCACATGTGCAGCGCCTACCTGACCATCAGCAGGTGGCTCAGGCAAAACTAAGATTTGTTGTTGTTAGGTGCTTTCCAGTTGAGTCCTACTCATAGAGACCCTCATAGAGTTTTCAGTGGCTAATTGTTTTCTGTATTGTTTCGGGAATGGATTGTCACGTCCTTCTCCCATTTTTGGGGTGCTGGGAATCAACCGGGGACCTCAGAGACTGCAGAGCGGCGCTCTACAAACTGAGCTAAATCCCAGCTCCCTAAATCTAAGATAGTTGTCCCGAAAAGAAGCAGATAGGGAATATAAGGAGACGAGAGGTGACTTAGGGTTGAGGTTGTCAGGGAAATAAGATAAGCAAGGAGATGGGAGGTGACTCAACAAAGTGGAGCAAACATGACGTCTTAACTTTTCATTTAAGTTTTCTACAGCAAAACAAAGCGAGTTTTTATTGGTAGCAAGGTCAGCCCAAGGAAACGGGTCTTCTCAGGACTAGCCCTGAATTCTAGTTCTCCTGGGGTTATACAGTTTACAGCAGGGTGTGGGTTTTCGGCTAAAACCACATATGCACAGCCTACCTAACCATTTACAGGTTGGTTAGGCAAAACCTTAACTGAACTAAGATAGTTGCCATGGAAATAGGCAGATATGGGGCAAGGAGTTGGGAGGTCAGAGGGTGGGATGTGAGATAAGTGTTTAAGCTGGGCAAGGTGGCCCATGTCTGTAATCCCAGCAACTCGGGAGGGGGAGGCAGGAGGATCGCAAGTTCAAGACCAGAGACAGTCTGCGTAATTTAGCAAGACCCTGTCTCAAAAGGAAAAAAAAAAAAAAAATGGGCTAAGGGTGCAGCTCAGTGGTACAGTAGCTCTTGCAAAGCATGTGCAGGGCCCTGAGTTCAAAAAAAAAAAACTCCAGTACCAAAAGAAAAAGAAGTCTTTCGCACAGCAAAATAAATTTAACAAGTCTGTAACTAGGAACATCAAGTTTCAGAAGTCACATTTTAAGCAAACATTATGGCATTTTACTTTTGATTTGAGTTCTCCCCAGCAGGGTTATTTAGAGCCCTGGGGAAAAGCCCAGTCCAATCCCCTTCCTGTCCAGTCCCCCATAGTGTAGTTATCCTTGTTTGACGTTCCTGAGAGGGGAATTGGTGATCCAGCTGATTTTTTTTCTTCTCTCGTGTCACTGCCATTTGCTTTCATTCGGGTGAGGGGGTTTTTTCTTGTTGTGATATTATGGTAAATTTAAATCAAAAATTAAAATGCCATGATGTTTGCTTAAAATGTAATAACTAATGGTTGATGTTCCTTGTTACACAATTGCTAAACTTCTTGTGTGTACTTCCCACCCTGTCAGCCACTTCCTGATTTTTTTTTTTTTTTTTTTTTTTTTTTTTTTTTTTTTTTTTTTTTTTTTTTTTTTTTTTTTTTTGGTTTTTGGTGTTTTACTCCTGGCTTTCTACTTTCATACTTTTTAATTGTTGTATTTCTTTGTTTCTCTCCCAACCCCCCCCCCTTTTTTTTTTTTTTTTTTTACTTTTTTGAGACAGGGTCTCACTAAATTATGTAGACTGCCTCTGGTCTCGACCTTTCAATCCTCCTGCCTCCACCTCCCGAGCCACTGAGATTACAGGAGCCAAGCCGCTGGGGTTACAGGCGGGTGCCACCGCACCCAGCCACTTCCTGATTTCTTACAATTGCTAAACTTTCCTATTGTGTACACCCCACCCTGTTAGCCACTTCCTGATTTCTTGCCCCATCAAGATGTTATCTGCCTATTTTATATGGGGACTAGCAGAGTTGAGTTAAAAGTTCTGCATAACCCACCTGCAGAGGGTAAAGTAGGCTGTGCACATGTGATTTCAGCCAGTAACGCCTACCCAGCTGTAAAGTCTAACCCCAGGAGAATTAATGTTATCGGTGAGACCTAAGAGGATTTGTTTCTTTGGGCTCATGTATTAGCTGATAAACTTTGTTATTTTACCCAACTCTTATGCCTCTGGAATTTTTTTGGTCCTCCCTGCTGCAGTAGTCACTTGTTTTTTTGTTTGTTTGTTTGTTTCTGTTTTTGTTTGGAGGGTGGTTGTTTAGTTTTTGGTATTTTTGTTGGAGCTGCTGGGTTGATTTTTGTTTTTGTTTTCTGGTTCCTTGGGGGACTTGAGGTGGAAAATGCAGGAGGCCTTGAGCTGGACATGTTGGGTTGTGCTGCGTACGTTTCCAGGTCACCTGCTTTTCCTCCCTTCACTCCTAACACCAAGCAGTGATTTAAAGAGTATTTGAAACCTGCTTATAGTGGATAAAGACTACTAGAGAATATACATACCCTGCTTTTTTCACCTTATGAAATGTTTTGAAAGCTTTTTTTTTTTTTTTAAGGTGTTTTCAATGCACTGTTTGAGAAAATAGGTGGGTTTTCCAGTTCACTCTGCTTGACTTGGAGTAAGGAGTGAAGGGAATTTGTAGGAATCCCACTGGGCCAGAAGGAGACAAATTATCCCAGTGACCTTGGATAATGAGCCATTTACAAACTCAGTTTTGTCATCCATAAAATTTTAACTAGATTTTCTGCAGAGGCCCTTGCAGTTTTGAAATGATTGCATCTGATCCATGTCATTGAAAAATTCTAGCTGCAGTTAGCCCGACACTCCCCAGTTCCCTCTCTTCCCTCTCCACCCTTTCCTGCATCACCTCCAGTGCACAAGAATACTTTCATTATGGAGAGTGGCTGTTTCATGGCCTGGGACCAAAGAAAGCATTTATTGTGTAGGCCAGTGCTAGGCCGATTGGAGGTGGTCAATAAATACTTGTGGAATTGTGGAGAATTCATTGTAACCACATCAACCAAGCACTGTTTATTACATATGCTGGCCAAATGTGGAGAAATAGCTTTATTACACAGGGAACCATAATAAAGATTTGCCCCTCAGTTTTCCTCCAGTTTGTAAATCTCTGAATTTGTTGGTGAGATCATTTCACATAGTTTTCACCAGCCTTAAAAAATACAGACAGGGAATCTAACTATTTAATGGCTTTGCTGATTCTGTACTTTATCGAAGCGTCTGAAGTTTTTCAGATGTTTTATGTTGTATCTAAATACTAGTAATGTTATGCTGAGGATTTTTTTGTTCTGTGTTAATGTTGCAGAAAATTTTAAATCAAAAGTTAAGATGTTATGTTTGTTTAAAATGTAATAACTAGAACTTGCTGCAGCTGTAGCCCTGTGGCATCTGATTCCGTCAGATCTCGGAAGCTAAGCGGTGTCGGGCCTGGTTGGTACATGGATGGGAGACCACCTGGGAACACCAGAAGCTGTAGGCTTGGGAGAAGGACCTGGCAACCCCCTCCCAAAAATCAATCTGCCATTGAAAATTTTATGAAGAGCAGAGAAGCTGTTAGCCCTGTTGTACAGAGGGTCGCTATGAGTCCGATACCAATTCGTATGTACGGCACCTAACAACAACAACTAGAACTTAAGGTTCTTTGTTTAAAACTTACACATTCCATCCTGTAGATCACCTCCCATCCACTTGCTTCTTATCTGCCTGTCTCCCTGTAAGCCCTTCCCAATTTCTTACTATTGCCAAATTCAGTCTGTTGTCTGCCCTCTACCCTGGTGGCCACTTCCCCATTTCCCACAACTGCTGAACTCAGCCTATTGGACGTGCTTTCCACCCATTAAACCACTTCCTGATTTCTTGTATCTTGTAGATGTTACCCATCTATTTCCATGGTAACTAGCTTAACCCACCTACAGATGATCATGTAGGCAGTGCGTATGTGGTTTCAGCCCACAACCTCCACCCCGTGAGTTATATAACCCCAGGGGAACTAGGGTTTGGGGTCCTGAGAAGACCCGTTTCCGTGGGCCGACCTTGCAGTATGTTTTTTTATGTTACCCAACTCCTGAGTCTTTTGAAGCACTTTTGGTTTTCTCATGCCGCTTCATAATTATCAATATTCTTTGGCTAGCTAGCAGTCTTTTAAGGGTAACTTATTCGTATCATATGTTTACAAAGTGGATGTGGAGGGATAATGGTTTTAAGCTTTCAAAACTATGCCATGGGAACAGATACTGGGCTGTTGACAAAACAGCCTTTGAAACAAACTAAGCTTATAACCCCAGCCCTTTTTTTGTCAGAAAAACATTTATTTCTTCCTTGACAACCTGTTGCTGGGGTTAATCTTACCTAAAGTGCATGGTATATGAGAATGTTTCTTATCTCAGAGGGACCCCCGAGGAAGTTCTCTGCTCCTCCCCCCTCCCACCCTTTTTGACTAATAAGGATACTGATGCTAGAGAAGTGAAATAACTCACCCACAGATGTGTAACTCATTTGTGGGAGATGACAATTCCGTTGTTCCAGTCTGTGATGCTTTCGCTCTCACTGGATTACTGCCATTGCTAATCTCCTAAACTGGCTGAAAATTGAAATGTGCAATTACATCTCTTAGGTTTATTTTAACAAATTAAAACTTACCAGGACCTACCAAATGCCAAACGCTATTTTAAGTGATATATATATATGTATATCTTAACTCATTTAATCCTCACAAATCTATGAGGAAAATACTGGGTTTTCTTCCCAGGAAATGGATGCATGGAGGTTAATTTGCCTAAAGTGGTCAACTAGTAAGGGGTGGAGCAGATTTAATGCTAACAGGAAGCTCTTCCAAGTAGATTGTAGAACAAACTGCAGGAGAATGAGTGGGTAAAAAGTAGTAACACTGCTGGGTGAGGTGGCACACACCTGTAATCCCAGCAGCTCAGGAGGCGGAGGCAGGAGGATTTCAAGTTCGAGACCAGAGGCAGTCTGCATAACTTAGCGAGACCCTGTCTCAAAAAGTAAAAAAAAGGGCTGGGGGTGCAGCTCAGTGGTCCAGCACTTGCAAAGCATGCAAGCACGAGGCCCTGGGTTCAACCCCCAGTACCACCAAAAAAAAAAAAAAAAAAAAAAAAATCAGGAAGTGGCTGACAGGGTGGGGAGTAATAATAATAATAATAGAGTCCCTGCAATGGGGGGCTTAAATTTACTTGGGAAGTGGAGGACAGGAACTGTAACCGAAATAAAACATGTTGTTAGATGCTGTTGAGTTGTATCCCACTCGTAGAGACCGTCACAAGGTTTTCAGTGGCTGTTTATTTTGGGATTGCCATGTCCTTCCCGTTTTTGCTGTGCTGGGGTTCAAACTTGGGACCACAGAGGCTTCAGAGCAGCGCTCTACCAACTGAGCTAAATCCCAGCCCAGTGACAACATAAGTACCATAAAATATAAACACAGTACGCACGGAGGGTGTTCAAAGGAGAAAGATCCCTTTCCTTAAGTTTAGATCTCAGAATTATGTATCTTGAGCTGTTTTTTGTTGTTGTTCAGTGCGGTCAAGTCAGGTCCAACTCATAGCGACCCTTTGTACAACAGAACAAAACACTTTCTGTCACTGCCATGCCTGGCATTATGTCAGTGCTTCTCTGCTATTCTTTGGATTTGGGGTGGCTGATTGTTTCAGGAGTGAGCAGCACTCTACCAACCGTGCTGACCCCAGCCCAGTGCACCTTGACAGATGAGTAAAAATTTGAGCAATAAAATTGATAGAATGGGAAATTGTTCACAGCACAACAGTGAAGACTGATGTCAGGGCCTACGCTTGCGGGCTAGAGCACTCATGAGCCAAATAGGCTAAGATATGGGGGTGTCACTGCTAAGAAGAAAAAAGTGATGAGAAGTAAGACTGGAAAAGAAGAATGGAGTGTAAACATGGAGACGCTAGAACACTGAATTAGTAGATATTAGGAATCTGTTGACAGTAACTGAGGAAAGGAGCAAACGACCAGAATCGTATTTCAGCAGGACGACCCTGACTTGTCGGGTTTGGAAAAGTTAGAGTTGAGCTGAAACCACAGAAAGCAAAATTGTAGATGAACGGCACTGTTATACATTCCTATTAAGGCTGGGGTTTAGTTCAGTTGGTAGAGTGCTGCTCCATGCTCTCTGAGGCCCTGGGTTTGATCCCCACACTGCAAAAACAGGAGAGGGACCTGACAGCCCACTCCCGAAACAATTAGCCATTGAAAACCCTATGAAGGTGGCTATGAGTCAGATGGACTCCACAGCATCTAACATCATCATTAACTCTAAAGCCTGCCCCAGTAACACCCTGGCATCCGATCCCATCAGATCTTGGAAGCTTAGCAGGATCAGGCCTGGTTAGTCCTTGGATGGGAGACCGCCTGGGAACACCAGGTGCTGTAGGCTTGGGAGAAGGATCTGGCAACCCACTCCCCCAAAAAACCAATCAGCTATCGAAAATCCTATGAATAGCAGAGAAGCACTGATACAGTGCCAGGCATGGCATAGTGTCAGGGAGTGTTTCATCTGTTGTACCCAGGCTTGCTATGAGTCAGACCCAACTGGATGGCACCTAACAACACTAACTCTACTAGGCAGCCACCTGCTGCCCAGCAAATCACTTAAGATATCTGAGCTTCAGTTATGTCATCTATGCAGTGATGCTAACACTGCTGCCCACCTGCTAGGGTGGCTGTGGGGACAAAAGAAGATTGAGCATGTGCTGCAGTTGGCCTGGCACTGGGCACCCAGGAGACATTCAGCTCTCACTGTGCTAAGGGCCATAAATACCCAATTTTGTAGCCTGCTGTCCACCTGGAGATAGGTTGCTCTGACTCTAGGCAACACCCTGAGGTGGAGGTCACTGTTGGCAGCTTCTGTTTGCAAACCTAAGTGTTTGGTGTGGGTTTTCTCCTTTATTTTTCGGAGGCATTCTTAGTGCCTTGCTCTGTAGCCTTGTATGAAGCACTGGTAGTGCAGGTCACTTTTTTTCTTTTCCCAGTACAGGGAATTGGAACCCAAGACCTCGTGCATGCTTTGAAAATGCTCTACCACTGCTCTACACCCACAGCCCCTTTTTTCTTCTTTATCTTGAAACTGGGGCTCACTATATTATACAAGCTGCTTCTGGCCTTGAACTAGGGATCCCCCTGTCTCAGCCTCCATCCTGGGATTACAGGCATGCACCACCATACCTGCTTTAAATTTTTCATTATGAGACAGTTTTACTGGCTGTACAGGCTGCCTCTGGCCTTGACCCTGTGAGCTTCCACACAGGTCACTTTTTTGGTTTTTTTTTTATTTTTGTTTTTTCCAGTACTGGTGGCTGAACCCAGGGCCTCCCGCCTGCATGCTTTCCAAGTGCTGAACCACTGAGCTGTGCCCCTAGCCCTTTTTTACTCTTTGAGACAGGGTCTTGCTAAGTTACACGACTGCCTCTGGTCTTGTGATCCTCCCACCTCCGCCTGCGTAGCCGCTGGGATTACGGGCATGTACCACTGCGCCCTGCCACACAGATCACTGTTATGAAGGTACTCATAACTTTTTTGATGCTTTAGGAATAGTACGGAAACAGATATAAAACAGCTCCTGGGACAGAAAAGGCAGCACAGACCCTGTTTGGATCCCTCCCATTCCTTGAACCGGAATGATGGCTGCTGAGTCAAGGGGAGCCACACGTCTGTCCCCGCAGGCTGCACAGGAGAAGGATGGCATCATCATCTGGAAGGTGGAAGAGGAAGACGAGGAGGCCCACACGTGGGGCCAGGATTCCAGCCAGCAGGAGACGCCGCCTCCCGACCCAGAGATATTCCGCCAGCGCTTCAGGCGCTTCTGCTACCAGAACACTTTTGGGCCTCGAGAGGCTCTGAGTCGACTTAAAGAACTTTGTCACCAGTGGCTGCGCCCCGAAATAAACACCAAGGAGCAGATCCTGGAGCTGCTGGTGCTGGAGCAGTTCCTGTCCATTCTGCCCCAGGAGCTGCAGGTGTGGCTGCAGAGGTACCCACCTGACAGCGGGGAGGAGGCCGTCACCCTACTGGAGGACTTGGAGCTCCATCTGTCGGGGCAGCAGGTAAAAGGAAAGGAGGCCTGGTGGGCATGGGGAAGGTGTGGCCTTGACTGGAGCCAGGAGAAAGTGACTGATTCCAAGCCAGTGTTAGGCGCCTCTGAGGTGGTGGTTCTGCCTGCTCTCCTGGGCTGTCCAAAAGTCTCTCAGTGTATGGGTGTAGCTCAGTGGTAGAACAGGGGCTTGGCATTTGTGGGCCTCCGTTCAATCCCCACACCCTCCCAGAAAATGTGTTCGGGCCCTCTTCTCTCTGCATCAGCTGGCATACATAGAGTTATTTCTCTAACATTTTAACTCCTCTTTTAAAAGTGGTGGCACAGCCTATAATCCCAGCATTCAGGGGCTAAGGCAGGAAGATCATGAGTTCCAAACCATCCTGGGCTACACAGCAAGTTCCAGGCCAGCCTCAATTACATAGCAAGACTCAGTCTCAAAAGGAAAAAGAAAAAAAAAGAAATTTACCCACGAGCCCTTGATTGTCCTCAGGTCACGGGTCAAGGTCATGGGCCTGAGATGCTCGCCAGGGCGATGATGCCTCTGGATCCAGTTCAGGAGTCCTCAAGCTTTGACCTTCATCACCAGGCCAGCCAGTCCCATTTCAAGCATTCATCTGGGAATCCCCGCCTCTTGCAATCCCGAGGTAACAAGCAAGGTCTCACATGGGGAAAAAAAGTAAATGATCCAGGATAGGAGTGTCCCTCCAGGATGCCAAGTCCCTATGATAAACAAACAAACAAACAAAAAGCTTCTTTTTGTTAATATGCCTAATTCTCATTGTTCCCAATTAGAAAAATACAACTCAGACCAATCTCAGGACAGAAATGATATTTCTAAGACAGTAAGTGAACTGTTCATAAGGAACTTGGTGGATATAACATTATTTATAGAACTCTTAGCCTTCCAGATGTCTCACAGATTTCTAACAGGAGAGTTGTGCACAGACAATATATTATTTCTAGCCTCAGTTGTTTGTTGCCCTTGTTTGAATTGTGACAGGGTCTCGCCACATAGCCCAAGCTGACCTCAAATTCAAGATCACCCTGCCTCAGCTTCTTGTGTACTGGAATCACATGTGTATACCACCAAATACAGCTTCCAACCTAGAGTTTGAAACACTTCAGTATGTCTTAAATAATCTTTACAGGGCTCATAAGTCCTGTGAAAATCCTTTTGTTTAGAAGAATATATAAATATTTTGTAGCATAACTTTTCTAGATTATTTTTAAAAAAAATTTTAAGCCAGGCATGATGGCACAAGCATGTAATCCCAGCACTCTGGAGGTTGAAGCAGGGAGGATGGTGAGTCCCAGCCAGCTAGCCTGGTCCTCACGAAACCTTTTCTCAACCTCGGGAGAGCTTGTCTAAAGGTGGATGAGGAGCCTGGAGTGGTGGCCACACCTATGATCCCAGCACCCAGGAGGCTGAGGCAGGACCATGACAAATTCCAGGATAGCCTGGACTACCTGGGAAGGCCGTCTCCAACCAAACAAAACAAAACAGCAATGAAATGCTGAAAGTGCAGTTGTTCAAGAAGAGTTGATTCAGACACCGTCTTTTGCCAGCCTGTTTATTTGTAAGAGTATTGGATGGTGCTTCAAGGAACCTTCTCTCTGGCTCTCCCATGCATTCCGGAGGACACCCAGCAACCCAGGCTGGAGAAATCCACACAAACCCATGCCCCCTGGTGTTTAATCCCCACCCCTGGTGGAGGCCTTGCAGGGCTTGTAGGCTTCCTCCACATCCCACAAGCAGAAATCACGGTGTATGTGTTAGGAAATTAGAGAGGATTCCCATGTCTAAGCACCAGATCAGTCGTTAAGGTTGCCCCAGAAATGGTGTGAGCGAGCCCACACATGCAGTTTTTATTTACTTAAATCATTCTTAGGTGGATTGAGACGTACACATTTGTTCTCAATTTCCTCTTTGGCCTGTTCATTTCCAGTGTTTCCTAACTCTCAGAAAGTGTAGATGCTGGTTCTTGACCTTCCTGTGCATTTTTGTTAACCTTTGTTATAATTATTCAGTTAGAAATGGCTTAGCAATTCTGTCTTAAATTCATGTCCTTAATAGCTTGGCAGCTCAGTGCCATCGTCTGTGCCCCAGGACCATTTCCAAATCTAATACTCTTTGGCAAGGGAGAGAAAAATGTCTTAATAAGAATCATACAGTTTAAGTCTTTCCTGATTCTTCTTGCACATTGCCTGCAGTTGATGTAATCGTGTGATGTAATATGGATGTCTTCTAGTAAGTGTCAACCCCTACCTTCATACATGTGTACCTGTCCTATCAAAGCACAGATGCATTTTATCCAAAAACTGTTCTTGTGGCCAGGTAAGGGAGAAAAGTAGAGGGGCAAAAATGGCAAACACTGAGCTGTAAGAAGACCCCCTTCCTCCCTTGCCTTTCTAGATACTGCCGTAAAAAAGGATTTTAAGGCTGATTTGCCTTTTTCTCAAGTGTAGTGGCAGATGCGAGTCTCATATCCTAGTGCTGCCCCTTGGGCTAGAGGAAAGACAGTATGAGCCTGACCTGACAGCAGGGCTGAGTGGTACCCATTCTGTGTCTGAGAATCAGAACCGGATTCTGCCATTCCTGAGTGACTTTACACAAGTCATTTACCCTCTTGGGGCCTCATTTTCTCCTTCTTTAAAGTAAAAGATTGGACCAGGTGATTTTAAAGAGCCTTGTATGACTCTCGTGCCTGCAGCGGTAGCCCTGTGGCATCCGATCCCGTCAGATCTCAGAAGCTAAGCAGGGTTGGGCCTGGTTAGTACCTGGATGGGAGACCGCCTGGGAACACCAGATGCTGTAGGCTTGGGAGAAGGACCTGGCAACCCCCTCCCAAAAATCAATCTGCCATTGAAAACCCTATGAACAGCAAAGCAGCACTGACAATAGTGTTTCCCTTGTTGTACAGAGGGTCACTATGAGTCGGATACCGACTTGACGGCACCTAACCTAACTGTATGACTCTCATGAATCCCATGTAAGAGCAGAGGTCTCGGGGGAGCTGAAGTCCTCCCTCTCATTCACAGTCCCTGGAGCTGCTCCTTGGCAGTTAACCCTTCCAGCAGTGAACATGCCGGGGCAGTACCCCGGGTGTCCAGGGCCCTTCCTCAAGGGAGACTCAGTCAGGGCAGAGCTGATTTACTCACAGCTCCTTTCTCCTCTCTCAGCTCTGTCTGCCACGTACGATCCTGTCCATCGTCACGAAGGGCGTCCCAGAGACCAGGCGATGGCATCTGCAGTATTGACGGCAGATTCCCAGGTGAGCCATGGACCCCACTGCCCTCCCGAGTCCCCGTGTCCACCTCAGAGCTCCTCTCATGGCCTCCTCCAGGCCACTTACTCTGGGTGCCTCACCCTCAGAGCCCCCACTTCCCTCTCCAAGAGTGTCCTTCAACCAGAAACACCCTCAGTCCACCAGGCTCGAGTCATTCTCTCCCTGTGTCCTGTGTCCCTGCAGTCAGCTCTGTCCTTGACTCCAGGTCTGGGCAATGCAATTCTCCCTAGTTTGGGGGAACTGAGTGTGGGGCTCTCCTGTTATTTCAGGCAGTGGTGAAGATCGAGGACATGGCTGTGTCTCTCATCCTGGAAGAATGGGGATGTCAGAACCTGGATCAGAGGAATCTCAATAGGGACAGCAGGCAGGAGAATTACGGGAACATGATTTCCCAAGGTAAGACTGACATAGGCTTCTTCTCTGATAAGATCGCTTTGCCCCTTTGTTAGTGTGGGATCGCTGATGGATGCAGTTGAGTGTTGCTAAGGATTTAAATCAAGACTGCTAATCCTCTTCCCTAAGGAGGAGGAACATGTGTGTCCATTGAACTCCAAAAGCATGATACCCTCATTCCCTGTTTTTTGGTAGATTTTTTACCTCTAGGTAGTTTGTGCTCTTTGAAATCAGAAACAAACTCTTACAATTCTCTGAGTCTGGCCTCTTCAGCCACTCAGTTATTGGGAGGATTCTGCTCCATTACTGTGGGTTACACTTTAGCTGCCTCTGTCAAGGGAATCTCCTTCTGGTAGGGTTGGCCAGGTGAACTGCTCATCCACGCATGTCTAATCCCAGCCCATTGTCCTGCCATCACTCTGAACTCAGCAGGCATCTTACCCGGGGCTTCCTGTCTTCTTCTGTCCAGTTTGATCCCTACTCAGGGATAGCTTGTGTAAGTCCACAAACTTGCTCCTGGCCCTCCCTTTGGATCAGGTTCCCAGCTGCCAGAACTGATGGTGTTCTTCCAGGAAGAGCTCAGGGTCCTGAGAGTGTAGGAAGAATGATGAAGTTCAGGAGACATCAGCCAGATAAGCCAAGGCAACCCACCCGCTAGCAGACATTTGCATTGGTCTCTCCAGGATCTTAACCCCTACATGACAGTGCCACCAAGAAGCCTTCACTTGTAGTGTAAACAGCAATAGAGAAGGTCATGAGAGGGAGTTCGAGAAAAGAGGGAACACAGAGGAAGGGATGGTACTCAAGAAATGAGGTTTTCTTTGGAACCAAAGGTTTAAAAGGAGATTTGTCATTTCTAGTTACTAAAGCCAAACAACTATTTATAAGTTGTTACTCTGATAACTTTCAAAACAAAGAAAATCAAAGTACTCTTGGATCTTCCCCAGATAGTCAAGGACCCTGGCTTCAAATTCAAAATAGATCACTTTCCCCTTCCTTACAGTTGGTTTGCTTTTGCTTTTTCTTGTTGTTGTTGTTGTTGTTTTCTTTGTAAGTACTCTACCACTGGGGTACACCTCCAGCTCATTTTTCAATTTTTTGGTGGTACTGGGGGTTCAATCCAGGGCCTCACACTTGTGTGCTTTGCACATGCTTGTACCTCTGAGCTGCACTCCCAGCCCTTTTTTTTTTTTTTTTTTCTTTTCTTACTTTTTTAGACAGTGTCTCAATAAATTACACAGACTGCCTTTGGTCTCGAACTTGCAATCCTCCTGCCTTTGCCTCTGGAGTTGCTGGAATTAGAGGCATGTGCCATTGCGCACAGCTTCCATTTTTAATTTTTTTCTTGAGACAGGCCCTTGCTAAGTTGCACAGACTGCCTCTGGCCTCAAACTTGTGGTACTCCTGCCTCTGCCTCCCAAGTCACTAGGATTGCGGACATGCACCACTGCACCCAGCTGAAGGATAAATTTTTTTTTTCGGTGCTGGGGATTGAGCCTAGGTCCTCAAGCATGCTAGACAAGTCCTTCACCATCGAGCTACATCCACAGCCCCACCAGTTCAGTTTTTATGGATTTCATCAGTAACATCACAACTGGGTAATACTCAACTCCTCCAGTCATTGCCTTCAGGGGCTTTTGGGGATGGTGTAGAACCTCTGGGAAAGGTTTGTTAAGGCCAACAAAGAATAGAGGTACTTTGGGTTTTTCTCCTAGACAGATGTAACAGAAGATTGGGTATATCTGTCAAAACATTTTCAATCTTCACTTGAAAGCAAGGTGACACAGAACACAGCAGTGTACATCAAAAGAAATTAAACTCCAGTGTGTTCATATACTGATTTTTGACCTCCCAGGGTTAGGGATTTGAAGGCAGGGGCTTAGGAGAAAGGAAGAGACAAAGACAGCAGGACACAAAGGGCCAGGGAGCTGAATGACTCCAAGGCGAAGATGTCTCAACAATACAAAGAATGGTTGCATCCTCAGGCTCTTCCTGGGAACGTTTAGTTCCTCTGCTTCCAGGTCTTTTTGGCAACTCAGGATTTGGCACATCATGACTGTCACTCTATCCCAAGACTACCTGTGCAAGTCTCCATACTGATTGCTAAAACTAAGGAATTAGCTGTACATTTAACTGATTATGACCTTTCCTCAATATTTTTCAGCTTTTATTGAATAGGCTGCCTGCAAAGCAACATACATATATATATATATACATACATACATATATGTATGTATGTGTGTGTGTGTGTGTGTGTGTGTGTGTATATATATATATATATGTTTTTTTTTTTGTTTTGTTTTTTTTTTTTTTTTTTTTTTTTTTTTTTTTTTGTTTTTTTTTGTTTTTTTTTTTTTTTTTTTGTGCTGTACTGGGCATTGAACCCAGAACCTCACACTTGCATGCTTTGCAAGTCCTGGACCATTGAGCGGCCACCTCCAGCCCATTTTTTTTTACTTTTTGAGACGGGGTCTCGCTAAATTACGCAGACTGCCTCTGGTCTTGAACTTGCGATCCTTCCGCCTCCCAAGCCACTGGGATTACAGGTGTGCACCACCACATCCGGCTAACTGTATTCCTTTTTGTGTGTATGCTATAATACCACTAACCATTTCTGAGCAAAGACCAGTCTGTCCTCTTTCAAACTTAAAAAGATTTGCTGGAATTTCAGCATGACTTTTTAAATATGTTTTCCTTAAAATTGAGCATTGGGTGATCATAGAATTCTGACCCCTAAGGACCCCCTTGAATTCCTTGTCCTTTCCTTCCTTCCCTGGTTCTTTGCTCATTCTGCACCATGCTCGTTTATTCACATCCTCTTCACATGCCCTGTTATTTTCCCTTCTTTCCACTTTTTATCCTTTGAGATAGGGTCTCATGGTGTATCCCAGGCTGGCTTGGAACTCACGATCCTCCTGCCTCAGCCTCGGTACCAGCATCACCACACTTGTCCTTCCTTCCATGCTTTGCCTGCCCTCTCCTTTTCCAGCGCCATCCCAGCTCTCCTTCTCATTCTTATTTTTGTCTTTGTTTTTCTCTTTTATCTTTGGTTAACACTGTGAGGTCATTTGCAGGCATATGGAGCCTTCTTTGAAAATAACATCTCTCAATTAACCTGTATTTTCAGAAAAAAAAGAAAAGGAGCCATTTGTATTTTCTGTTTATTGCTTCAGGTTGTGAAAGGAATGAGAAGGAGGAGTCAGTCTCAAAGGCTGACATCGCAGAAGACTTGGCATCACATGGAGAAACAGCAGGAAGGTTCCAGAAGGAGTTTGGAGAGAAGCAGGAGCAGCAGGGCAGAGTGGTTGAAAACACCCCGGAAGAGGACCCAGTGGGAACAAAGTCTCACAGATGCGAGGAATGTGGTAAATGCTTCACAGCTACCTCCAGCCTTGACCGCCACAAGATGATCCACACTGGAGAGAAGCCACACAAATGTAGTGAGTGTGGGAAAGCCTTCATTCGCAAGTACAGCCTCCATCTGCATCAGCGGATCCATACCGGGGAGAAGCCCCACAAATGTAAGGAGTGTGGCAAAGCCTTCAGCCACCCCTCCAGCCTCATCCTGCACCAGCGCTTCCACTCAGGAGAGAAGCCCTACAAGTGCAATGAGTGTGGGAAAGCCTTCAGCCAGACCTCCTTCCTCATGAAGCACCTACGGATCCACACGGGTGAGAGGCCCTACGAATGTATTGAGTGTGGGAAAGCCTTCAAACAAAGCTCAACCCTTACCTTGCATCGGCGAATTCACACAGGAGAGAAGCCCTACAAGTGCAACGAGTGTGGGAAAGCCTTCAGCCAGACCTCCTTCCTCACAAAGCACTTGCGAATCCACACGGGTGAGAAGCCCTACAAATGTATTGAGTGTGGGAAAGCCTACAAACAAAGCTCATCCCTTATCATGCATGGGCGAATTCACACTGGAGAAAAGCCCTACAAGCACACTAGTAGGGCAAGGCCTTCACCCAGAGCTGGACCCTCACTCTGCATCACAGAATCCATGCCAGAGAGCAAGGCTCTGAGTACAGCCCAGCCTCCCTGGATGCATTTGGAGCATTCCTGAAAAGCTGCGTGTAAACCAAGCATCTGTCATCAAGCCATTTCCCCTTTTTCTTCCTAAAATTATATCAAAGATGTGTGCCAATGGAGGGAAAGATAACAGCCTCAACAGATCTTAAAAAAAGAAAGAGAAAAAGTCAACTTAAGGACTCTAAGAGTTACATCAGCAGTGGTCTGCCTTCAAGTACTCTGTAGGCATGTGATTCTCCCACGTGGCCCCTGCAGGGAAAAGCTGGTCATATAGATGTTCCATGTTGTGTATCCATAGGAGATCAAAGCACACACCCAGTAAAATGTCAAGCATTCCAGCAAGGAGGAAACTTTTCAGGCTCAACTAGACTCAAAGCAACCCTGCCATGTGATTGACAGATCAGGTTCCTGTGGACCTGATAACTGAGGTTAGGAAGCCACTTGCCACAATCCAGCCCTACCTGGCCAACATCTTATTTCTCAAAAAAGAAAGATAAAAATTCCTTTGGTACCTACTGCGCAAGCTAGTTACATATCCAATAATTTATATATCTGATCACTGGTAGCTTACCAAAGCTGTAGAACTCTGGGACTGTGCCGATCAGTGTCAAACCAAAGATGTCTGTCTCTCCATGAAGGAGAGAGTATGTGCACCAGTCTGCAGTTCCCGAGGACTGCCCACATATACACAATTCTGCCCTCTCATGGAGAGCCAGTCTACTAAAAGTGCAACCAATCAAAACACTTGTCTCCCTTCTTCAAGTTCCTACAGCATCTGGCACTCCTCAGTGCATTTCTCCACAAGTTAGCACCTGATTATATACTGTCTTAATCCTTCCTTGTATCATGTATGGAAATACTCTTTCACTCCCAAAAGAGATGCTTCAGAAGGCCCCATAAACTTTGTGGGTCGATGAAGCTGTTGCTAGAAGTGATGTAAAGGATCCATACTGGAAAATCCCATTGCTGCAAAAATAAACATTTACTATGAATTCCAAAATTTTTTATCACTCAAAGTATCTGTACATTTTAATAATAAAAAGGTTAATTATTAAGGCTATGCCTACTATGAAGATAGATGGCTGCCGATTTTTTCAATTAGTGTCCTTTATTGTTAAATCAGGGCTTAGGCAATGTGGGAGCTATATAATGCTTTGTTTAATAAAATCAAAATGGGCTGTCTGCTTTGATCTGAAGCTTGCTTAGATGTGTCTCAAATTCCTTTGGCAGTGATATTTTTTGAATTTTCTTCCTAACTCTGACAATAATTTATCTGTCTTAGTGTTTTGTTTAAAGCTTTACTTCTGTTCTACAACTATTCTGCATAGATATTTTAGCGTTTAACAGAGGAATGTCAGGATCTACTAGATAGGAGTCACTTTAAATGAATGTACAGTCACTATTTTTTGATTGCTTACTGGGAATATTTTCTTTTGCATATAGGTATAATAAAGTACTATAACCAACTGGCTTTGGATCATGATGCATGTTTCTTTTTAGAAACCTCACGGCATTTGTATTATTAAAAATGTACAGCAGAAGAAAGACTTGTTCATTGTTCTCTAAGACATAACAATTATCCATATTTTGGTATAGCTTCCATAGCTTTTATTAATATGAATGTACATGTTTTAAAATGGGATAATGTAATAACATGAAATTTCTATTCTGTAATAGATAATGAACATTCCACAATGCTGCTTCTAAAACATGATTTTTCTTGATCATTCTGTATCCTTTTGGATGGATAATATAGTTGATTTCCTTAGTTTCCTATTGTTGGATATTTTGGTTATTTCTCCTCTCTTGGATTATAGGCAATACTATAAGCACATATGGGCTGGGATTTAGCTCAGTTGGTAGAACGCTGCACTGCAGTCTCTGAGGCCCAGAGTTCAATTCTCAGCACCGCAAAAATGGGAGAAGGGCCTGGCAATCCACTCCCAAGGCAATCCCAAAACAGTCAGCTAATGAAAACCCTATGAGGGTCGCTGTGAGTTGGATACCAACTCGACGGCACCTAACAACAACAACAACAACATAAATACATATACTTTAAGACAAACTTGCTTTCAATATTAGTTATAGCCACTTATGGGAATTAATTGTTTTAATCTGAATTAAGGTGCATATTATAAAGAATAAATTATAATGTGATCTCCACTAAGCCCACTTGGCATAACTTCTGAATCAAAGAGGGGCAAGTCAGGAATGTGGTTGGGAAATGTGTAACTGACACAAGGTGGGGACATCTAGGTGGATATCCCCCTAGATTTGGGTTTCCCAAACTCTTCTGGACCCAAGGAGCAGGTCGGAGTGGCTTGTCCTTGTCCCAACAAGTCTAGCACTGCTAAGCATTTGGTATTCTAGGATTTGAAATCTTTGCAGCAACTCGACTTTAAATGCACTAGATAAGGGCTTCTTTGTAAGCACAGATATTCAGTGATTTAAGATTTTCAGCTGTTTAAGATCCCTCACCTGTCCATGATCTCTCTGTAGGGCATTGAGTTAGATTAGGAACAGCCGTCTAATTCCAGCCTGCATATAAGATGCACTGCTCCTCATCCCCTATCTGTGGAAACCCCTGATCTTTCTTCCACCTCCATCGTTTTGCATTTACTCCCCTTCCTTTTGAGATGGTAGAATCATTTCACCAGCCCAGAGTTTTTCTCCATGAGAACTTTCGTTCACCATCAGAAATTTGCAGCAACTGGTCCTCTTCATGCCCTGGGCCATCTGTGCTCCATGCTCTGGCAGGGGTGGGGTTCTTACTTACTGTCAGCTGGGCTGTGAGTGGCCCGCTCTGCCGCAGTCCAGATGCAGCCTAAGGTCCAGGGGTCCCCGAAGGCAGATGAGTTGGCGATGGGTAACAGACACAGCAGCTCGGAGGCAGTGTGGATCTGTTCCGTTTATTTCCCAGATAGCCCAACCTTATATACAGAAACTACAATTCACTAAACCTTATGAAAGGTCAGAAAAAGGACAAAGGGAATTCGTAGCATTGGTGGATTACAACAAAGTTTTTTCAATAATCACTTCATTGAATTATCATGAGTGTTAGGTGGTTATCAAAGTAAGACATGAACTTAGAGACAAATTGTGTTTACTTCAAAGAAATGAACTAAGATGACCAAGCACCTGCAACTATGTTTATATCCTACGCCTAAGTTATTGATTACTCTATTTTTAGTGGGAACTAGAGGCAGTTTTGTCGTTGTGTTGTTGTTGTGTGCTGTCGAGTCATGTCCGACTCATAGCAACCCTCATAGGGTTTTCAATGGCAGATTGTTTCGGAGAGGCAGTTTAACTATTATTAATTACTCTGTTTCTAAGTGGAAACTAGGGACATTTTAACTATTATTAACTACTCTTTTTATGTGGGAACTAGGGGCAGTTTAACTATTATTAATGTATCACCGTGTTGAGTCCACAATATGAAAAATGGGTGTTCTAACTTACCAGATTGTTTTGCTTGTTCAAGGGCCATTGATATAGAAGCTTTGGTTTGTGTTAAGGAGTTCATGCTGTTGGAAGTCATTCAAGAATTCTTTTATTGTAAACCTGCTAGGGAGGCTTCTCAGCTCCCAATCTGAATTAGCACTGCTCACAGAGCCAGAAGATTATATATTTACATCTATTGTTTTTCATTAATATCTCCCAGAAATTTACAGTATGAAGAAAACAGTGACCAATTCAAATTTAGGAAAAAGAAAAGACAGGATTCCAAGTCCCTTTCCATGAAGAGACCTTCTTTTTTAGGTACTCTTCCCCTTTCAGTGGACTTTCCCTCCAAAGGCTTTGAGGTACTCTTCCCCTTTCGGTGAACTTTCCCTCTGATGCCCTTTTAAAGGTACCCTTCCTCATGTGGGGACTCAGTTTACCCATCATGAGTGGAACCGGACCTGGCACTGCTCCTCAGACAACTTTCTGCCTGCTTTCTGGAGTCAGGAGTTTTTTCCAGTCTTTGCCATCTGGATTGGCTGGAAATCAGACACTGAGATGGAATTAGAAGAGCAAGAGGCCTAACTGGAGTTAATGCCTGTAAAATAGAAAAAGAGGAGAACCAAGATGGGGCAGGGAAAGCCTACAGGCCATGTTGCAGGTCTGACAAAAATCTCAGCCAAAGGAGATGTCCAGAGCGAAGATTATCAGGATTCTGGTGTTGGGCAGAAATTGCCAGGCATGCACATCTCTGCACGCTCAGTAATTTGCCAAAAGTTGTTTGGGCAGAGTGTGATCTCAGCTGCAAAACTGAGCTCAATTGTGAAGGTGCAATAGCTGGAGGCCATCGATCAACCATACTCTTTGTAGCTGAATAGCAAGTTCTCGTGATTGGCCAAATCCAAACTGAAACTCTGTATCCATTATATATTAACCCTCTCCAAAGATCCCCTTAACCTCTATTTTTTATCTCTATACATTTGCCTATTCTAGTACCTTATATAGGTAGAATCATTCACTATTAATCCTTTTGTGTCTTATTTAACATAATGTCTTCCAGGTTCACCCATGTTATAGTGTGTATCAAAATGTCATTCCAGCCAGGTGCAGTGATGCGGGGGCAGGAGGATCGCAAGTTCAAGACCAGAGGCAGTCTGCATAACTTAGCGAGACCCTGTCTCAAAAAGCAAAAAAATGGGCTGAGGGTGCAGCTCAGTGGTCTAGCACTTGGAGAACATGCAAGCATGAGGCCCTGGGTTCACAGTACCAAAACCCACAGAACAAAAAAAAAAAAAAAAAAAAAAAAAAAAAAAAAAAAAAAAAAAAAAAAAAAAAAAAAAAAAAAAAAAAAAAAAAAAAAAAAAAAAAAAAAAAAAAAAACTGTCATTCCTTTTTAAGACTAAATAATATTCCACGATATATGGAGCCATATGTTGTTCACCCATTTTGCCAATTTGTTTTTTTGACATTTGTTTCATGTTCTGGTTATAATGAGTAATAATACAGTCAATGAGAAATTGGTATACAAAAAAAGATGCTTCAGTTATCAAGAGAGACAGCTATGCTCCCAATAGCACAGCACTGGATATAGTACTTAACATGAAAGAGGCACTCCTCATGACTGACTTCCCGCAGGTCTTTCGCCTTTACGGTAAAGCCCTGTGAGTCATGAGCACCTGAAATGTGGAAATGGGGTAGCCTGGCTCAACTTCTAAAGAGGCTGTTCAGAACCAAAAGCACGCCAGAGACCTCTAGGGCCAACGCTATCTTTGTCCTAATATAAACAAAAGACACTGGTCCATCCTGTCGCCCTCAGGGAAGACCGTGAGCTGGAGTGGGAATAACTTCCTACAGGAGCCCTCTTTCCTGCATCCCACTCTGAGCAGCTTGTCAGAAATATTTACAAAGGTGCTGGGGTTCCCCATTAGGGAAACCAAATGAAGGGCTGCAGACTAATGAAACCCAGAATCAGAAAAGCAAATTAAGCAGTATAAATAGATCATTTCATAGAAGTTAGGGTTGCTTTTGATTTCAACTACTACTGGAGAATTTAACAAAAGACTGTGTTTAAAGTTTTCCTAGCATACATACAGTTTTTGGTTTTAGAATGGACATGCTACTGTACATTTAAAAGCAGTTACTTATTTTGCTATTCAGATTAACTTTTTATTATATCTAAGAATGAAATTATGTGTTGACTTTTCAGAGCTTTGTAAAACAAACTTGAAGTTACAGGGAGCTAAGCCATCTCTAACTGCAGGTCTAACAAAAGTTTGGGAAACACTTGGCATCCCATCATACAGAAGGTCTTGACATGAGAACTTCATTTCATACTGTCTGCTTCTGTACTAGTGGGCACCACCAAGCTCGTGTTTTTTCTGTTATTCGAAACAGTGGAAAGGGGAGTGGACATTAGGTAACTTCTAAACCATGGTCCCAAATAGAAAAATAAATTATAAATAAATGAACGAACCACGGTTTGCTGTGGTTTTAAGAGCATTATTATTATTATTATTATTATTATTTAAATCTTGGCGCTTCTAACACCTCCACTTACTAAAGAATCATGACTCACTTCAGATTACACCGTAATCAGCAAAGTGAATTGATCACTTACATTAGATTTTCTTCCTACAGCACAAGCACCACTTAAGCAGTGAGAATGAGTGCTTGAAGATCCAGAGGTCTTTGAGTGGAGGATGTGACACTGAAACCTGGACGCCCTTCCAGTTTCAGAGGCAGCGCCTGCATAAGTCAGTGAGACCCTGCATCAATTTTTTTTAATTTTTTAATGGGCTGGGGGTGCAGCCCAGTGGTGGTGGTGGTGGTTAGGTACCTTCAAGTGGGTGTCCCACTCATAGTGACCCTACAAACAACAGACGAAACACCATTGTCAGTGCTTCTCTACTATTCATAGGGTTTTCAATGGCTGATTGTTTTTTGGGGGAGGGGGTTGCCGGGTCCTTCTCTCAAGCCTACAGCACCTCGTGTTCCAAGGCGGTCTCCCTCCAAGGACTAACCAGGCCAGAACCTGCTTAGCTTCTGAGATCTGATGGGATCGGACACTATGGTGGTACAGCTGCAGACTCAGCAGTAGAGCACTTGCAAAATATGTGCGAGGCCCTGGGTTCAAGGACCTCTAAAATTTTTAATTAATTATGTTTAAGAAGCCTCCTTAGACTATTACCCCAATTGTGTAGTTTCAACTCCTCAATGCACTAGTCTGAACGGTCTCTTCAGCATAGGCTTCAAAATCCACCTGTCCAACAAGCCATTTCTACTGTGCTGTCAGTCAAGTGCCTCATGGGCACAGAACACCTACCCTGGCAGTAGCGAGGCTCTTTGGACTTTTGAGCTCTCTATTCCCTGCACCTCCGACAGAGTCGGTGTATAGCCATGCTGGATCTCACTATGCAGCCCAGGCTGACCTGGAACTCCTGACCCTCCCACCTACCCCTCCAGAGTGCTAGGATTACAAGCACGCACTGCCATGCCCCACTTAAGCACCTGGTCTTTGGGTGCAGAATCTTGAAACGCTTTGTGTGAGCCAATATCAGATTTCCTTCTTAGGCTGATGAGCCGGCCAGGCAGAACCGCTTTTTCATAATTAAGAAAATGACCGCTCTGCCTTGGAGGTAGGCTCCATTGCAGTTTCATACCATCGCCACGAGATGGCACTATGCACCCTGCCAAAGGATCCCTGGGCTTCTAGCAAAAATGAAAAGATCTGGCGGCCCACTGGCAAAACAGCCATGGAAAACTTTATGGATGGCAGAGAAGCACTGACAATCGTTCCAAGCATGGCACAGTGTTGGAGAGTGTTTCTTTCTGTTGTACGTAGGGTCACTATGAGTCAGACACGACCAGAGAGCACCTAACAAGAGTCTGCCAACATTTCATGCTTGCAAAAATGCATCTAATATCTGTCAGCCACAGCTAAAATAAGCCCTGGGGCTGTAAAGAGCCCAAGCCTGCTGTGTGGCAAATCTCTCTGATCCAGATTCTCCCCAACTGGCCGCCCAGTGACCTTACCTCCTCTTCCCTGAGAGTCATCTTCCCCTCCTCACCTTCAGGGTGGTGACTGGTACCACAGCTGTCCACATGAGATGTCCTGCTGAGAGGAGTGTCCCCTTTCATGAGCTCCCTGTCCACACTGTGCCCAATAAAGCTTGCTGTACAATACCACCATGATGTGATCCTGTCTTTGCCGTGATCAGCCCCAATCCTTGCACTTGCCACACCGCCCCATAAGATACAGGCTGTCCTCAAATGTCCTGAGTATCTAGTCACACATCAATGTGAGGCTCTAGGCAGCTGCCTGGAAAGCTCCGGGTGTGGACAGGAATTGCCCACTATGAGTGTCCCTAAGATGATGTACTGGGAACGGAACTCCTGGCTGTCAGTATCTGTGGATCTTGGTCAGTTCCTCCCTAGGAAAATCCTCCGATCTCCTTCCTGAATGTTCAGGCGTGGCTGTCACTCTGGATGCCAATGGAGGAAAGAAAGGACTTGACTCTTGAAAGTCAAGATGAGAGAGTATAACAGGGCTGCCCAACCACAGTGAATCTGAAATTCCACGCACCCAGACCTGGGTGGATGAACTGGAGAGCACCAGGTACAGGGAAGGGGGTGTATGCTACAGAAAAAGCGAAGGGATTAAATATTCACCTCCTGGATGGTGAAACCCCCCACCCCATCCAGATGTTTGCTTGTTTGTAGAACAGGAAATAGCAAACTTTTCCTATGAAGGGCCGAATAGTTATTATTGCAGACTTTCAGAACACCTGGTTAGTGTTGTAAGTGTTCAACTCCACCATTATAGCAAAAAGCAATCATTGATAAAATGTAAATGAAGGAGCCTGGCTGCGGTCCATAAACATTTATGGATGCTACAATTTGAAGATCATATCATTTTTCACATCTCATGAACAACTTTTCTTCCTTCTCCTCCTCCTCCTCCTCCTCTTCCTTCTTCCTTCTTCCTCTTCTTCCTCCTTTTTCGTCTTCATCTTCCTCCTCCTCCCCCCTCCCCCTGCCCTCCCCCTCTTTTTGTTCCTCCTCCTCCTCCTCCTCCGCCGCCGCCGCCGCCGCCGCTGCTGCTGCTGCTGCTTCTTTGTTTTTGGCGGTACTAGAGGGGTTGAACCCAGGATTTTGCACAAACTTTGCAAGTGTTCTACCACTGAGTTGCACCTCCAGCCCATTTTTTATTTTGAGTCAGGGTCTCACCACGTTACACAGGCTGCCCATGACCTCAAACTTGCCATCTTCTCACCTCTGCCTCCCAAATTGCTGGGATTACAGGTGTGCACCACAAAGCCTGGATTCTTTTAATTTTTTTTTTCAACTATTTAAAGATGTAAAATTCTTAGATGGCACCGGGCATGGTGGAGCATGCCTGTAATCCCAGCATTTTGGAGACTGAGGTGGGAAGATGGCACGTCCAAGGCAGCCTGGGCTACATAGCAAGAACTTTTATCAAAAAAAAAAAAAAGTTAGATGGTTGGCCCCAGGGTGGCAGTTTGCCAACATCTGTCCTAAAACCCTTGTAAAGAGTTTATTGTCAAGGCCTCTGAGTCTCTCTTCACCTACCCGGCCACAGTTCCCAGCACCACTTTTTGTCTGTAAATATAACGGTCTCTGGTTTTTACTCCCCTGCCCAACTCCCATGGTGTGCCATGGAAATTTTGACATTTATGAATTACCCTGGAACAGAAAAGGTGGTAAAAGCAATTCTATGACTTCCTCCCTTTGCTTGCATTTTAACCAGGATGATAAACAAGTCCAATGGGGGAGATAAATCCAGAAAGGTGGAGACCCCAAGAACGAGCCCTGACTCCTGGCTTTGAGCTTATGCAAGTCAGAGCCTCCGTCCTGGAGCAATAAATGTTGTTTTCCATAGACGAGTCCTTGTCTAGTCTCAGCTTTCAAATGATCCAAGAGAAAAATCCTCTCCTCCTGAGTCACAGGGGTGGAATTAGGGTTTCAAATAGAAAAGAGTTCCTTCTGCCACTTCCAAGTGTGTATGTGGGAGCAGATCAGTCCTTCTAGATAAACCTCAGTGTCCTCGTCTCCAAAATGGATGACAGCCTCTACCAAAATGAGTATTCAAGTGAATTAATAAAATAAAATATAAGCCCGGTGCGGTGGCGCATGCCTGTCATCCCAGCAACTCAGGAGGCAGAGGCAGGAGGATCGCAAATTCGAGACCAGAGGCAGTCTGCATAATTTAGTGAGACACTGTCTCAAAAAGTAAAACAATGGGCTGACGGTGCATTTCAGTGGTACTACAGCACTTGTGAAGCATGCAAGTGCGAGGCCCCAGGTTCAATCCCTAGTACCGCAAATAATAATAATAAAATAATAATAGTAATAGTAATACTATAATAAAATAAAATATAAAAGGTCCCAGAACTGGGGGTTGGGGGCTTCAGTGGTACAGTGCATACCCAGCATGTGGGAAGCCCTGGGTTTAATCCCCAGCACCACAAAATAAATAATGTTTTTAAAAGTCCCTGTCAGGGCAAGATGCTCAGCAAAGGGCAAATGCTATCATTCTAATTTATCTAGATAAGGAAACACAGAGAAGTTAATGCCACGTACAAAGGACCACAGCTCATTGAGGTAGACACAGGAATACAATTTGTTTACTTTTTTTTTTTTTTCTCATACTGGGAGGTTGAAGCCAGGGCGTTGCACATGCTAAGCAAGTCCTCCACCACTGAGCTGCACCCCAGCCTCCCTCCTCTCCCCACTCTTTACTGTGAGACAGGATCTCGCTATATATCCCAGGCTGGCCTGGAACTAGCCATCCTCCTGCTTCAGCCTCCCGAGTGCTAGGAGCACAGGTGTGGCCACCACGCCAGGCTCCTCCCCGACCTGGAGATGAGATCTCTCAGGGTTGAGACAGGGTCTCTTGAGGCCCAGGCTGGCCTTGAACTCCAGATCCTCCTGCCTCTGCATCTGGAGTAGCTGGGATTAAAGTCATGCACCACCATGCCCGGTTTGTTTTTTCTTTTTGTTTTTATTTTGAGATGTTAAGATAGGGAAGATATCAAGGCTATGCTATATTAGGGGATAAGGGTCCCTCCTTCTCCAGCACCCGCCCCCATACCAAATCCTCCCCTCTCAAGGTCAGACACAGGGCTTAGCTGACCTCTTAGGTACAAGAGGAACTGTTCCCTCCACTCCTTTCCCTCCTCCTCCTCTCCCCCGGCATCACCCCACCACACCCCACCGCCCCCCAACACATGGCTCTCTTCTGGGCAGGGCTGCCCTTCCTGGCCAATTACAAAGATTCTGTGTCATATGTTTACAGGAGGAAGAGGGGGAGCGCAAGTCCTGGCTGTCCTCAAACCACAGGGGCCCATCAGCCCTGTTTACAGAAGGAGAGACAGAGCCGGACAGATGACCCTGTTGCTGGGGTGCCAGGATTAAGCGCGTCACCAAAGCGCAGAGCCCCTGGGCCTCTGCCTCCTTGTTTGTGTACCACACAGAGGCCCTGCAGAAGAAGCTCTGGGCCCAGGGCAGCCCTGTGTACTCAGCGGGTGAGAGATGTTTGCACAGTGAGGGAGCTGGCAGTGCCATGTGGCTGTTCTCCGGCTCAGCTGGGAGCATTTGCAGGTCAGACACTCTCGGTGCTCCAAGGACCCTTGGGAGGCTGCCCCCAGCCACCCCTGGTTCTGAACTGCTCCTGTCTTCTCTGAGACTGAATGGCAAGAGTGTGGGGGGAAATTGTAAAAAGCATGGCTAGTTTTATATTTTTCTCCCATACCTAAATGGAGAGAGAGAGAGAGAGAGAGAGAGAGAGAGAGAGAGAGAGAATACAGAGAAAGAAAAAGAAAAGAAAAAGAAATAAAACAAAAAGAGAGAAAGAAAAAGAAAGGAGAAAGAAAAAAGAAAAATAGAGAAAGAAAAAAGAGAGAAAGAAATAAATGAAAGAAAAGAAATAGAAAAAGAAACAAAAGAAGAGAGAGAAAGAGAGAGAGAAAAAAACCATCGATGAGGATATATCCTTTAGTTTTATTTTGCAAGGTGTGTAAAACCTCAGGTTTTTGCCTTTAAAGAATGAGGTGATAAGGGCTGGAGTGTGGCGTGGTAGTAACGCACCTGACTAGCATGCCCAGACCCTGAGTTTGATCCCCAGCACAGCAAAAAAAAAAAAAAAAGAAAGAAAGAAAAAAGAAAAAAGAAAGAAAGAAGAAAGAAAGAAAGAACTAACAAACCGAGATGGTTGACACCTCCAAAGTGCTTTGCAGTTTACAAAGCACTGCCATATCCCCAATCTTACATGATCTTCACAACCGCTGACTGGGTAGCTATCACCCAAATCATCCCTGTTTTGCAGATGAGGACCTGAAAGGTCAAGTCACTTGTGCAACACTAAACACCCAACAAGAGTCAAAGGCCAGAGAGTGACTTAAGATTTTATATTCTTTCCACTCTGCCACCCTCCTCCCCAGATGGCTGCAAAGCAAGGCAAAGGGGGAGCTTGTAACCACCTCGCACCTGGAATCCAAGAGACAGCCTTTCATCTCAGGGAGAGTGGAAGCCAAGAAGGCGAAGCATAAGGATGTCATCCAAGGCCATCCTTGGGTACCACCCATGGGGCATTCCCTGCAGGCCAGATGATCCCCTATGTGAAGAGACTGAGCCTCAACAGTGTGAGATGGCATGTAACATACGGAGTGTCCTCCCACCAGCTGAAATCACAGAAGCAAGGGAGACAGCAAGTTCTAGGATCCCAGAAACTTCCTTCCCAGTTCCTTCTCTCCTGTCTCCCTGCATTGAAACCTCTATATATCTACCTGAAACCATTGCCTCAGTTCCAGAGATTGTCCTTGATACTTCTTCCCAGTGTTGTTTTGTTTTGTTTTTTGGGTTTTTTGTTTGCTTGTTTGTTTTGCAGTACTAAGAGGAGTTGAACCCAGGGCCTCCCTAAGGCTTCTGCAAACCTTCTACCACTGTGCCTCACCCCAGCCCACATTTTACTTTTTATTTTGAGACAGAGTCTCACTAAATTACACAGGCTACCTTTGGCCTCAAATTGGTGATTCTCCTGCCACAGCATAATAGTGCACTCCTATAATCTCAACGACTCAGGAGGTGGAGGCAGGACAATCACAAGTTCCAGGTCAGCTTGGGCCTTGCAAGACTCTGTCTCTACCTTGTGAGATCTCATCTCAAGATGGGAAAGGAGCCTGGCATGGTGGTCATGCCTGTGATCCTAGTGACTTGGGAGGCAGAGGCAGGAGAATCACAGGTTTGAGGCCAGAGGTAGCTTGTGTAACTTAACAAGACCTTGTCTCAAGATAAAACATAAAAAAGGAACTGAGGATGTAGCTTAGTGGTAGAGCATATGTCAAGTATGTATTCATGGCCACTGAGTTCAGCCCCCAGTACTGCAATACAATAAAATACAAAAAATGCAATACAATAAAAAAGAAGGAAAAGGAAAAACCTAACAATGGAACTTCTTTGTTTGATCTTATTGGCACCTCTCTAGCCCATGACAGCGGCATTTCTAGGTGGAGCTTGTGGCTCATGTCACACTAGGCGCCCAACACTGGGCACCCAGGACTGACATCACACAGGGCATGCCCTGGGTTAGATAAAACTGGAAGGAATATATCACCCACATGCTTCTTTCCTTCTTTTCTTTCTTGAGAAGCCCATGTCCTTGTCTTAGATGTGTATTTCTCTCTCTCTCTCTCTCTCTCTCTCTCTCTCTGCCCCCATGTACTCTAAAGAGTGTACTAAATGAACTCTGTAACTTTGTTTCACTCTCTGACTTCTCCTGAAAATCTTTTCTGCGATGAATCCAAGGACTAGGCTATACCTGTGATGTTGAAATTAGAGGGACTCCTCAACCAAGGCAACAATGCTGAGCTGCATCCCTCTGCTGGACCGCTTGTGACAAAAATCTCTTCTCAGCCTAAGTCCCATTACCATGGATCAAATCAATATTTGAGGAGAACACAGAGGGCTTCATGAGTCTTAGCTTGTCTTGTCCTGGATGGTAGAAAGGGTACTGCAATATTATTTTGCTCGTATTTTAGTGGCTGAGTCAGAACCAACTCAACAGCACCTAGTACAACACTGCAGCTGGGAGAGAAGTTGTGACAGGGGAAGGTTTGACAGTCAGGCAGTGTCAACTGGAACCTGGCTGAGGTCTCTCCACCCTGTACTTTTTCTCTCTCGTGGTCATCCACCCACTGGAACCTTCTCTGGCCTCTTCTTCCAGCTGTCCACCTGCTAAGGAGTACCAGGCCTCCTACAACAGGGCCAGTGGACAGCTTGCAGATGCTATATGAGTTTGTTCAAGGTCATGCCCAATCCAGTGGTTCTGGTGGCCACAAAAATTGTTGGGAAGTTTGATCCCAGTTAAGACCATAATGCTAAGAATTAAGAACACTCAGCGCAATCTGTCAACATGCAGGGCTAACTTCCTTCACTGAGGACCTAGTGGGCTCACCTCCAGGATGCCTAGGGAACATCCTCGTGCAACCTAAAGAAAAAGGCTCTATTCTTGGAAAAGGAGGAAACTGCAACTGTGTTCCCATATTGTAGGGGAAAGTCTGCATTCACATCAAAGGTAGGAGGCTCTTTGTTCAGAAAAACCCCTGGAAGGACTTTGCTTAATAAAGGAGAGGCCTCTCAGTCATGGGCCTCTTTAAACAAGAGGTAGAAGATGGGCCGTCTACTTGCAAGCCTGTGTGCACTCAGCCTAGAGGGAATGTCCTCGGATATGTGCTTATTTCCCCTTGGCACATGTGTGCCTTGTTTGTTTTCTGAGTATTATTTATGTACTTGTCTATTTATGCAGAGCTCAGGATGGAACCAAGAGTCTCATGCATACTAGTCTAGCACTCCAACCACTAAGCACACCACCACCTCTTCTGAATAGCATTCGAAATGTGAGAAATTACATCTAAAAAACCTGATTTCCAGTTTTTCCTTGGGAGAATGAGACTCTGGTAATTCTGGGATTGTACTGTGCTTATTGACAACAGCCTGAAGCACGACTGCCTGCCTCAGCCAGGGCATATGCTCACCACATGAGCGGCTACTCACAGCCCCATCTTGCCCCAGATAATTGAACTCATCCCAACCACTGGCTCTCTGGTCTCTGTGTGCATTTGAGGGTGAAGGTGGGGAGGGCTGACAAAGTCAAAAAGAAATCGCTGCTGTGCAGAATAAAAGCTCCAAGAGATCCTTAGGATCCTGGAGGAAAGGAAATAAGAGGAAGGATCTAGAGGATGCAGAGCACTGGGATGGGGAGGCTAAGAATGAGAGACTTGGCCAGGGATAGATTTCTCAGGGCAGAGATGGCTGAGAAACTTAAAGATGTTGAATATTCACCTTGAGGTGTCTGCCAGTTCTATGCTATTATAATCTTCCTTGTTAAGTCAGCAGCCAAGGATAAAATCTATATGCACAACAACCTAGTGTTGGTGGACCTTTCAGAAAACAGAAAAACAGACTATTCCAGGACACAAGACACAAAGTCAGCAGAAGGCAACAGGAAGAGAAGCAGCTTCAATACAGTTGACCTCCCAGGTTTCAAACAATATGTAAGATAGATAGATGATTGATGATAGATACATTGTTGTTGTTGTCAGGTGCCATGGAATAAGGTCCACCTCGCAGCCACCGTTTGTACAATAGAACAAAACACTCCCCAACACTGTGCCATGCCCAGTCTTATGCCAGGGCTTCCCTGCTATTCATAGGGTTTTCAATGGCTGATTGTTTTCAAGAGTGTTCTAGGAGTGGGCTGTCAGGTCCTTCTCCCCTTTTTGCAATGCTGGGGATCAAACCCAGGGCCTCAGCCCAGGAAAGCATTCTATCAACTGAGCCAAACCCCAGCCAATGAAAATACATAGGAAAAGGATAAACAAAAGCCATATAACCCAGGAGGCTGAGGCAGGAAGATTTTGAGTTTGAGGCCAGTCTGGGCTACTTAGGAAGACCCTCCTGTCTCAAAAGATAAAAAATAAATAATAATTTTAAAGTCATTGTAATTGTGTTAGGATGGTGGTGATTATTTTTCACCATTTTGAAAATTTCCTCAAGGATACAGTAATTACTTTTTAGTTTTGGGGTAATTTTTAATAAAGTTATCCCCCCAAGCAGTTGCAGCTCTGTGCAGTTCCATGTGCCTCTCTGTCTCTCCCACACATTTGTCTTGCAATGTGTAGGACAGTCAAGACCTTGCACAAGGGAGAGCCTTATTCCTGCTTTGTCCTCAAGGCCAAGGTGATGGCTGAAATTGTTGAAGGTGGGGAAAACACCCTGGAGGCAAAAGGATCTGTGGTCACTCTGAAAACTTTAAAAGTGCTATAAAAACATGTGCCACATGAGCAGATCTCAGAACCTTGTTACCAAGCTCCTCTGTGGAAAGATGACCTTTGTCCACAGCCCAAGTATTTGAAAATACCACCCACTCGATTGGCTTTCCTCACCAGTGCAGCTTTGTGAAACCAGCCACCCCGGCTTCACTTTGATCTTCCTCTGTCTATACCCTGGCTTCAGCTCCTCTGCAGCAGACATACAATTACTAAGTATTTTTATTGCTTGGTAATCACTGTAATTACCACAATGATGGCCTGAGATGCAAAAGACAGAAGAAATCTAATTTTCGTATGGATGGTATGTGAGGTGGAGAATGTTTGTATCAGCAAAAGCCTGAGCCCCTCCTGGTCTGTCCCCCACTAGCTCAGGACAGGGGAGCCAAATACAAGCCAAGCTGGAGACTTGACTCTCCCGAGCAGGAGCTTCGGGAAAAAGATGCGAAGTCCTCCCGTGCTCCTAGAGAGGACCCGGAAGCTCAGTGCGGTCCCGGAAGGCGAGGTGCTGACGTCCTTCCGGCCTTTGTGACTCATTGTGTGTGTGTGGAGACGTTGGGAGGGCCTAGGTCCTTATGCGGTGCTCTTTGGCAGCTTCTGCCCCAGAGTCAGCTTCTCTCTGTCGCCCAGCGCTCCCAGGCCACTCCCAGGGCACGCGGTGAGACCCGGGGTGGCAGGGGTGCGTGCGGGAGGGTGGGCTGCGCAGCTGCCGCCCCGGGGACCCCTCTGGGCGCAGTGCGAGGAAAGTCCCAGTCGTTCCCCCGGCCGGGCGTAGGGAGCCCCGTTCCCCGGGGGGACCCGGTCCACACGGGAGGGAACGAGAGTTTCAGCGTCCAGGGTTATTTGGAGCCCTGGGGAGAAGCGGAGTGCGGGCCCCTTCCGGTCCCCTCGCCCGCAGTGTCGTCATCGTTGTTTGACGTTTCTGAGAGCGGGATCGTGAACGAACTGACTGACCCGTCTGATTTTTTTCTTCTCTCACGTCGTCGCCATTTGCTTTAATTCCGGCGAGAGGTTTGGGTTTTTTGTTGTTGTTATTGTTGTCTTTTTTTTTTTTTTTTTTTTAAGAGGAGGTGGTTTAGTTTTTGGCATTTTTGTTGGCGCTGCTAGGGGCTTTTGGTTTTATTTTCTGGGTCCTTGGGGAACCTGGGGTGAAAAATGCGGAAGGCTTTCAGCTGGGCACGTTTCGTTGTACTGCGTACGTTTCCAGGGCACCTGCTTTTCCTCCCTTCTTCCCTAACGCTGAGCAGTGATTTTATTAAAGAGTATTTGAAACCTCCTTATAGTGGGCAAAGACTAGTAGTGTATATACGTACCCTGTTTTCGCTTTATGGACTGTTTTGAAAGCTTTTTTTTAAAGAGGTGTTTTAAATGAGCCGTTTGAGAAATTAGGTGGGTTTTTCAGTTCACCCTGCTTGACTTGGAGTAAGGAGTGAAGGGAATTTGTAGGAATCCCACTGGGCCAATAGGAGACAGGTTATCCCAGTGACCTTGGATAATGAGCCATTTACAAACTCTCAGTTTTGTCATCCATAAAATTTTACTAGACTTTCTGCAGAGGCCCTTGCAATTTTGAAATGATTGCACTTGATCCATGTCATTGAAAAATTCTAGCTACAGTTAGCCTGACACTCCCCAGTTAGCCCGACACTCCCCAGTTCCCTCTCTTCCCTCTCCACCCTTTCCTGCATCACCTCCAGTGCACAAAAAGATACTTTCATTATGGAGAGTGGCTGTTTCATGGCCTGGGACCAAAGAAAGCATTTATTGTACGGGCCAGTGCTAGGCGGATTGGAGGCGGTCAATAAAGACTTGTTGAATTGTGGAGAATTCGTTGTAACCACATCAACCAAGCACTGTTAATTACATATGCTGGCCGAATGTGGAGAAATAGCTTTGTTACCCAGGGAACCATAGTATAAAGATTTGTCCCTCAATCTTCCTCCAGGTTTGTAAATCTCTGTATTTGTTTGCAAGATTTTTTCACCAGTGTTAAAAGGACAAACGGGGAAGCTAACTACTTAATGCCTTTTGCTGATCTCTATTTGATATAAGTATTTGAAGTTTTTCAGATATTTTCTGTTGCATCTAAATATAAGTAAACTGATGTTATGCTAAGTCTTTTTTGTTTCTGTGTTAGTATCAATATTCTTTGGCCAGCTAGCTCTCTTTTAAGGGAAGCTTTTTCATATTTCAAAGCATTTTATATATGTTTACAAAGTGGGTGTGAAGGGATAATTTATTTAAGCTTCCAGAACTATGCCATGGGGACAGACTGGGCTGTTGAGAAAACAGCCTTTGAAAGAAACTGAGCTAAAATCCCACCCCTTTTTTTCTGTCAATAAATCATTTGTTTTTTCCATGAGAAGTGGTACTGGGGGTAATCTTATCTAAAGTGCATAGTATATCAGAATGTTTTTTATCTCAGAGGGAAGATCTCTGCTCCTTCCCACTCCCATCCCTTTTACTAATAAGGATACTAATGCCAGAGAAGTTAAATAACTCACCCACAGATGTGTAACTCATTTGTGGGAGACAGCAATTCTGTTCCAGCCAGTGCTGCTTTTGCTCTTACTGGATTACTGCCATTGCTAATCTCTTAAATTGGCTGAAAATTGAAATGTACAGTTACATTTCTTAGGTTTATTTTAACAAGTTAAAACTTAACCAGCACCTACTAAATGCCAAGCACTATTTTAAGTGTTTTATGTATGTTAACTGATGTAATCCTCACAAGTCTATGGGGGCAATGCTGGTTTTTATTCCCAGGAGATTGATGCATGGAAAGATTAATTTGCCTATGGTGGTAAACGAGTAAGGGGTGGAGCAGCTTTAACACAGAATGAATGGGTAAAAAATAGTAACATCGCAAATTCAGTCAAGTATTTTTAAAAGAAATAACGCTTGGGCTGGGAATGTAGCTCGGTGTTAGAGCACTGGACCACCCAGGTGCTGGGTTCTATCCCCAGCACTGCAGCACAATATGATGATGATGAAGAAGAACAAGAAGCAGCAAATGCTGCTGCTTGCAAGGAGTCTTGCTAAATGGCCAGAGAAGTGTAAAGAAACTTACCCTTAACAATAGTCTACTTTGGGAGGAGGACAAGAAAAATCAAATGACAGAAGTAAGCAACATGAGAAATCCCACAGCAAGTGGTTGGTGAAGAATTAGGGCCTGAAGGTGGACGTGATGGCACACCCCTGTAATCCCAGAATTTGGGAGGCTGAGGTGGGAGGATTGAAGCAAGTTCAAGGTCAGCCTGGTCTTCATAGAGTATTGTAGGTCAGCCTGGGCTACACAATGAGACCTTGCCTCAAAAAAACAAACAAGAAAGGGATTAGGGCCTGTAGAGGCAAGAGAAAAAATCATGGTGCTCAGAACATCTGGGGAACCTAGGATAAAACCGAACCCTCCCACTGCTGCTGGGGCTCCTCTCTAGCCCAGAGTGGGGGCAGGGAAGTCGTGAGGATGGGGATGACAACCTGTCCAAGTTGGAGACAGAGGGCGTGCACCCGTGTCCTTCTCTGACCCTGTGAGTCTCACTTCCTCCTCATTCTGTCAGTTCCGTTTCACCAAGGAGTCTCCTTTCCCTTACCTGAACCAGGGTAAAACTTGTACAAAAGTCCAGATTTCTAACTGCCACACACTCCTGAGTTACGCTGTTTGCAGGTACCACCTGGTTAGGCGTAGAGTCCAGGGGTGGCCAAACTTTTGGCTTCCCTGGGCCACACTGGGTAAAGAGGAATTGTCTTGGGTTCTACACATTATATAATACAGTTAGTGCATTTAATACTCATAGGTCATGAAGAAAATAAATGCTGGCCAGGCACGGTGGCGCATGCCTGTAATCCCAGCAGCCTGTGGAGGCAGAGGCAGGAGGATCGCAAGTTCGAGACCAGAGGCAGTCTGCATAACTTAGCAATACCTGTCTCAAAAAAGTAAAAAAAAAAAAAAAAAAAGGGCTGGGGATGCAGCCCTTGCAAAGCATGCAAGCCAGAGGCCCTGGGTTCAATCCCCAGTACTGCAAAAAGAAAAAAAGAAAAGAAAAGAAATGCTATCCTGGGCCATGTGCTGCCCACGAGTTGGGCATGCCTGTTGTAGACAGTCCTCACTTGTATCCCCTGCGCTGTCCACTTTCCCAGAAAGGGGTTTAGTCCACAAATTGGCTCTCTCAGAAACACTGGATGGTAGATGAGGCCCATTTCTGCAGGGGCAGACCTTCCTAGGCCTCCATTTGGAAAGGGATCTGTTATGTGTGCCCAGCAGCCCGTGTCTACCCCTCAGGTATAATAGTTAACAGAACTTGCCCTGAGAAGTCACAGACTTCATTTCAAATCCAGGCTCTGCCATTTCATTGCTTTGTGACCTCCGGTAAGTAATATCAGTAAATCTCAGTTTTATCTTTTTAAAGTGAGATGATAATTATAGGTACTGCTTAATATTGTTGTGTGGTCAGGTGAGAGCTCTGTAAAATAATAAAAGTAAATAAAAGAGTGTCTGCCTGTAATCTCAGCGACTCGGGAGGCAGAGGCAGGAGGATTGCAAGCTCTAGACCAGAGGCAGTCTGTGTAATTTAGCAAGACCCTGTCTCAAAAAAGTAAAAAGTGGGCTGAAGGGTGCAGCTCATTGGTATCGCACCTGCAAAGCATGCAAGCACAAGGCCCTGGGCTCAACCCCCAGAACTGCAAACAAAACAAAAGGTATAACAATGAAACACTTCATACATCTGTTTTTGTTATTGTTAGTTTCCTCCTGCTTTTTTGAGCCTGCTGCTTTCTTGCTCATTGGTGACTTTTTGTTTGGTTTAAATCAACATCGATTTTTAACTTCCTAATCGCTAAACCTGTAGCGGTAGCTCTGTGGCATCCGATCCCATCAGATCTCAGAAGTTAGACAGGCTTGGGCCTTGTTGGTACTTGGATAGGAGACCGCCTGTCCAGTGTGCTGTAGACTTGGAAAAGGACCTGGCAGCCCACTCCCAAAAAACAATCAGCCTTTGACAATCCTATGAATAACGGAAGCACTGACAATAGTGTTTCACCTGTAGTACATAGGGTCGCTATGAGTCAGACACTGACTTGGCAGCATCTAAGAACAACAGCAATCTGGCTAAGACCTTGTTCTCATTAAAAGCTTCAGCCAAGCTATTTTCTTATTCACTTATACTTGTGTCATGAATACTTCCTTGATTGTTTCTGCAAGACTCTTTAAAGCTGCTGGTCTCTGGTGAAGATGAGGTTAGAACTTGATAGAATAATCCATTGTTTCACAAAACTGGATCCAGGTAGAACCAGGGTATATCACAGGATCTAAAGTGAACAAGCGCTGGACGTAGTAGTGCTGCACACCTATAATCCCCACCCCCATGAGTCTGAGGCAGCAGGATTGTGAGTTCAAGGCCATCCTGGACTACATATCCACTGTCTTAGAAAACCATGCTAGGAGCCGGTGCAGTGGTGTATGCCTATAATCCCAGTGACTTGGGGGGCAGAGGTAGGAGAATTACAAGTTCGAGACGGGAGGCAGTCTATGTAATTTAGCAAGACTATGTCTCAGAAAGTAAAAGGAAAAAAAAATGGGCTGAGGGTGCAGCTCAGTGGTACAGCACTTGCAAAGCAGACAAGCGCGAGGCCCTGAGTTCAACTCTCAGTACCGCCAAAAAAGAAAAAAGAAAACCATGCTAGGCATTTCACAGTGTCAGGGAGGTTTTCATCTGTTGTATGAAGGGTCACTGTGAGTCAGACACAAGAGAATGGCACCTAACAACATTAACTCTACTAGGCAGTCACCTGCTGCCCAGCAAATTACTTAGGATACCTGAGCTTCAGTTATGTCATCTCTACAGTGGTACGAACACTGCTGCCTACCTGCCAGGATTGTTGTGGGGATAAAAGAAGATTGAGTGTATGCTGCACTTAGCCTGGCACTGGGCACCCAGGAGACATTCAGCTCTCACTGTGCTAAGCGCCATAACTACCCAGTTTCATACCCTGCTGTCCACCTGGAGACAGGTTGCTCGGACTCCAGGCAAGCACCCTGAGGTGGAGGTCATTGTTGGTGGCTTCTGTTTGCAAACCATAGTGTTCTGTGTGGGTTTTCTCCTTTATTTTTCAGAGGCATGCTTAGTACTTGCTCTGCAGCCTTGTATAAAGCACTAGTAGTGTGGGTCGCTTTTTTTCCTTTTCCAGTACAGGAATTGGAACCAGGGCCTTGTGTGCGATTTGCAAGTGCTCTACCACTGCCCTGTACCCCCAGCCCCTTTTTTCTTTATCTTAAGACAGGAGCTCACTAAATTTCACAGGCTGCCTCTACCCTTGAACTTGGGCTCCTCTTGCCTCAGCCTCCTCCTGGAATTACAGGCATGCACCACCACACTTGGTTTAAATTTTTCCTTATGAGGCAGTCTTACTGGCTGTACAGGCTCCCTCTGGCCTTGACCCTGTGAGCTTCCATACAGATCACTGTTATGAAGGTACTCATAACCTTTTTGATACTTCAGGAATAGTAAGGAAACGGATATAAAACAGCTCCTGGGACAGAAAAGGCAGCACAGACCCTGTTTGGATCCCTCCCATTCCCTGAACCTGAATGATGACTGCTGAGTCAAGGGAAGCCACAGGTCTGTCCCCACAGGCTGCACAGGAGAAGGATGGCATTGTTATCGTGAAGGTGGAAGAGGAAGACGAGGAGGACCACATGTGGGGCCAGGATTCCAGCCAGCAGGAAACACCGCCTCCCGACCCAGAGATATTCCGCCAGCGCTTCAGGCGCTTCTGCTACCAGAACACTTTTGGGCCTCGAGAGGCTCTGAGTCGACTAAAGGAACTTTGTCACCAGTGGCTGCGCCCCGAAATAAACACCAAGGAGCAGATTCTGGAGCTGCTGGTGCTGGAGCAGTTCCTGTCCATTCTGCCCCAGGAGCTGCAGGTGTGGCTGCAAGAGTACCGACCCGACAGCGGGGAGGAGGCCGTGACCCTGCTGGAGGACTTAGAGCTCGATCTGTCGGGGCAACAGGTAAAAGGAAGGGAGGCCTATTGGGCATGGGGAAGGTGTGGCCTTGACTGGAGCCAGGAGAAAGTGACTGATTCCAAGCCAGTGTTAGGCATCTCTGAGGTGGTGGTTCTGCATGCTCTCCTGGGCTGTCATAAAGTTTCTCAGTGTTGGAGTGTAACTCTGGTAGAACAGGGGCTTGGCATTTGTGAGGGCTGCATTCAGTCCTCAGCACCTTCCCAAAAAATGTGTTCGGGCCCTTTTCTGTCTGTATCAGCTGGCATATATAGGGTCATTTCTTTAATATTTTAATTCCCCTTTTAAAAGTGGTGGCACAGCCTGTAATCCCAACACTCAGGAGGCTGAGGCAGGAAGATCATGAGTTCCAAGTCAACCTGGGCTACACAGCAAGTTCCAGGCCAGCCTGAATAACATAGCAAGACTCTATCTCAAAGAAACAAATAAAGGAAAAAAAGAAAGAAATTTACCCATAAGCTCTTGATTGTCCTCAGGTCCCAGGTCAAGTTCATGGGCCTGAGATGCTCGCCAGGGGGATGGTGGCTCTGGATCCAATTCAGGAGTCCTCAAGCTTTGACCTTCATCACGAGGCCAGCCAGTCCCATTTCAAGCATTCATCTCGGAAACCCCGCGTCTTACAATCCCGAGGTAAGAAGCAACATCTCACGTGGGGAAAAGGAATAAATGATCCAGGATAGGCGTGTCCCTCCATGTTGCCAAGTACCTGTGATTAAAAAAAAAAAAATGCTTCTTTTTGTTAATATACCCAATTCTTGTTGTTACTAATTAGGAAAATACAACTCATACACCAATCTCAGGAGTGAAATATTACTCAAACAGTAAGTGAACAGTGTATAATGAACTTGATGGCTATTACATTACTTATTGAACTGATAGCCTTCCAGATGTGTAGCACATTTCTAATCGAGTTGGGCACAGACGGTATGTTGTTTCTAGCCTCAGTTTTTTGTTGCCATTGTTTCAAGACAGGGTCTTGCTACTTAGCCCAGGCTGGCCGCAAACTCAAGATCCTCCTGCCTCAGCTTCCACAGTACTGGGACTGCACGTGTATACCACCACGTCCAACTTCCAGCCTGGATATTTACACACTTTAGTATGTCTTAAATAATCATTAGACTGCTCATAAATACTTGTGAAAATCCATTTGGTTTAAAAGAATATATAAATATTTTGCAGCGTACCTTTTCTAGATTATTTTTTAGAAATTTTCAGGCCAAGTGTGATGACACATGCATGTAATCCTGGCACTCCAGAGGCGGAGGCAAGAGGATGGTGAGTTCCAGAAAGCCTGGGCCTCGAGGGTCCCTGTCTCAACTTCAGGAGATCTCATCTCAAGCAGGGTGAGAGGCCCGACGTGGAGGCCACACCTGTGATCCCAGCACCCAGGAGGCTGAGGCAGGAGGATCACAAGTTCCAGGCTAGCCTGGGCTACCTGGCAAGACCCTGTCTCAAACCAAACAAAAACAAAACAGCAACGAAATGCTGAAAGTATAGTTGTTCAAGAGGTGTTGATCCAGGCACTGTCTTTCGCCAGCCTGTTCATTTGTAAGAGTATTCGATGGTGCTTCAGGGAACCTTCTCTCTGGCTCTCCCATGCATTCTGGAGGACAGCCAACAGACATAGGCTGGAGAAATCCACACAAACCCATGCTCCCTGGTGTTTAATCCCCACCCCTGGTGGAGTCCTTGCAGAGCTTGCAGGCTTCCTCCACATCCCACAAGCAGAAGTCATGGTGTGTGTGTTAGGAAATTAGAGAGGATTCCCATGCCCTAAGCACCAGATCAGTCCTTCAGGGACCCAAAAAATAGTGTGAGAGCCCATGCATGGAGATTTTATTTACTTAAATCATTCTTAGGTGGATTGAGATGTACACATTTGTTCTCAATTTCCTCTTTGGCCTCTTCATTTTCAGAAAGTGTAGATGCTGGTTCTTGATTCCCTGTGCATTTTTCATTAGCCTTTAATTATTCAATTGTAAATGGCTTAGTAATTCTGTTTTAAATTCATTTCTTTAATGCCTTGGCAGTTCAGTGCCATCGTCTATGTCCCAGGACCGTTTCCAAATCTAATACTCGCTGTCAAGGGAGACAGAAAGGTTTTAATAAGAATCATACAGTTTTCAGTCTTTCCTGATTCTTCTTGCATGTTCGCTGCAGTTGATGTGATCATGTGATATAATGTGGATGTCTTCTGTTCTCTGTCAACCTGTATCTTCACACATGTGTACCTGTCTTACTAAAGCACATATTCATTTTATCCAAAAACTGTTTTTTGTGGGGAAGTAAGGGATAAAAATAGAAGGGCAAAAATGGCAAACACGGAGCTGTAAGAAGACCCCGTTCCTCCCTTGCCTTTCTAGATATTACCATGAAAGATTTTAAAGCTGGCTTGCCTTTTTCATAAGAGTCTCATATCCTGGTGCTGTCCCTTGGGCTAGAGGAAAGGAAGTATAAGCCCAATCTGATGCCACGCCTGAATGGTACCCGTTCTGTGTCTGAGAATCAAAACCAGGCTCCACCATTCCTGAGCGGTTTTACACAAGTCATTTACCCACTTGGGGCCCCATTTTCTCCTTCTTTAAAGTGAAAGACTTGACGAGGTGATTTTAAAGACCCTTGTATGACTCCCAGGAGTCCACATGAGAGCAGAGGCCTCCTCTTGTTCGTGTTCCCTGGAGCTGCTCTTTGGCAGTTCCCCTTCCAGCAGAAAGCGCACGGGGGTAGGACTCCGGGCACCCAGCCCCTTCCACGAGAGAGTCTCAGGGCAGAGCTGATTTACTCACAGCTCCTTTCTCCTCCCTCAGCTCTGCCTGCCACCCATGTTCCTGCCCCTCATCAAGAGGGGAGTCCCAGAGACCAGGCGATGGCATCTGCAGTATTGACAGCAGATTCCCAGGTGAGCCATGGGCCCCTCTGCCCTCCTGAGTCCCCGTGTCCACCTCCTTTCAGGCCACTCGCTCTGTGCGCATCACCTGCACAGCACCCACCCCCGTCTCCATGGATGTCCTTCCACCAGAAACACCCTCAGTCCACCAGGCTCGAGTCATTCTCTCCCTGTGTCCTGTGTCCCTGCAGTCAGCTCTGTCCTTGACTCCAGGTCTGGGCAATGTGAGTCTCCCTGAGTATTGGAGGCACTGAGTGTGGGGATCTCCTGTTATTTCAGGCAATGGTGAAGATCGAGGACATGGCTGTGTCTCTCATCCTGGAGGAATGGGGATGTCAGAACCTGGCTCGGAGGAATCTCAATAGGGACAGCAGGCAGGAGAATTATGGGAACATAATTTCCCAGGGTAAGACTGATGAGGCTTCTCTGATAAGATGCTTTGCCTCTCTGTTAGTGTGGGATCGCTGATGGATGCAGTTGACTGCTGACCCCATTTCTTAGGGAGTAAGAACATGTGTGTCCATTGAACTCCAAAAGCATGATACCCTCATTCCCTGATTTTTGGTGGCTTTTTTACCTCTATGTGTTTTTGCTTTTTGAAATCAGATATAAACTCTTAAAATTCTCTTGAGTCTGGCCTCTTTAGCTACTCAGTTTCTTGGGAGGATTCTGCCCCATTCCCGTGGGTTACACTTCAGCTGCCTCTGTCAAGGGAATCTCCTTCTGGTAGGGTTGGCCAGGTGAACTGCTCATCCACGCATGTCTAATCACAGCCCTTTGTCCTGCCATCACACTGAACTCAGCAGGCATCTCGCCCTGGGCTTCCTGTTGTCTTCCATCCTGTTTGATCCCTGCTCAGAGACAGCTTTGTGTGAGTCCACAAACTTGCTCCTGGCCCTCCCTTTGGATCAGGTTCCTAGCTGCCAGAACTGAAGGTGGTCTTCCAGGAAGAGCTCAGGGTCCTGAGAGCGTAGGAGGAGTGACCAAGTTCAGGAGACAGCAGCCAGATAAGCCAAGGCAACCCACCCGGCTGGCAGACGTTTTTGTTGGTCTCTGCTGAGTCTTAACCCCTAAGAGACAGTGCCACCAAGAAGTCTTCACGTGTAGACAGTAATAAAGAAGGTCATCACAGGACTTCAGCCTCAAGAGGGCAGAAGGAGTGCGAGAAAAGAGGGAACACAGAGAAGGAGGGGATGGTACTAAGAACAGCAGTTTTCTTTGGAATCAAAGATATAAAGGGGATTTATAGTTTCTAGGTATTTAAGCCAAACAACTGTTCATAAGCTATTACTTACTCTGATAACTTTAAAAAAAAATACCAAAATACTCTTGGAAGTGTCCCAGATAGTCAAAGACCTAGGCTTGAATTCAATAGAAGTGGACCATCTTCCCCTTCCTTACAGTTGGTTCACTTTTTGTTGTTGTTGTGATTGTTTGCTTTTTGCAGTGTTTGAGAGTTGAACCCAGGACCTCACACATACTTTGCAAGTACTGTACTACTGGGCTACTCCTCCAGCCCATTTTATATTTTTTATATTGAGACAGGGCCTCACTAAGTTGCACTGGCTGCCTCCTTCCTCAAACTTGCAGTCTTCCTGCCTCTCCCTCCCAAGTCACTGGAATTCCAGGCATGTGCCACTGTACCCAGAGGAAGGATTTTTTTTTTTTTTTTTTTTTTTTTCCTCTGGTGCTGGGGATTGAACCCAGGGCATGAAGCATGCTAGACAAGTCCTTCGCCTTCAAGCTACATCTCCAGCCCCATCATTTCAGTTTTTATGGCGATTTCATCAGTAATGCCAAAGGTTGGGTATACTCAGCTCCCCCGCTCATTGCCTTCAGGGGCCTTTTGGGGTGGTGCAGAACCTCTGGGAAAGGTTTCTAATGCCAATAAAGAATAGAAGTAATTTTGGGTTTTTCCCTTAGACACATATAAAGAAAGATTCTGTATGTATGTCAAAAAATTTTCAATCTTCCCTTGAAAGCAAGGTGCAACAGAATACAGAAGTGTACAGCAAAAAATTAAACTCCACATTATATCACATGATCACATCAACTCCAGTGTCTTGATATACTGATTGCTAAAATGAAGGAATCAACTCTACATTTGTGAAGTTTTGATTTGGTTTGGTTTATTACTTCCTTCATGGGCTACCTCCAGAACAGTTTTCAGTTGCAGTTCTGTTGTTGTTCTCAGTTGCCAGGTGGCAGAGTCTTTATTTATGTTACTAGTGAATGCTCCAGGCAGCTCTGTGCTGCTCTTCCTGGTGAGGAAGAAACTGTTTCCCATGTCTAGGGCCTTGTCACCTGCCAGGTTCAGAGTGCATGTTACCTTGTAACCACCACCTTGTTGATACCAGACCTGGAGAAATATTTACTTTTCCTTGTTAAACTATTCCTTTTTTGTGTGTGCTAATACCACTAACCATTTCTGAGCAAAGACTTGTCTGTTCTGCTTTTTCAAACTTAAAAATATTTGCTGGAATTTCAGCATGACTTTTTAAAAATGTTTTCCTTAAAATTAAGCATTGGACAGTCATAGAATTCTGACCCCAAAGACCCTCTTGAATTCCTTATCCTTTCCTTCACTGGCTCTTTGTTCATTCTCCACCGTGCCCGTTTATTCACATACCCCCTATTATTTTCCCTTCTTTCCACTTTTTTTCATTTGAGACAGGGTCTCACGGTGTAGCCCAGGCTGGCTTGGAACTCATAATCCTCCTGCCTCAGCCTAAGTGCCAGCACCACCACACCTGGCCTTCCTTCCACTCTTTGCCTGCCCTCTCCTTTTCCAGAGCTGTCCCAGCTCTCTTCCTCATTCTTATTTTCATCTTTGTTTTTCTCTTTTATCTTTGGTTAACACTGTGAGGTCATTTGCAGGCATATAGAGCCTTCTTGGAAAATAACATTACTCAATTAACCTGTACTTTGGAAAGAAAAAGGTGCCATTTGTGTTTTCTGTTTATTGTGTCAGGTTGTGAAAGCAGGAATGAGAACGAGGAGTCAGCCTCAAAGGCTGATGTCACAGAAGACTCAGCATCACATGGGGAAACAGCAGGAAGGTTCCAGAAGGAGACTGGAGAGAAGCGAGAGCAGCAAGGCAAAGTGGTTGAAAGGCAGCTGAGAAACCCTGAGGATAAAACTGGGAAAGAGAAGAGAGAGTCGGCACCAGCTTCGATCAAGGAGAAAAAGCCCACAGTGTCAGAGAGAGGCCCAAGGGAGAAGGGCAAAGGGTTAGGGAGAAGCTTCAGTCTGAGCTCAAACTTTAATAACACCCCCGAAGAGGTCCCAGTGGGAGCAAAGTCTCACAGATGCGACGAATGTGGTAAATGCTTCACAAGAAGTTCCAGCCTTATCCGCCACAAAATCATCCACACTGGAGAGAAGCCGTACGAATGTAGTGAGTGTGGGAAAGCCTTCAGCCTCAACTCCAACCTCGTTCTGCATCAACGGATACATACTGGGGAAAAGCCCCACGAATGTAACGAGTGTGGCAAAGCCTTCAGCCACAGCTCCAACCTCATCCTGCACCAGCGAATCCACTCAGGAGAGAAGCCTTATGAGTGTAATGAGTGTGGGAAAGCCTTCAGCCAGAGCTCTGACCTCACGAAGCACCAGAGGATCCATACAGGCGAGAAGCCCTACGAATGTAGTGAATGCGGGAAAGCCTTCAACCGAAACTCATACCTTATCTTGCATCGGCGAATTCATACCCGAGAAAAGCCCTATAAGTGCACCAAGTGTGGCAAAGCCTTCACCCGGAGCTCAACCCTCACTCTGCACCACAGAATCCATGCCAGAGAGCGAGCCTCAGAGTACAGCCCGGCCTCCCTGGACGCGTTCGGAGCGTTCCTCAAAAGTTGCGTGTAAAACAAGCATCTGTCATCAAGCCATTTCCCCCTTTTGTTCCTAAAATTATTTCAGAAATGTGTGTCCATGGAGGGAGAGATAACAGCCTCAACAGATCTTAAAAAAAGAAAAAGAAAAAAAGTCATTCTTAAGGATCCTGAGAGTTACATCAGCAATGTTCTGCCTTCGCGTAGTCTATAGGCGTGTGATTCTTCCACATGGCCCCTGCAGGGAAAAGCTGGTCATACAGATATTCCATGTTGTGTATCCATAGGAGGATCAAAGCACATGCCCAGTAAAACATCAAGCTTTCCAGCAAGAAGTATACTCATCAGGCACAGTTGGACTCATAGCAACCACGCCATGTAGTTGACAGATCAAGCTGGCTCTGTGGACCTAATAAGTAAGGTTAGGAAGCCACTTGCTGCAAACCAGCCGTACCTGGCCAGCATCTTATTTCTCTAAAAAGAAAGATAAAAGTTCCTTTGGGACCTGCTGTGTAAGCTGGTTACATATTCAATAAGTTATCTGATCACTGGTAGCCAACCAAAGCTGTAGAAATCTGGGACTGTACCAATCAATATCAAACCAAAGATTTCTGTCTCTTCCTGAAGGAGAGGGTATGTGCACCAGTCTGCAGTTCCAGAGGACTCCACACATGTAGACATGTCTGCCCTTGTCATAGAGACCCAGTCTGCTAAAAGCGCAGCCAAAACACTTATCTCCCTTCTTCAAGCCCCTAAAGCACTCTGGTGCTCCTACATGCATTTCTCCACAAGTTAGCACTTGACTGTATACTGTCTTTTAATCCTTCCATTTATCATGTATGGAAATTTCTATCACCCCCCAAAAAGGTGTTTCAGTTGTCAAGACGTACAACTCTATTCCTGATAGCACAGCACTGGACCTAGTACTTAACATGTAAGAGGCACTCCTCATGACTGACTTCCCGCAGGTCTTTCGCCTTTACGGTAAAGCCCTGTGAGTCATGAGCACCTGAAATGTGGAAGTGGGGTAGCCTGGCTCAACTTCGCAAGAGGCCCTTCCAAGCCTAAAGGCATGCTGAAAACCTCTAGGGCCAATGCTATTTTTGTCCTAAATGTAAACAAAAGTCCCTGGTTGGCTGCCTGCATTGACTCTTTGTCAACATGGGTCAGTGAGTAAATAGCACACGATGTCACAAGTGATTCCACGGTCATCAACTTAAGAAAAATATGAACACTGACTAAACTGGATTTTGTTTTGTTTATATCTTTCCATGACAAAGATGTTAGCCCGAATTCTCTGTCAGCTGTTGAATAATGTGATGACTTGGGCACTTTTTGAATCATTTGAAACTTAGGTAATGCAGTTGAGGAGATGTGATTTTTACTGCTTTTCAGAAAAAGGCAAGTTAAGGAGAGCCATTTTCCCCTCCACACTTCACCAGAAACTTTGCAAAAGCATTTGCCTTCATCTGCTGGCAGTTACTGAAGGTGTTTTTTTGCTCGGAGCTGTTCACCACCATACCGAGCTGTGGCTGGTTGCACCATCATCACAGGGCACAGTGTTGTTTCTGTCTCATCACTGACAATGGAGGTGAGGTGATGGATCTTTTTCATCTTCTGTGCAGGAGGATGCAGGTGGCCTCCTAGATGCTGATGGTGAAGACTCTTCACACATACAAGAGACCCATGAATCGTGGGCTGTGTAGGTGTCAAGGGCTCAGCCAGAGATGGCTTTTTGTGAGAGCATTTCAGATGCTCATGTCTGACGTGCAGAAACCTAGATGCATAAGCTAAAAACAAACGTGGAGACTGTTGACATGTGCAGCCTACATACTATTTGGTCTTTTCCCCCAAGGAACAGAACTAAAAAGTGATGAGTCATTCGCTGACCAACATCAGAAGTCCATGAGAGCGCTGTAGGGCCCATGAGGTGGGGGCATGTGTGGTGTCAGCTCCAGACCACACTAAAATTGTGCACTGCAGTGATACTTTGATTCTTTGGCTTCCCTCTTTTCGCCTTATTTCTTGGACCAGCCACAACTTCCTGGTTCTAGCCAGTTTGTTCAGGGTTGCCTGTGAAAACCACATAATACGTCAGCTAGTTACCAGAATATTCCTATCCATCCAAGTTAAGAAAAACAGAACTGATACTCCAAAAGAGTATACTTCATCTACCTTCTGTAGTAAAGTGGAGGTAGAAATGCTTTAAAGATTTTCCTCAACAAAGGAGCCAGTCATGGTTGCCTAGAACATTGGCTGGTGCATTTGAAAGAACGTTGGCCCTCTAGAAAGCAGCTGGAATTGAGGTGCACAACTCGAGGCACCCATCCATACACTGACTCTGTTCCTATGAAAGAAAGGATTTTGATCAATTTCATTTTTTTTCCTGGCCATAACTATATGCTGGCATAATTTAGCCATCATTTGTTTGTTTTTAAATGAAATTGAAATATGACCTGCGCCCACATTTGGCTCCCCAGTTATTGGGACATCTTACCTTTGTAGGATAGCCACTGGGGTGCTTCAGGTCTTCCACAGATGTGCTCCTGGAGGCAGCTATTTGAAGATGTGTCTTCTGAGGAACACCAGCTACCACTGGTTATTAAAACCATCTGTGTTGTGAGCATCTGTCAAGTGCTTAATACAGAGAGGGTCACTGAGTCACGGTTGAAAAGGATGACATCTTGCTAGTGCTCAGAAGAGTCATTCAAAAGTTCCTAACTGGCTGACAGTCTGTTAACAGTTTAAGTACTTTTATAGTTAACTATCAGTGTGGTAGTTGACCTACTAGGGCTTTCTGAAGAGTTTTTTAAAATATACCTTAAGTTTGCGAAGAGGAGAAGTCAAATTCTTCAGGTCGTGGGGCATTTGTTTCTGCTCCTGCCTGGCAGGCAGGAAGGATAAACGTAGGTAGGTGAGACACTTTGGTATGTGAGGCACTTAGTTTATTAAGGCGTAAAAGCAATGCTGTGCTGTGTGTGTGTAGAAAGACTGGTGTGTTCATTACACAGAACGCTGCACACCTTATATGCATCAGAGAATTTATTCCAGAAAGGAACCTCTTGAATGTGATAAGTATGGCTAAGCCTTTAGTCACATCTCAGCCCTGTGCTTTGGAAAGCTTACGCTGTAAATAAACTTTATTATTAATAATTACATATGAGGAACATTTTCCTGGATAGCACTCACTGCTTTGGACAGAAAATGAATTCCCTTGGTATGTTCCAGTCCTGCAGAAAGTTTCAGAAACGCTGCAGCAGGAGCTCAGTTTTAACTCTCAGAGGATCCACAGAAAAAGACAATGTGGGAAAGGCAAAAGAAATAGCCGAATGTGCAACTTCTTAAAAAACTGTTCATGTTGGGTACTTCTATATATTTTGTATGACCATAATGTCAATGTGTGTTTCGTCCCTCCAACTCCGGAGGCTCTGTATATTTCCTGTAAACAGATGATGTATTTTATTTTACTCTATTTGACAGAACCCATCACTCCAAAAGCGTGAAGTTTTGGGGTGAGTAGTGAAGAAAGTGACATGATCACAGGCAAAAAATCAGTTCACAGAACTGAGGAGGGGAATAATAAAAAAAAACCTTCGTCATTTGGTGCTTGTTGAATCAAGAGAAGAGGTCCCTAAATCCGTGAGGGAAGACAGGTTCCTAGGGCACTACACAGCTGCAGCTTCCTGGGAGTTTTCTCTTCAAAACCAGGAGGTTGCACTCTGAGCTGCAGTGCCACCATTGCGAGCAAAGGGAGCAGGTGGATCCTGTGAGCTGGTCGCAGGAGAGTCTCCTCCATGGACAGTGGGAAGCATGCTGGAAAGGCCGCGGGACCGCTTGACCTGACCAGATGCCATAAACCCCAGTCCTGCTTCCCCGCTACCTCTTAGCTCTTTGTTCTTAGAAAATTTGGGCTACGGACCCGGACCCACCACCGTGGGCCTTTTCCCAAGAAATGGGTGTCAGTGCCTCATGGCGAGGCATTGCAAGGAAGGGCATCCAATAAGGCTTGAGAAGCACTTGCAAGATCCCCTTTGGCTGCGCACCCTTCGTGCGCCCACTTTTCCCCTGGTGCGTGATCAGGAGAGGGTCTGTGAGGATTCATAGCTGTGAACAATTTTTTACTTTGAAGTTTTTACCCTAGAGTTGATCATCTTTATTCCCAGTAGGCAGGCTGATCTATTTATCCAAAGCCTACCAAGCAGGTCCATGCCGCCACCCTCGGGGAAGACCATGAACTGGAGTGCCAGTGACTTCCAGGGGGAGCCCTCTTTCTCTGCATCCCACTCTGAGCAGCTTATCAGAAACATTTACGAGAGTGCTGGGGTTCCCCAGTAGGGAAACCAAATGGGCCGCAGACTAAATGAAAACCCAGAATCAGAAAAGCAAAATTAAGCAGTATAAATAGATCATTTCATAGAACTTAGGGTTGTTTTTGATTTCAACTACTACTGGAGAATTTAATAGAAAAAGACCATTGTTTAAAAAGTTTTCCTAGCATATAGTTTTTGTTTTTAGAGCAGACATGCTACTGTACATTTAAAAGCAGTTACTTATTTTGCTATTCAGATTAATTTTTTATTATATCTGAGAATGAAATTATGTGTTGACTTTTCAGAGCTTTGTAAAACAAACTTGAAGTTACAGGGAGCTAAGCCATCTCCAACTCTGCAGGTCTGATAAAAGTTTGGGAAACACTTGGCATCCCATCATACAGAAGGTCTTGACATGAGAAATTCATTTCATACTGTCTGCTTCTGAGTACGAGTGGGCACCACCAAGCTCGTGTTTTTTCTGTTGTTCGAAACAGTGGAAAGGGCGGTGGACATTAGGTAACTTCTAAACCATGGTCCCAAATAGAAAAAGTAAAAAATAAGTGAATGAACCATGGTCTACTGTGGTTTTAAGAGCTTTATTTTTATTATTATTTTAAATCTTGGAACTCCCCACACCTCCACTAAGAGAATCACGGCTCACTTCAGATTACATGGTAGTCAGCAAAGTGAATTGATCACTTGCATTAGATTTTCTTCCTACAACACAAGCACTGATTAAGCAGTGAGGACAAGCGCTTGAAGATCCAGAGAAGGAGATCTTTGTGTGATTGGAGGATGTGGTGCTGAAACCTGGATGCCCTTCCAGTTTCAGATTTGGGATTGAAGTTCCTTGGGTGCAGGAAAGGTTACCAGGCAGGTGCGGTCGCCCTGAATGGCTGTCACGTCATGTCCCTATAAAGTCAGGCGCATTAGGATGGAGAAAGGGGGAAAAGAGTTAACAGCCCTGTACTGGGCTGAAGATGAATGATGAGGCTAGAGGAGGGACAGAAGAGAAACTTGGGAACACGGAAGGTGGGTGCTTGCATGCCTGGCTTTTCCCCTCAACCAAGTAGCAGCTTGTAGGTGCTGCTTAAAGTTTGTAGTCTGCCCTCATAAGACCAAAGCGTGCTAGACACACTTCTGGTAGCAGCAGTTCCTATTTGAACAAGTAAGGGGAGCAGGAAGGGAGAAAGCAGATTGTGATCATGTAGGGCAGTTTTGTCCTAAAATTACATGACTGTAGGGCGAAGGCATGGGTTATACAAACAAAAGCCGTAATTAGCTTAAAAATGAGCATATGTATTTTTATTGACTTTTAGTTAAACATAGATTATTACATCCAAGTCAACATGATAAGCCTAAATCTATGTAGGAGAGCTCACTCAGGCATTGTCTTATTTGCAGACTAAATAAAACAACCTATTCTGTCAGTTCCCAGCTTCTTTTAAGTTAGACCAAAAGAAACCTGCTCGCCTTGGGGCACCTTCAAAATTAAATTACAGCTGTTTAAAAACTAGTTTTCGTTTTACAGTGTCAGAATAGTCCAGATGGTTAGTAGATGTTCTATAAATGATTTTTAGATTGAATTTGCTTAAAATCCTCATTGACATTTCTAGAAAGGCTTCTTTTCACTGAATAAATAACATAATCTTAGAGAAAAAGGTTTTTTGTGTTTTTTTAACGCTAAGAAACTCCTTTGCTAAAATGCTGTAATTTGACACCTTGATTGAAGGCTGAAGTTTCAATCAAAAGAAATGTCAGCAAAAATTATAGTCAGTGGTCCATTTTAGGTGGCCAGTGATACTTGACAAATGTTAGTGAACTTGGGGAAGGAAATTGTGGGCTTGTAATTAATCTCTTATGTTGTTTCTCTTCTGCGTCATGGTAAAAACAATAAATTATTATCTCTAGGTGGTAGTACTTGTGTTTCTTTTTGTTGTTGTCCTTGGTTACATAAACACACAGGGTTCCGTAAAGAAAAACCCAAAATTAAAACTGGAACTGCAGGTTAGGCGTCACCACCTGTGACCCCAGCACCTGGAAGGCTGAGGCAGGAGGATCATAAGTTCCAGGCTAGGGGCAGCCTGCATAACTTACCAAGACCTTGTCACAATATAAAAAATGGGCTGTGGATGCAGCTCAGGGGTAGAGTACTCACAAAGTATGTGCAGGCCCCGGGTTCAACCCCTTCAATACCAAAAAAAAAAAAAAGAACTGCAACCTGTAAAATTCTCTCACAAAACTCCATTTTATTGTTTTTTTTTACTTTGAGTCATTTAAATTATTGATTTGTTCACCCTATAGAAATACCACCTGCAGCTGTAGCCCTGTGGCATCCGATCCCATCAGATCTCGGAGGCTAAGCAGGGTCAGGCCTGGTTAGTACTTGGATGGGAGACCGCCTGGGAACACCAGGTGCTGTAGGCTTGGGAGAAGGACCCGGCAACCCACTCCGAAAAATCAATCTGCCATTGAAAACCCTATGAACAGCAGAGAAGCACAACAGTGTTTCACCTGTTGTATGTCGGGTCGCTATGAGACGGATACTGACTCAACAGCACCTAACAATAACAACATAGACCCAGATAGAGGTGTGATGTGCTCCACTTTCCTCTGCGCTTAGGTTTCAGTATCCTTACGTCAGAATACTCGCCTCTGCTCTGCTTGCTTTCCGGGATACAATAGAATAGAGAGGTAAATGAAAGGCGACCTTAAAAAAAAAAAAAGTTATCTTTTTACCCAGATAGCTTCACAATGAGATCCTCGTCAGGGGAACCTTTATCGCCCTGTTTAGTCCAGCTATCTTAGCTTGGCTCCCTCAGCAGACCTTGAGCTAAGGGCTTATGTGCAGATACCAATTAGGAAATGGTTTCAGAGGACAGAAAGTGAAGAACTGGGAAGAAATCCAGGGCATTATTGAACTTGATCTCTTGGGGACAAGTAGGGTCCCATATACCCTTGATAAAACTGGCTGGTCCAGTAACTGAAGGTGGAAACTCGTCCAAAAGTTACCCCATGGAATGGTAATGTCCTCGATAGTCCAGGTTCCCACACATCAGAGAAGCCGAGTAAGCGTTGCTGGGTACCTCTGCAAAAGCTGGTCATGACTGTTCCTCAAATGAAAGGCAAGCTCAGAGGGATGTGGCAGGGTCCACCAGGGGTCCAAAGTCTGTCTATGAACTATTGTTATTTTTCGGTACTTGGGGGTTGAACCCAGGGCCTCATGTATGCTCTGCAAGTGCTCTATCACTGAGCTGCACCCTCAGCCCATTTATTTTATTTTTTAATCTTGAGAGAGGGTCTCCCTAAATTACACAGGCTGCCTCTGGCCTCGAACCTGCGATCCTTCTGCCTCTGCCTCCCAAATCGCTGGGATCACAGGCGTGCTCAGCTATGAACTGTTTTTACTCATGACACTTGACACCAAATGTCTGGGTGGGGGAGTTGTTTTGTTTTTGTTTTTGTTTTTGTTTATCGTTTGTTGTTTTTTCCCAAAACCAATTTTGTGATTCTCTGGACACCAATCAGATGTCCTGTAAGTCAATTCAATCCTGACACTCTCTGCCTGGAGTTAGCACAGACCCACAGGTTGAGGACTCAGTCCTACAAGACTCTCCCCACTTCAGATGCCAGTCACAAGACCCTGGTTGCCACCTGTACTTCTGACCAGCTACAAATTAGGGTTTTCCACCACTCCCTCTTCAAGGCTTGACAACTTTGAGGTAGTGTTTTCGTTCTGTTGTACATAGATATAATCGCTATGGGTTAGATCTGACCCCAAGGCACCTAACAACAAGAAGTATGATGGTTAAGCACAAAGATTCAAATATGACTGGGGTTACTGGGTGGCCTGGGACCTGGGAAGAAAGGGATTTTGCTAGGAGAGGACTGGGCTAGATACCCTTTGGGATCTCCTTCCACTCTGACATTATGTAGATCCTTCCTGGGCTCTTTCATAAATGAGAGAATATACCTTCCACCTGTCACTGTGGAAAGACCAGGTCTTGAGAGGACCCCTTAGCAACTGTTATTCAGGACAAAGCAGGTAGCTCTCCAGAGAGGGAAGAGCAGAGGAAGGATCTGGACTAGGTGGAGCCACCTCTATGTCTGCAACAGTGACATTAAAGACAGCAAGGAGCCAGGCACGGTGGCGCACACCTGTAATCCCAGTGACCCAGGAGGTAGAGGGAGGAGAATCTTGAGTTTGAGACCAGAGGCAGCCTGCACAACTTTGCGAGACCTTGATGCAAAATAAAAAATATAAATTAAAAATGGGTTAGGGGCGCAGCCCAGTGGCAAAGTGCTTGCAAAGCATGTGTGAGACCCTGGGTTCAACCCCCAAGTACTGCAAGGAAAAAAAAAAGCAGCATCAAAGCCACAGGTGGTGGTACACACCTGAAATCCCAGCACTCAGGAGACTGAGGCAGGAGGATCATGAATGTGAGGCCAGCCTGTGTAACCAAACACAATGGGTTTGCATGTAGGTAAATCCTAAACCAAAATAAGCACAGCCAAGAAATAAGAGCAGACATTTACCACCTTCATCCCGTGAGAACACAGAGCAATGCCCTCCTCAAAGGAAACAGGGATTTTATTCAGGGAGCCTGTTCATACACCTGTAGGAAAGCAATTCAGGGGCAGAACTCAGGGGCAGAACGCTCCTGATCTTAGTCAGCTAAGGCGAACATTCTTGAGTATGCTCACTTTAAAGTCACCCAGCACGTGTCCGGAAGGTTAAAATAGCCGACAGGAACATTTTGGGCCATGTTTACTTTGCATGTTTACTTTGCATCAAAAAGACAGGAACACCTCTGGGCAAGCTCAGCTTTCATCCCAACTTAGTTGAAAAACAGGAAAGGACACTTTGAAGGTGCATTAATATAGGAGTTTGCCTCTAAATGGGCCAGCCTTGCTTAGACAGTACTATCCGGACTACATAGTGAGACCCTGTCTCAAAAAATAAAAATAAAAGTAAGGAGAGATACTATTGTAGCAAAGAATTTTGAGGATTAAAAGTCCCTCATGGTGTTGGTGTTATGGTGTACACCCATAATCCCAGCACTGAGGAGGCAGATGCAGGAGGATCACAAGTTCGATGCCAGCCTGGGCTGCAGAGTGAGACCCTGTTTCAAAAAATAATAATAATAATAATATATTAATAATAATAATATATAATAATATATATATTATATGTATATATATATAATCTTACTGTTTCTTTGCCAAGCTCATTCATAAAGAGATTACTCTTACTATACATTATAATTCAAACTTTCTCCAAATACTTTAAAGTTGCCAGGGCAAGAGCTAGGCATGGTGGTGCCTGCCTATGATCACAACACTCAGGAGGCTGAAGGAGGAGGACTGATGATAGTTCGAGGCCAGCCTTGTCTACATAGTGAACTCCAGGCCACCCTGGGCTACACAGGGAGACCCTTGTTTTCAATAATAATAATAAGGTTTCCAGGACAGGTATTATTATGCCCATGTTCTACATAATCCAGTTGCACATCCAGATCTCACAAGTCTCATTGCGACACTACGTACAACAGGTGAAACACTACTATTGTCAGTGCTTCTCTGCTATTCATAGGAGCTTCAAGGGCTGCTTGGTTTTTGGGAGTGGGTTGCCAGGTCTTTCTCCCAAGCCTATAGCAACTGGTGTTCCCAGGCGGTCTCCCATCCAAGTACTAACCAGGCCCAACCCTGCTTAGCTTCCGAGATCTGACGGGATCGGATGCCACAGTGCTATGGCTGCAGGCACTCTAAGGCATAGCGTTACAAGAAAGATTCTTTACATGATCAGACTTCAGGAAGGTTCCTGCACCTTCTCACGGGCCTACCTGAGCACTTCTCATAACATTCCGTTTTAGCAAGGAACCCTGATCCATCAGTTTAGCAAGAACTCTCCCCACCCCGTACCTGATGCCCTCATACCTGATTGGACTCCTCATCCTCCACCTTCCTCCAGGTCAAGTCTGATCACCATGGTTTATCAAGTATCCTGCTGGGTCGGGTTATCCAGAATCTCTCTTAACCCCTGATGTTTCTCACTAGTAATTTTCCACCCACTAAATCCCACTCCTTGGGAGAAGGACCCAGCAACCCCCTCCCAAAAATCAATCCACCACCAAAAACCCTATGAATAGCAGAGAAGCACTGACAATAGTGTTTCCCCTTTTGTACATAGGGTCGCTATGAGTCAGGACACTGACTCCACGGCACCTAACAACAACAACAACAAATCCCACTCCACTCCTTGTCTATAAATTCTCACTTGCCCCATGCTGTTTGGAGTGAAGCCCAACCTCTGACCCCTAGTGCAAAATCCCATTGCAGCGGTTCTTATGCCCATCAGGTCCTGAACAATGCCTTCCTTACTGTGCTTTAACAAATTTCATTGAGGGTTTTCTGTTGTCTCATAAACAGTCATCTACCTATACCACTCCATTTTCGTTCTCTTTTCATTTTCTTCAGCAAATGTCTTTGCAGCATCCCAAAATGCTGTACATGCAAATCCCTTCCAGTAAGAAAAGTGGGAGGCATTCAGAGTTGTAAAGGACAGGAACCTTGCCCAGGGATGTCCTAAGTAAAATCAATTTTGATCGCCCCCTACTGGCCAAGTATGCTTATGGCTGCAAAAATAAATGAAGATTGTTGTTGTTGTTGTTAGGTGCCGTTGAGTCGGTATCCGACTCATAGCGACCCTCACAGGGTTTTCAATGGCTGACTGTTTCGGGATTGCCTTGGGAGTGGATTGCCAGGCCCTTCTCCCAAAATGAAGATTAAGAAACCCATTTGAGGAAAATATGACCTCAATGACCTTGCTCGAATAGGAGGGATGGAGCTGGGGATCAAAGTAGATAGTAATAGTTTCTCCCTTCCTGTATTTGTGCTACAAAAGATACAGGAATCTGTCTTCTTTTGTCAAGCCACATTGTCTCTCAATACAACAGATAACCCAAGTAATGTAGAGAAAGTAAAGTGGGAGAGTCCAGAGGTCATTGAAATGAGTTCAGGTCTCTAGGGCTGCTGCATTCAACATTTCACAGTCCCACGTTTGGGAAGTAATTTCCAGACCCTACCGTGGAACTACTGGTCTTTAGAACGATCACCTGTGATAGTTTTCAAACATTCCACAGGGCTGAAAAGAACAATTAGCCAGTCATGATAGTACAGGCCTGTAAGCTGAGCACTCAGGAGGCTGAGGCAAGAGGATCACAAGTTCAAAGCCAGCCTAGGCTGCATAGCAAGACCCTGCCTTATGGAGGGGAGGGGAGAGAACAACAACTAGTTTGATTTGTGAGATAAAAGGACTAGAATCAGTGAGTTTAAATTATATGACAACAGATTTTTGCTTTGATTTAAAGAACTTTTAGCAATTGTTAATAGGTGCTGGTGAGGCAAGTCTGACTCATGTTGTTGTTGTTGTTAGATGCCCTTGAGTCGGTATCCGACTCATAGCGACCCGCTAGGGCTTTCAATGGCTGAGTGCTTCAGGATTGCCTTGGGAGTGGATTGCCAGGCCCTTCTCCCATTTTTGTGGGGCTGGGAATTGAACTCAGGGCCTCAAAGACTGCAGCGCAGCGCTCTACCCACTGAGCTAAATCCCAGCCCAAGTAATTGCAGAATGAAGTCAAATTCTTCCAGAAGAGGAAATGCATGTAACTCATCCCAGGTAAATACGCGCCATCCTAACTTTTTCCTTATCTACTCTCTTGGGATTCTGTCATATCATTGTAGGCATATTAATGGGAGGTAAAGCTTGTATCCTCTTCAATAAACTTGTTTTCATTAAGTATACTTTGGTTGGAGAACTGACTGACTTTTCTAAAGACTTTTTTTTTTTTTTTTTTTTTTTTTTTTTTTTTTTTTTTTTTGTAGTACTGGGGGTTGAACCCAGGGCCTCACACTTGCATGCTTTGCAGGTGCTGAACCACTGAGCTGCACCCCCCGCCCCAGCCCATTTTTTTAGTTTTTGAGACAGGGTCTCGCTAAATGAGGCAGACTGCCTCTGGTCTCAAACTTGCGATCCTCCTGCCTCCACCTCCCAAGCCCCTGGGATGAAAGGCGTGCGCCACCACCACATCACTTTCCAGAGCGACTCCACACTTCTCCAAAGCGCTCCAACTCGGATGCCAAAAAGACCTCCCGAATTCCTAGAGCGGCCGCTGCGGTCGCTCCCCCATCGGCAACGCGCACTTGGGGCGTGGCTCTGACGCACTTCCGGCTGCGTCGTCTCGCGGTGTGCAGTCCGTGAGGTCGCCCGGCGCACGCAGCGGCTGTGAGTCACGGTGAGCCTTCCCGGCCCGGGTTGGCGTGGCAAGTGGAAGGGGGCGCCTTGGCCGCGAGGTTTCGGCGGGGGCGTGGGTTCAGCAGCTGTAGGCCCTGGGGGGTCCCCCAAACTGGCCGCGGGGAGGAGCCGCGGGTCCCTGCCCAACCCGGCTGGTGGGAACGCCGGCGCTCCGAGAGCCTTGTGCGACCCCGGGGCTTTCCCTTGTCTCCTGGGCTTTCCCGGGCGCTCCTGGAACCGAGTCAGCTGTCAGTCCGACAGGGGCCGCCGCCTCCCCCCCCCCCCGGCTCTCGGCGGGAGTTCTGAACTCAGGGCTGATGGTTGAGAACCCCCCCGCCCGAGGGTCGGAGACCTCCTGGGAGAAGCCGAACCTCATCAGAAGTCTTGGGTAGCGTCCGGTCGGAGGGCGGGAACGGTCCCCCCGGGGCTCTCTGTCCAGGTTAGGAGACGTGCGCGTCATCAGGGGTCAGCTCAAGGCTGGGAACGTTTTGTTGTTGTTAGGTTCCGTCGAGTCGGATCGGATTCCTGGCGACCCCAGGCGTAGCAGAACGAAGCCCTACCTACCCGGCTCTGCTGTGCGCATGATCTTTTTGTGTTTGAGCCCACTGTTGCAGCCACTCCGTTGCTTCTCATTTTTGAGTCGTGCCACGTCAGCAAAAGTAGGGCCCAGGAGCTTTACTCCATTCCCGTCATATTAAGGTCAACTGTACTTTGAGGAGGCAACTCTTCCCCAGTCGTTTCTTGGATGCCTTCCAGCCTGAGGGTCTCATTTTCTGGCACTATGTTTTACAGTGCTTCTCTGCTATCCACAGGGTTTTCAGTGGCTCATTGTTTCAGAAGTGGGCTGCTTGGTCCTTCTGCTTTGTCTTAGTGTGAAAGTTCAGCTGAAACCGGTCCTGCTGGTTATCTGAGATGCCAGTGGCCTAGGTTTCAACATCACTAATACGCAAGCCCCCACAGCACGACAAGCTGACAGACACATGGGGGAAACAGTTTTAGAGGGCCATTTCTGAGTAGATTGTAAAGGAAAAGATGATTTAGTGGTACCTGGAAATCTACCTTATCTAAGGAACAGTTAAAAGAAACGTGGGTGGTGGTGGGAACTAAGGGTTAAGGTAATGCTCTTCAGGTATTGGATAACTACTGTAGAGGAAGTAAGTGTTGGTCTACCACTGAACTAGGATCATTGGTATGATGCAGAATTTGGCTTACTTTAAAGGGGACTTTGTAACGATTAGAGCTGTCTAACAGTTCTGTTCCTCATAAATCATCTCATATGCCTGTCTAGGGGTTTACTTTTGGTTTATTGATACAGGATTTCATTTTGTAGCCCAGGTTGGCCTCAAACTCCAGATCCTCCTGCCTCAGCCTCCCAAGTGTTGGGACTATAGACATGTGCCACCATGCCTGACTCTTGTCTAGGAGTTTTCATGTAGACTGTGTGTTAAAGATAAAGGCATTCTAGCAGTAGGTGGTAAATGCTGTTCAATTGCTAACCTATGATAATTTGACTTATTTATGCTTCATCTGGTTCCAAAATGGATTGGGGTACTTTAATAGGGGCATACAAGCTTTGAGAAATTGGCATAAAGGAGGGTAGAGTAACTGGGAACACAACATAGATTTTCTGTAATACGTCATGAGTTTTTGCTTGGTGGGTTTTTTGAGCTAAGCCTTTTAAATAGTTTTTAAAAAATAATTCACTGTGGTTGAAGACAATATCAAGTTCATAATGAAGCCTTTTTTTTCTATCCATATGCTTTTTGATTTTGTGGGCATTTTATTAGAAAAATTCAGAAGCCAGGACCCAGAGAGCATCCCTAAATGAACCTTTACTTATTTTTAGTTGTTTGTTTATTTTTATTTTTGCAATCCTCGGGGATTGAACCAAAGGTCTCATGCTTCAAGTGCTCTACCACTGAGTCACATCTATTTTTTATTTTTATTTTTTTTAATTTTAAAGCAGGGCCTTACTAAGTTGCACAGGCTGCACCTGGCCTCAAACTCAAGATCCTCTGCCTCAGCCTCCTGTGTAGCTGGGATTACAGAGGTGCACCACTAAGCCTGACTCCTAAGTGAACTTTTAGATAAATTCAGGAGAACCAAATGTGAAATTACTGTCTTTTCTTCAGGGAGGGGAGGAAAATGTCAGTACGTTTTATTATCTGACTCTTTTTTTTAACCTTGCCAGTTGGTTAGGTGATGGAAGCATTTCTCTTTTTTTCTTTTTTGTTTTTAGGCAGAATTTCACTATGTAGCACCTGCTGGCCCCAAACTCCTGATCCGCTGTCTCAGCTTCCCAAGTGCTGGGATGACAGGTGTTCATCACCATGCCTAGCTCATAGAATATTTAAAATTTAAAAGAAAAATACTTCTATTTTTTTGTTTGTATCATCTATTATGATTGAACTTTCCCCCAGTTTTTTAGCAATGCATATTTTAGTCTAATCTTTCTGTCATTCCACCTTCCTTTCTGTAAAAAGCTAAAGAAGTTTAAAAACTTTATTATGCACTACTTAAAATGGTTCAAGTGGTACTCAAAATTATATCCTAATTATATTCTGTTGTTTATTTGTTTTTATGTTTATATCTATATAGGTACATATTTATTTATTGGTGCAGGCGATCAAACCCAGGACCTTGTACATGCTGGCCAAGTAGTGTACTATTGTGCTACACCCCAGCCCCCATACTCTGTTACTCCGAAATACACTGGTTAATTAGAAGCTGACACGGGGTCATGCTGACAGATCTAGTCATTTGATTAGCAAGTTTTTGATGTTCAAGCTAAATAAATGTCTTAGGTTCAGAAAGACAGTATTTGGTCAGTAGGTAACTTGTTGAAAACTCAGAAACTAAAATGTGTATAATTGTAGCCAGGCCCAAAGACACACCTATAATCCCAGTATTTCAGAGTCTGAGGCAGGAGGATCACCTGAGTCCAAGAGTTCAAGACCAGCCTGAGCAACAGTGAGAACTTATCTCAAAAACAAACAACAACAACAACAAAAGCCAAAAAACCCTGTAATTATAAGATTGTGAGATGTTGTTTGGCGCAATGTTTATCTAATCTTAAAATTTTGCCACACTGCACTTTCTAGAAAAGTAGAAGTGAAGCACAGTAAAATCAGAGTACGTTGTCCTGGGACTAGGGGTGTGGCTCCAAGTAGAGGGCTTGCCTACCATGCCTGAGACCCCCTGTTTGATCCCCAGCGCAGTAAAATGAAAAAAGGAACTTGTCCTAAGCTGACCCCAGAAAGATTTTCAACACTAATAATTTTCTTTTAGTTATTTTTCTTTTTACTTTTTACTTATTTGTTTATTTTTGATGGTACCAGAGAGTTGAGCCCAGGGCCTTGAACATGCTAGGCAAGCGCATGCTTTGCCACTGAGGTGCATCCCAGCTCCCATTTGTATTTTTTATTTATTTTGAGAGTGGGTTTCACTAAGTTGCACAGGCTGCCTCTGACCTTGAACTCGTGATCCTCCTCCTCTCAGGTTGCTGGAGTTGCAGGTGTGCACCACTGCATCTGGCAGCAACAGTTTTTCTGTGGTGCTTTTATGGCAGCTTTTATGGCAGCCATAACTTCCAGTTCCCTGTCCTGAAGGTAATTTTATGGTAACCATGTTTTCTTAGGTTTAACTGGCCCCAAAGAACCAGATACCCCAAGGAACCAGGTCTGCTCCCCAGAGCTCCACCTCAGAGAGGCTGTGTCTGGAGGCTGGATGATGACCAAAGTGGTGCGCACGGCCTCGGCTCTGGGCCCCCGGCCGCCTCAGGAGCAGATAGGGCCTGGGGCTGTGAAAGTCGAGGAGGAGGAAGAGAAGGGGAAGTGCCGGCCCAGCCTGGAGACGTTCCGCCAGCGCTTTCGGCAGTTTGGGTACCACGACACCCCCGGGCCCCGGGAGGCCCTGAGCCAGCTCCGGGTGCTCTGCTGCGAGTGGCTGCGGCCCGAGCTGCACACGAAGGAGCAGATCCTGGAGCTGCTGGTGCTGGAGCAGTTCCTGAGCATCCTGCCGCGCGAGCTGCAGGCCTGGGTGCAGGAGCACGGCCCCGAGAGCGCCGAGGAGGCCGTCGCGCTCCTAGAAGACCTGGAGCGAGAGCTGGACGAGCCGGGGCTGCAGGTAGGCGCGGGGGCCTTCGTGCTCCAGAACCCTGGGAGCCCCGAGATCAGGGAAGGCACCAGGGCTTGGCCACGCAGACAGGTCAGCCAGGTGGAGGCTCCTAATGAGTGTGGCCTTCTGCCTTCATTACTGTCACATCGCTGTGGCCTAAATTCTGGACAGACAATTTCAGAAGGAAAAGTTTATTTTGGTGCCCAGTTTTAGAGGCTCGGTCTACGTCAGCGGGGAAGGCATGCATGGCTGGGGACTCAGCCTGTGGCCACAGGGGCCGGTGGTGGAGACGCCTCACAGCCCAGGGTGCGGGGAAGCAGAACACCTGACCAGAGCTGAGGTCTCCAGGCAAACTCTCAGGGGCCTGTTTCAGCCCGCAAGCCCCACCTCCTAAAGTTCCACAGCCTCCCTAAACAGCACCTCCATCTGGGTGCCAGGCATTCAAATAGGAACCGAGGGGGCCCGTTTCATATTCGAACCATAGCACCAACTTCCCTGGTTTTCTCCCCCCGCCCTAAACCGCCTTCAGCCCTGGGAATCAGGCGTGATGGGCATTCTCCTTTCCCTGGAGGCCCCGCACAGCACTCCTGAGACTCAGTTCTGGTTGTCAGAGGAAGCTGTGCGCAAACCCAGCGTGCTGCCTGTCTGCAGGTCTCATCGCCTCCAAAGAAACAGAAACAGGAGTGGAAGAATACGCCCTCATCAGGGTCTGCAGAGGCGTCCCCGAGCAATGAGCAGGCACAGCCAGTGGATGCCAGTCCGAGATATGAGTCCTGGGGCCCCCTGTACATCCAAGAGACTGGTGAGGAGCAGGATTTCACTCCGCATCCAAGAAAGAGGCAAGGTGAGGCCCGCCTGCCCGCGCCCCTGGCCTTCACGCTTAGAGAAGCAGAATAATCCACGCTTGCTGGTGTGAGGTGCCCCCGAGGTGGATCTGGCTGTGGATACATTAGGTGGAAGTAGTTCCCTTTGCTCCACCAGACACAGCTGTCTGGGCCGGGTCCTCCCATGAGAACTGATGGTGTGCTCTCGGAAGGTCAGGTGAAGTGAGGTCAGTAAAGGGACTGGTTAGGGAAGTGTGGACAGGTTGAGTGAACCAATAGGGTGTAGGGCTTCTCTAGACAGCGGTGAAATAGTGCTCCTGCCTGGGAGCCTGAGGGGTCAAGAGGGAGGACTCGGTACCAGAGCCAGGGGAGAGCTGTCCTCAGCAGAAGAGGGAGGGGTCATGTGGTCAGAGCTGTTGGCTGTAGGTCCTGCCATTGGGCAGGGAGAAAACAGAATGAATACCCCAATTCTGTCACCCAGCAGGGTCTGACAGGGTCTCACTGTGTAGTCCAGGCTGGCCTCACATTTGCAGTCCTCCATCTCAGCCTCCCAAGTGTCAGGATGCCTGTGCCACCCTGTCAACTGTACAAGGTGTGGTTGAAAAATACAGTAAATCTTTAAATTAAAAAAAAGTACAGCCGGACACGATGGCGCACGCCTGTAATCTCAGCGGCTGGGGCGGCAGAGGCAGGAGGATCACAAGTTCGAGACCAGAGGCAGTCTGCGTAACTTAGCGAGACCCTGTCTCAAAAAGTAAAAAAATGGGCTGAGGGTGCAGCTCAGTGGTCCAGCACCTGCAGAGCATGCAAGCATAGGGCCCTGGGTTCAACCTCCAGTACCACAGGAAAAAAAAAAATTATTACAGTAAAAGCCACATTGCTATTGATCGCCCTCAGAATACTCCGCCTGGCTTCCGACACAGGCCATGGTTCTTGCTGTGTTCTGAGGCAGTTCTGGATGTCCTCGCTCATGCCTTTAGTCTCATTTTCCTTTATGACAACGCTCCATGTCACACGTCCCTTCTGGTTCAGCAATTTATGTTGAATAAAAACACCATGATGTGTCCTCGTGCACCTTACTCACCAGGTGTGGCCCTGTGCAACTTCCGGCTCTTTGCCAAAGTCAAAATAACGGTGAAAGGCAGTAAACATTTTGAGTCAATTCAGGACATCTTGGCAGCCACCATAGCACAACTACAGACACCGATGAACGTGGCTTCCAGAACTGCTTCAGAAAGCGGCAAGAACGATCAGACAAGTGTGTTTGAAGCCAGGAGGAGTATTTTGAGGGGGATTAATGGCATTGTCTTTTACTATAATAATTTTTTAAAAATTTAAACATTTAACGCCGGGCTCGATGGCACACACCTGTAATCCCAGCGGCTTGGGAGGCGGAGGCAGGAGGATCGCAAGTTCGAGACCAGAGGCAGTCTCCGAAACTTAGCAAGACCCTGTCTCAGAAAGTAAGAAAAGAAAATGGGCTGGGGGTGCAGCTCAGTGGTCTAGCATTTGCAAAGCATGCAGGTGCGAGGCCCTGGGTTCAACCCCCAGTAGCACAAAAAAAAAAAAAAAAACACTCACCATTTCTTTTGATCACACCCTGTATATGAAGCTCTTCTGGCAGAAAAGGCCACGTCCTCATTACACTGTAACAGCTTCCTGTGGGGGCTCGCAGGACAGTGCAGTACTGTAAACTAGATTTACTGATGGTTTACTTACACAGCTGTGATAGGACCGCGCTGAACTGTATTTCACCACTATTTCAAATCCATTTGTCTCACCCAATGGTCTCATCTTTCCTGTAACAGTTTCTTCCTCAGACCTGGAAACAACTAGCATATCCTTAACTCTGCTGTTTGTTTCAGGATATAAATCGAATCCCCGGAAGAATTCAGCAGATAAACAGAAAAGTTTGGAAGAAGAGTCTCAGGCAGACGGACTGAAAAGGGATGTCGTTCCTGTGATTATCACCAGTGAGTGTGAGGCCAGGTCAGAAAGGCAGTGGGTAGACCTTGAGAAGGAAGGAGGAGCAAAAACTCCTCTTCAAGACCCAGGTTCCAAGAAAAGGGCAGAATCAGCTTCCACTAAACCCACCCCAGGAGAGAGACGCTATATATGTGCCGAGTGTGGGAAGGCCTTTAGCAATAGCTCCAATCTCACTAAGCACCGGAGAACCCACACTGGGGAGAAGCCTTACGTGTGCACCAAATGTGGGAAGGCGTTCAGCCACAGCTCCAACCTTACCCTCCATTACAGAACCCATTTAGTGGACCGGCCCTATGACTGTAAGTGTGGGAAGGCCTTCGGGCAGAGCTCAGACCTCCTCAAACACCAGAGGATGCACACGGAAGAGGCGCCCTACCAGTGTAAGGACTGTGGGAAGGCCTTCAGTGGCAAAGGCAGCCTCATCCGCCACTACCGCATCCACACCGGGGAGAAACCCTATCAGTGTAACGAGTGCGGGAAGAGCTTTAGCCAGCATGCGGGGCTCAGTTCCCACCAGCGTCTCCACACGGGGGAGAAGCCTTACAAGTGTAAGGAGTGTGGGAAAGCCTTCAACCACAGCTCTAATTTCAATAAGCACCATAGGATCCACACTGGGGAAAAGCCCTACTGGTGTAATCTTTGTGGGAAAACCTTCTGTAGCAAGTCAAATCTTTCCAAACATCAGAGGGTCCACACAGGAGAGGGGGAGGTACTGTAATTGTCAGATGTTTGCATTTGTTGTTGTTGTTGTAAATGTTAGAATGTGAATGCTGGGCAGAAGCCCTGTAACGCAATAACTCTGGTGATAGATTTTGTTCCACTACACATCAGGATGCCCATGGAGGGAAAGTGAGAGGGCAAGGTAGGCAGGAGGTTGGCGGAGCAGGGCAGGGTCCTTCCCTCTGCTTCAGGTCCTGGTGGACTTGCCACCGTTGCCTTCTGCATAGTTAAGCTGATATGGATCCAGTATGATTGAGGAAGAAACAGTAGAACCATTTACGTGTTTTAACATATATTCCATACTTGTAATTTGTAAGAATTGAGCCATAATCGGATTTAGAATAAACTTAAAACATCATGTAATGCCTCGGGACTATTATTGCGATAAACAGTGTGTTATTGAACACTGTTGTAGGTGAAACTTGGCAGGGCGTGGTGGCACAATCACACTCATTGGTGTTTGTTCCAAGGAGTTGAAAACTCACATCCACACAAAAACCTGCACATGGATCTTTATAGCAGCGTTATTCATAATTGCCAATACTTAAAAGCACCAAGATATCCTTCAGTAGGTGAGTAGGTAAACTATGGCATATCCAGACAACAGATGATTATTCAGCACTAAGAAGAACTGAGCTATTGCCGGGTGCGGTGGCACACGCCTGTAATCCCAGCAGCTACGGAGGCAGAGGCGGGAGGATCACAAAACCAGAGGCAGTCTGTGTAACTTAGCCAGACCCTTTCTCAAAAAATCAAAAAAATGGGCTAGGGGTGCAGCTCAGTGGTTGAGCACTTGGAAAGCATGCAGGCACGAGGCTCTGGGTTCAACCCCCAGTACTGCAAAAAAAAAAAAAAAAAAAAAACTGAGCTATTAAGATGTGGAAAGAGCCATGCATGGTGGCATCTGCCTGTAATCCCAGCTACTTGGTAGGCGGAGGCAGGAGGATCACAAGATCGAAGCCAGGGCAACCTGTGTAATTTGGTGAGACCTTGTCTCAAGATAAAAAAATATAAAGGGCTGGAGATGCAGTCCAGTGGCATAGCGCTTGCAAAGTATGTGTGAGGCCCTAGGTTCAGCCCGCCAATACTGAAAAAAATTAAGAGACATAAAAAGGGAAGAAACGTAAATTCCTTTTACTAAGTGAAAGAAGCCAGTCTGAAAAGATTACATACTATATGATTTCAACTGTTTGATACTCTACAAAAGGCATAATGACAAGGATAGCAAAAGGCATAGGGGTCGCCAGGGACTGGGGAAGACAGGATGTGAGGTGGAACACAGGATTTTTAGGGCAGTGAGTGAAACTGTGATACTGTACTGGTGAATACATGTCATAAATTTGTGGACTAAATTTTGTGGCCTATGGATGATGGTATGTCAATGTAGGCTCATCCATTGTAATAAATGTACAACTCTGGTGGAGGGTATCGATAGAGAGTCTGTCAATAATGGGGACAGGGGATGTATGGGAAATCTGTATCTTGTACAGTATTGCTGTAAACCTAAAACTGCCCTAAAAAAAAAATTGTTTTAAAAGACCCTGGTTCCTAGCTAACAATTCTGTCTTTGGGTTGTAGAGGGACAAGAAGCGCCCTCATGGGAAAACACAGGACAAGGAATGCCAGTGCCTTACCCTGTCTCCAGCAGCACAGCCTAGCCTCAGAAGGTGGCAATGAGCACGCTGCGCCCGGGGGTCTCGTGGGTCCAAGGATCAGACAGATCTCAGCTGTTCATGGCTTTTCTAAGTGTATACAGTACTTTATACAAGAACCGGGTGGTCGTCCCTGTTTGCACAAGGTCATTTGCACAAGCTTTCTGTTTCCATTTATTTGAAATCTCTCCTCCCAATCAGAAACGATTGAGTTCTCAATCATCTAAGTTGGTAGTCCTCGATGGACCTAAATGTCAAACATACTTTACTGTGATAATGACATTTTCATCCTATGGTAAGACAAATATCTGAATCAGCCCACATTGCGTGCTGGAAAGAATTTGAAACCCGGGGTCTCCTTCCACACCGTTGCCGCTCTGGAGGACCCACGGAAGGAGCGGGGAACCCGCAATCTTAACATCACATCCCTAAAGAGACCCTGGCCAGGGCCGGAGACCTGGCCGCTGCCTCCTTTTCCCCTGCTTTCCTTTCCCTTCCCGACCGCTCCCTGCTCTGAATCTTCAAAGTGAGGACCATCAAGCTGGCGAAACCTCCGAGGTCCTAGAGGGGCCGGAAGTCGCCGAAGCCCAATAGTCTCCTCAAGATGGAACTTGCCAGAAGTGGACGGGGATCTCTGGCGCCTGCGCTCGGCTCCCAGTGGGCACGCCCACTCGGGGAGGAGCCAAGAAGCCCAGGACGGTGTGGCTCGGGAGCGGAGACCAGCAGTGGCTGTGGCTGGAGGCGGGAGGCCAGGCTGTGTCCACCTCTGACGATCTGATCTCCGGGGTATGCGTGGCTTGGCCTTGGCTGCAAGAGGGCGTTTGGGTTTTGTTGGAGGTCTTCTGTTGGCCACGCCCCGGTCCCCAGTGATCCAGGACTTGTAGACCAGATTTGTTTTTAGGATTCACTTCTGCAGCCCCGGAAGCCGGTCCTGGTCAGTTGTATGCATTGGAAACATCCCCCAGGGTTTGTTTTGCATTCTCGATGCGCCTTAATCTCTGACCAAAAGTCAACACCAGCCATGCTCTTTGTTCTGAATGACTGTGTTCCCTTTATTTCAAATGTACATTGGAATCTCATTTAGGTTTGTTTTTTTTTTTTTATATTGTTTTCTGCCATTCGCCTTGTTTTCAGATGATACTTTTGTTAATACAGGGGTTAAGTACAGATATTAAATCCATTAGGATTTTCCTTTTTAGTGCGCTCTTTGTGGTACTTTTGGAGTATTTCCCACCCCCAATTTACTTATTTCCCTGTGATTTTTTTTTTCTAAATTAGAAAAATTGGCTGCATCTCACTTGTGAATTGTAGGATTGACTTGTATAGCTAAGGAAAAAAATCCACAACCAGATTTTGGAATTATTATTATTATTAGCAGGGTCTGGGATTTAGCTTAGTTGGTAGAGCGCTGCGCTGCAGTCTCTGAGGTCCCGAGTTCAACTCCCAGCACCGCAAAAATGGGAGAAGGACCTGGCAATTCACTCCCAAGGCAATCCCCAAACATTCAGCCATTGAAAACCCTATGAGGGTCGCTGTGAGTCGGATACCGACTCGACGGCACCTAACAACAACAACAACAACATTATTATTATTATTATTATTAGCAGTACAGGGGAGTGGCTGAACCTAGGGCTTCCTGCATGCTGGGCAAGTGCTCTGCCCCTGAGCTACACACCCAACCCCTTTTATTTTTGTTTTGAGACAGGGTCATGCTAACTTCTCCAGGCTGCCTCTGGCCTCTAACTTGCAATCCTCCCTCTGCCTCCTGACTCAGTGGGATTACAAACGTGCACTGCTGTGCCCAGCAAATTCTGGATTTTTTAATGGATGATGAGCAGCTTGATTAGAGTCTTTGATTGATTGCTTTCTTCTTTTTCTTTTCTTTTCTTCTTCTTTTTTTTTTTTTTTTTGACAGGGTCTTGCTGTGCAGAACAGGATATCCTGGAGCTTGTGATCCTCTTGCCTGCGTGCTGGGATTACAAGCATAGCCACCTGGCTTTACGCACAGCTATTAAACCCTCTTCCTCCAGGGATCTTCTGATAAGAAAGCCTGGTGAGACTTTTTTGGTGTCAGCAAGAGACTTGGCTGAGTCCAAGAACTCTCACCCCAGCCCCACCCCGCCCAGCTCCTCCCTCACTCTGAGATGAGCTTTCCAGAGATTGAGACAGGGACCCAGATCCAGTCTTAACAACGGTGTTCTCCAAGCGATCCTCAGTGTTTCTACCTCCTCCTTCATTCATGGCTCAAAATCTTTCTCTCCATTTTCCCCACCCCCAGCCTCACACACAGACATCCACAGCCCTCCAAGATCTGTCCCTCTTTCCCTCACCTGTCCCTGACACAATCCCTGGAACCCAGCAAGTGAGTAACATATTTATTTACCTGAGTGAAACTGAATACTTATTTCTGCACCTCTCTCATCAGGTAGAAGGAAGGTCCTCACCCACAGCTTTGTATTCTATCTAGATTCCCAACAGAGCATTAATGCCATTCCTCGGTGGCCACCATGTGCCTCACCCCACCCTAAGTGGAACATAAGCTTGCTTGCTTCTGAAAGCCCTCATTATATTTTCAGAGCAATAGCAGTGGGCAAGAGCCCAAGGTCACTGAGTGTGCTGGTGCACGTCTGTAAACAGCACATGGGAGGCTGAGGCAGGAGGATTAGTGTGAGTTTGAGGCCAGCCTGGGCCACAAAGTGAGACCATGTCTCAAGGAAAGGAAAAAAAAAAATCCAAACTCTGGAGCCAGACCTGAATTTGGATCTCTGCTTTACTGCATACTAGCTCCATAGTATCAAGGAATCACACACTCTCTCTGTTTTCTCATCTGTGAAATAGGTTTTGTTTTTCTTTTGTTTTGTTTTGTTTTGTTGGTTCTTTTTTGCATAGTTGGGGGTTGCACCCAGGGCTTTCCACATACTAAGTGCTCAACCCCAGAGCTGCACCCCCAACCCATTTTCACTCATCCTGAAACAGAGTCTTGTTAAGTTAGCACAGGCTGTCTCTGGCCATGAACTTGAGATCTTCCTGCCTCAGCCTCCCAAGTACTGGGATCACAGGTGTGGCCACCACGCCAGGCTCCTTCTCCCACTTGAGATGAGCTCTTGGGAGGTTGAGACAGGGTCTCGAGAAGCCCAGGCTGGCCTGGACCTTGCGATCCTCCTGCCTCCGCCTCCCAAGTTGCCAGGATTACAGGCACCCAGTACAAATAGGAATACTCATAGGACTAATACCACATGGGATTTTTGTGAAGACAAATGCATACATATTCTGAAGACAGTATTGACAGTAGTGAAGGCAGTGACAAGTTAAGAGTACTGCCTGGCACTTGGGTAAGTAATCAATAAAGCCCAGCTATCCTTATGATTTCTTTACCTCTCCTGGCATCCCGTTCTGCCTTGTGCTGTCAACCCAGGCTTTGTCTCCCACTAGACTGGAGCCTCCTTCAGGGCAGGAACCGTGGTTCATTCATCATCACGTCATCTATGGCACAAGGCTGTTCTTGTTGAATTGCTGTTGAAGATCTTTCAGGGGTCAGGGAGAGGAGATGGACATTTGCAGAGAGGGTCTGGGAACAGCGTGGTAAGTTAGATCTAGCCTAGGATGGGGGTGCCAAATGTATGTGCATCTCACGCCGCTGGTGATACTGTGTGCCTGTGAAGTCTCTGCTTTTCCTTTTCCCTCCTTCTTACCTGAATGATGGAGAGGCTGGGGTGGGGTCAATATCTGGGTCTTTCACTTAGTTGGAAATTTATCACGAAATGACCTTTCTCAGGATCATAGGAGTTGGATCTCAAAGAACAGGCATGATTTGGGATGGCAGGAGGGATTAAGAATGAAGTTCCTGGGCTGGGGTTTAGTGTTTACCTAACAGCGTAGCCTCAAATGATAAGCAGAAGTGGGAGAGCACTTGCCTAGCAGGTGAGGTGCAGGGGTTCCACCCCCAGAACACACACAAAAAATGCCTTTTGTCTCCCACACTATTTTTTCCAGTGCTGAGTAGCAAGCCCAAGGCCTCGTGTCCTAGGCAAGTATTTTTCCATTGAGCCACATCCCCAGCCCAAATTCATTTTGCTATGACTGAAAATGTTCCTGGAAATCTTATACATCCCTTTTAGTTTGTAAATTATTGCTGCTTGAGAAGACAAAACTAGAAGCTAATAACCATGGAATTTACTAGGCAGAATTCAGCTCAACTTAATTTCCAATAACTAAAAGAATAAACAATGCCATAGTCTGTTTTTCCCCTGTGCAACAAGGAGCCTCCTATCCATGAAGCTATCATAACAGAAAATTGAGACCCATTTGTCAGGGATCCTGTGGAAAGTTTCCATACCAAGCAAGCAGTTAAACAAGAGGTGGGCACTGTGGGGATGCCTGTAATCCCAGTGACTCAAGAGACTGAGGCAGGAGGATTGCAAGCTCAAGGCCAGAGGCATCCTATGTAACTTAGTGAGACCATGTCTTGAAATAAAAAATAGAAGAGAGGCTGGGGGTGTAGTTCAGTCATAGAGCACTTACCCAGCATCCACAAGGCTCTGGGTTTAATCCCCAGTACAAAAAAAAGAAGGCTAAAGATGAACTGTTATGGTTTAAATCTGAAATGTCCCCCAAAGGCTTCCATGTTGAGGGCTTGGTTGCTTGCTGATGGGCTTTGGAGAAGTGATTTGATCATGAGAGGTCTAACCTCATTGGTAGTTTTATTCATTGATGGATTCATAATTGGATTATGGATTCATAATTGCATTACCGGGAGATGACGGAAACTAGGTGAGGCTTAGCTGGAGGAAGTCACTGGGGGAGTGACCTGAAGTGTATTTCTTGTCCCCAGCCCTCCTTCTCCTTGTCTCTCTCTGCTTCCTGGCTGTCATAAGGTGAGAAGCCTTCTGTGATACAGAATCCTGATGCCATGATGTTCTGCCTCACAAGTCCATAGCAATGGAACAAGCTGACCACAGACTGAAACCGTGAGTCAAAATAAATCTTTCCTCCTTTTAAATTGTTTTCTCAAGTATCTGTTACAGGAATGAAAAACTAACAGTTGCTAAGACCTATCTGACTCTGATTTTTATTGATCCCATGTCAAAAGCTGTTGCAAAAGACCTCTTTAAAGTGTTAAAAAGTAAAGACACCACATTGAAGACAAAAGGGCACCTGATTCATACCATGGTATTTTCATTCACATCATATGCTTGGGAAACCTGGACATTGAATAAGGGAGACAGAACTGATGCTTTTGACTTGTGCTGCAGACAAATATTAAATATACAATGGACTACCAAAAGAACCAACAGATCCATCCTTGAAGTGCAACCAGAGTGTTCCTTGGAGGCAAGGATGGCTAGATTGCATCTTAAGGTATTTTGGACATGTAGTCAGGAGGGACCAATCTCTGCAGAAAGACATGGTGTTTGGGAAAGTGGTGGGTCAATGAAAAAAAGGAAGACCCTCAACTAGATGGATTGCCAGTGTCTGCAACAATGGTCTCAAACACAATCTAAAATTTCCCATTGCTACTCAACAACTAAATACTCTCTTATCAGGGACTCCATGCTCAGCAACACCTTCCTAGTTTTGGTTGCTTGAGTATTGTACCACACAGAATGATCTGCAGCTCATAAAATCCTGAATGTGGTAGGAAGGTGGGAGTGGCTAAGTAAATGATTTTGAGATAGTCTGTAGCAGTACCTCATGGAATATGATGGAACTCTGAGGGAAAGGAAAACCTTATTTTTGTGCCTAAGGACAGTGTTTGTGACTTAAAAAAGAAACAGTTGCATACCTTAATTTTTTTGAAGGTTTTTTGTGTTTTGCTTTTTTAGACAAGGTCTCACTTTGTAACCCTGCCTGCTATCCTAGAACTAGCTGTGTATCCTGGGGTGGCCCTGAACTCATGATCCTCCTACCTCTGCCTCCCAAGTGTTGGGAAGAAAGTGTGCACCACCACGCCCGGGAAGGGTTTACTTTAGATTCCATTTATAGTCCCCGAGTTCTAAGTGAAATGGATTCAGCCCCTGCACAAAAACACACTCTGGTCCCCTTCTGAAAAACTATGCTGTTTAATAGTGCACTTGGTTGATGCTACAGGATGAGCAGGGTTGAGAAAACGCAACAGAAGGCCACCCTCTGGGTTGGGAGCCCTCAGAAAGGGCCATCCTAGCCCAGCAAGGAGGCCTGCTGCCAGGCTCAGGCCTCAGCCTTCCTTCTCTGGGCTTTGCTCTTTGTATTACTCATCAGCCGCTGACATCCAAGGTGGAGTCAGGAGAGGTCCAGCTGCTGTGGACAGTTGTTAGAGGTGACACAAGGCAGGACAGGCTTGCTGAGTGAGCTCCTCGAAGCATCCTTAGTAACCAGAGGTTGGGATTCAATCACTTTTCATTACAGGAGAGGGAAGGGGGAGAGGGGACAGGAATCAGAAGCCAGTGCTAAACGCTTCTGATCCACTCCCTCGGGTCTGTCACTGCTTAGATGGATTTCCCAGTCAGTCCCATTACAACAGGGAGGAGAGGGGTCTGCCCACAGTACTGCCCGACAGCTCTTGGAAATGCAGTCTTGCTGCTCCCAAGGGATACAATCCCCACAGAAATCCTTTTTGGAGTTTTTCCCTTCTCAGTAAAATAAATCCCTTGGCACCAAGCTTCCACAATGAATAACACTGTGAAACTAAACAGCGTGTTCCTTGTCAAAGCTGGATCAGAGACAGTGGCTTTGAAATACAGCCTCCATTCCCCTTCCCTAGCAATTAGGAGGACCTAGAACATTCTTTCCGCTGCCTTTTGTGCTCACTACACTGATTCCAACTATTAGAAACCTTGGAATTTGTTCCTACTCTGCTTCCATCCCCACCTGGGAAAGAAAGGCTCCCCTGGGGTGAGAAAGGGTGACTGGTCCCCAGGCTTCCTTCTATTCCCAGCATTTGATCTGCTGCTTGCCTCATGATTTTTCATGGTGGGTATCATTCCTGGGAAATCCACTAAGTTACTGATCACTGTGATTTTTCCCCATTTGCCCCATTCTCTGGAGTGAAAGGTTTGAGGTGGAAGGGCGCATCATAAGTTGTTCGTACTTATAATGTAAGGCAAGAGCTCTTTTGACTTGGGAAGTGAGGGAGACAAGTATGTGGCTGTCTTTCACGTGGACTCCCTGATATTTAATTCAGCAGAAACTCTGAGAGAACTTTTGCTCACACCCATTACATTCAAAGGCTTCTCTCCAGTGTGAATCCTCTGGTGGCGAACAAGAGCTGAGCTGTACCTGAAGGCTTTCCCACACTCGCTACATTCATAGGGATTCTCCCCTGTGTGGATTCTTTGATGCTGAATAAGGCCTGAACTGTAGGTAAACTTCCCTCCACATTCCATACATTCATAGGGCTTCTCTCCAGTGTGGATTCTCTGGTGCTGATAGAGGTGGGAGCTCTGGCTGAAGGCCTTCCCACACTCATTACATTCATAGGGCTTTTCTCCAGTGTGGATCCTCTGATGGTGAATGAGGGTGGAGCTCCTGCTGAAGGCCTTCCCACACTCGTTACAGGCATAGGGTTTCTCGCCAGTGTGGATTCTCTGATGGTGAGTCAGGGTGGAGCTCCAGCTAAAGGTTTTCCCACACTCGTTACATTCATAGGGTTTCTCCCCAGTATGGATCCTCCGATGCAGAATGAGGGCAGAGCTACAGCTGAAGGTCTTCCCGCAATCATTGCACTCGTAAGGTTTCTCTCCGGTGTGGATTCTTTGATGCTGAATGAGGTGGGAACTCTGACTGAAGGCCTTTCCACATTCACTACATTCATAGGGTTTTTCTCCAGTGTGGATTCTCTGGTGTTGAATAAGGTCTGAAGTTCGATTAAAGCTCTTGCTGCATTCATCACACTTATGGGGTCTGTCTCCCACAGGAAGTCTCTGGTGTGAAATAAGGTTGGAATTCACAGTGAAGTTATTTCCAAACTCGGTACATTTCTCATGTCTTTCTGCCATGGTGAGTTTCTCCTCAACTGTCACCTGACCAAAATCTTGTATTTTCCTATTCAGTCTTTCTCCAGAGGAGCCTCCTAGCTGCCTGTTTAGACTGACTTCCTGTTCATAGGCTTCTTCAAACTTAAGGCCCTGAGAAATATCCTTTTGGAATCTTCCCAATATTATCCCACAGGATCCTCTATCTTCAGAAATTACTCGATCATTTTCAGTTCTGGATTCACAATCTGGCACAATAAAAAATCCAAATGTCACTATCTGCTTGTGGAAAAAAGAAAAAACTCAAGAGCAAGATAATCATGGGACTGATATTTATAATGCTAAGAATATATGTCTCTTCCAGGCCTACAAAGAGGCCTACCTCCTGTGCATGTGGTGGTGGTTGTTAGGTGCTGTTGAGTCTGATTCATAGCGACCCTATGTACAACAGGTGAAACAGTATTGTCGTGCTTCTCTGCTATTCATAGGGTTTTCAATGACTGATTGGATTTTGGGTGGTTTTTCAGGCCCTTCTCCCAAGCCTGCAGCACCTGGTGCTCCCAGGTGGTCTCCCATCCAAGTATTAACCAGGCCTGACCCTGCTTAGCTTCTGAGGTCTGACGGGATCAGACACCACAGTGCTACAGCTGCAGATGTGTGCATGTAACTAAGGCAAAGTGAGATAACTGGGCTAAGGAAATAGGAAAGGAATGAGGCAGAAAGCAAAACCAAGGAGAAAAGAGCTGAAGGCAGAGAGAGCTGAGGATGTAAGGCAGGAGGATGGTTCCAGCAAAGAGGTGAGAACCAAAACTAGAAGAGGAAGAACATGTTGCTTAATAAAGTGGCCAAGTCTTTAGAGATGTCAGAGGGTATAGAAACAACTGAGAAAAGCTCTTGAGAGCTCGCTCAACTGCAAAAATCCAATCCTGCCTGTGATTCTAATCTGTATCTGACTTTGTGGCCCTCTAAAACTGTTGAATGGATGCAGATTAGATTCAAGAATACATGTTGTTGTTACGTGCTCTCAAACCATATCTGACTCATAGCGACCCTCGTAGGGTTTTCAATGGCTGTTTCGGGATTGTCTCAGGGAGTGGACTGCCACATCCTTCTCCCATTGAGAATATATAACTGTGAGTTACGTAACTGTGAGTTACAATTATCATTATTGGGATTTTCTGACACTCAGTCAATCAGTAATTACTTGTTTGCAGTGACTCAACTGTCACTGCAAGGCAGGCATGAACAGCAAGGAATTCTGTTCAGAAGGTGCAACTCCTTACCCAATGAGAACACGTTCCCATAATTCTCCAGCATCACATCCCTGTAGAGGTTCCTCTGGGCAGGTTCCAGACGCTTCCACTCCTTCCGAATGAAGTACACAGCTACGTCTTCAAATGTCACCAACTCCTGAAACAACACAGTCACTCATGCAATTTCAGTGTTGAGTCTGGCACCACCAAAAACACCCTTGGGATGTGGCTGAATGATGCCTCTTAGGGGAGCAGAGAGGGGAGGTCAGAGTAGAGGACAAGAGACAAAGTGTCTGTGACAGAAGACAAAGGCCCATTATCCAGTAGGAAAGAACCATGGTCCTCATGGACCCAATCAGGGTTTAGGGCCGTGAATGGGATGTCACAGTGCCCAAACTGTCCACAGAACAGGAAGGAAAGGAGCACAAGGAACCCGAGCTCACCTGGGACTTGGCCTTCAGGAGGGCAGCTGCCAACATCTCGTCCCCCAGGCTGTCGCTGTTGGCAAAGGCAGGAACTTTTGAAGTAGGAAGAGCTGGAGGACAGGAACAGGACCCCGGAGTCAATCTGCCTGTCCTCTGGCCTTTGGCCACTCCTCCTACAGAATCCACCCAGTCTCTGTCTTCATGACCACCGTGTTCCTCTCCTCTCTCCCAAGCTGGGCCAGGAACAGGCCACCCTTTCATGTCCCTTCCGTCACCTCAAACTCTTGCATGAAGTTCTTAGAGGAAAACGAGCAGCTTGTCTCCAGCCCTGACAGGAAACAGCGTCCACAGCTCTTCTCCCACAGGGTCTCACACATACTTCACAAGTGCTGCACCCCCAGCCCCTTTTCTATTTTTTATTTTGTGTCATTCTCTCGCTGAGTTACACAAGCTGCCTCCGGTCTCAAACTCGTGATCCTCCTGCCTCCACCTCCTAAGTCGCTGGGATTATAGGTGTGTGCCACCACACCCAGCTCCATTCTCAGATCAAATCTATAAACTAAATGTTTCCTGTTTCTGTGTTCAATCATATAACTTTTCCTATGATTCGTGAGCTTACACATTTGTCTTTTAAGAGACTAAATCACTAGACATACCAGATCTGACAAAAAGGACCTTAGATACTTTTTCCTGATAAACATGAGAATACCCACTAAGACTGAAAGTAGGGGCTGGGGCGTAGCGGTACTAGGGGCTGACCCCAGGGCCTTGCACCTGCATGCTCTGCAAGTGCTGGACCACTGAGCTACACCCCCCACCCATTTTTTTTTTTTTTACTTTTTGAGACAGGGTCTTGCCAAGTTATGCAGACTGCCTCTGGTCTCAAACTTGCGATCCTCCCACCTCTGCCTCCCGAGCCGCTGGGATTACAGGCATGCACCACCACGCTCGGCGCCATAAATAATGTCTTGTGCACAACCCTCCAATTTTTTTAAAGATAAATTAGCTTGAAAGTCAAGAGACATCGTCTATAAAGGCAAAATATATACTAGTGGCTTTCTATCTACTCTGTCCTCCTTCCTGTGACCTACAAAATGATTCCCAAGAGCCTGTTTTAAGAGCACGCTCCTAAAGAGCCAAACTATGACTATGGAATCGCCTCTAACCAAGGGCCTGAAAAATGGAGTTTAGTGATTTTCAGTTTTCTTAATCCTCGTAAGGTGCCCACAATCCTTCCAAAATGTCTTAGTTATGGGCCAGGTGTTGTGGCACACACCTGTAATCCCAGCAACTCGAGACAGAGGCAGAAGGATCATGAGTTCAAGTTCAGAAGCGGGCAGCCTGTGTAACTTAGTAAGATCCTAACTCAGAATAAAAAAATAAATAAATAAAGGGTTTCAGGGTGTAGCCCAGTGGCAGGGCACTTGCAAAGTATGTGTGAGGCCCTAGGTTCAACCTCCCCACCATCCCCGCCCCTCCACACACACACAGAAAAAAAAAATTCCAAGCCTATCAAGCTGTGCATTAATTATCAGTTAATTATTGAGTCAGCCTCCTCCCACTAGGTGTGATTTACCAAATATCTGGTTTCTAGTAGTTACCCCTGGCCTGTAGCCGTAGCACTGTGGGTCCGATCCCGTCAGATCTCAGAAGCTAAAAGGGTCGGGCCTGGTTGGTACTTGGATGGGAACACCAGATACTGTAGGTTTGGGAGAAGGACCCGGCAACCCACTCCCAAAAATCAATTCACCAATGAAAACCCTATGAGTAGCAGAGAAACACTGACAATAATGTTTTGCCTGTTATACATAGGGTCACAATGAGTCAGGGGGCACCTAACAACAACAACAGTAGTTACCTCAGTGCCGAAACAATGAGAGATTTCAGTGGAAAACTGCCAAATGAATGAATGAAGCAGTGAATGAAACCAGGCATACTGACATACAACTGCAATCCTAGCACTCAGGAGGCTAAGGCAGGAGGATTACAAATTAGAGGACAGCCTAGGTTAGAGAGAGAGTGTCTCAAAAAATAAGGAAAAGAAAAGAGAAAAGAATGACTTCGTATTCCTCACCGCTCTCCAGCAGAGCCTGAGGTTCCTGAGATACATGATCAGCCTGAGTTTCCATGGGTAGCGCTCGAAGCTCTGGGCTCCTGTGTGCGGACTCAGCAAGCAGCAGCTTTGGAATGACAATGAAGAAGCGCTGCAGAAGCAAAAGTTCCAAGTTTAAAGATAACTTATAAAACACCCCCTGGATTAAAGAAAGAGGGGAACCAGCACCTCGGTTAATGCCCAGCCGCAAGGTCCTCGTGAAGACACCTACCCATTACTGCAACCAGACTACAATGGGGTCACCGAAAGGGCCCACATTTCCCACAACACCCCACCTCTGGTTCCCCACCAATACTGAGTGATATCTATAACGACGAAAGTGAGGACAGGTATTCACCACAGTGAAGTCACTAATCCTGGCTGTCCTGCTTCCTCTCGCTGAGAAGGTGGCAATTTCTTTTTATCTCCCTTTACGAGTTTGGGATTTCAGGTGTGTGCCACCATGCCCAGCTTTACCTCCCTTTACCCATTAGCCATTGCCTAGCATTAGAATAGTAGTCCCTGAAACAGAGACCAATTCTTTTTCAAGCATAAGATTTCCTTTTTTATTTTTTAATTAATTTATTTTTTTTTTGCAGTGCTGGGGATCAAACTCAGGGTCTCAGTGCATGCTAAGCAACACTCTACCAACTGAGCTAAACCCTCAACCATGAGATTGTTTTATTATTCTGCTTTTATCCCTACATACATTTCGATTCCCCAATTGATACCAAAATCAAAAGCAGCCTGGTCTAGGTGCGGTGAGTCACGCCAGCAGTCCCAGCAACTCAGGAGGCAGAGGCAAGATTGCAGGTTTGAGACCGGAGGCAGCCTGCATAACTTAGTGAGACACTGTCTCAAGATAAAAAATAAAAAAGAGGCTAGGGGTGCAGCTCAGTGGTAGAGGAGCCCTGTCTTGAGTTACTGAAACTTCAGAAGTCTCGTCTTTGGGCAGCAAGAGGGTGCAGAAGGCCCAATGCCAGTGTCAGCACACAGGGGAAACTAAGTCAAGCACAAGCCTGACAATTAAGGTGATGTCCTCTCTTGCTACCATCACCCTCCTGGCTGGACCCCCTGAACTGTATCTCAGAGCCAGCCGGCTATCTTTTTTCCCTAGTAACTACCTGTACCATTTTTAAGACTATTTATGAGCAGACACTCCCAACAAATCAGCTCTTAGTACAGACTCTTCTTAGAAGGTGGAAGGGTGGTGTGCACCTGGAGTCCCAGCTACATGGGAGGCAGAGGTGGGAGGATCACTTGAGCACATGCAGGAGTACAAGACCAGCCTTGAGCAACACAGCAGGACCTCTTCTCAAAAAAAAAAAAAGTGCAACCCCCTCTCTTCTTTAGAAAAGCCAATTAACAGCCAAGCACGGTGGCACGGACTTGCAATCCCACCATTTGGGGGTGCTGAGGCAAGAGGATCAAGAGGTCAAGGACAACTTGGGCTATATGGTGGGATCCGGAAAGAGAAAAGGAAAAAAGGAAGGAGTAGAGGGTAGGAGGGAGGAAGGAAGGAAGAAAAAAAAAGGAAAAGGAAAAGTAAAGGCAAGTCAAAGCTCTGACTCCAGAGAAAAAGGCAGTGCTCCCTCCTCACAACTGGGTTAAGCAAAGCTGGAACTCAAAGGCATATTGTTGAAAACAAGTCCCCAGTGTCTGGATCAATAAACAATGTTTCTCACAGAAAGAAACTCTCCATTGTGCCCCCACAGGTTGGCCCAATGCCACTCCCTGGACCTGCTCGTGGGGACCGAGAAAGACCACTTGGCAGTGGGAATGCACTACAGGAAGCTTTACCTGCTGGATTCCTTCCTTCGTTCCTTTGCAATTAGTCCCTATGGGGCCAAAGTCGCAATGACTGGGAATTTGGCAGCCTATGTTCAGTTCTTGGGAATTCTGATTTTAGCTGATCCCAATGCTGTATGATTAAGGGAATAGAAAGGGAATAATCATGTAAATTTTATTTCTAACCTAGACATTTGCAGATAACAAAAAAGAGAGAGAACATTCGCTAATAAATGCCAGCTAAGCCCACTGCAACTGATAGTTTGAGGTTCTTAAGATCAGCCTCCGCCAGGGTAAGAAGTTCCCATCCTTTGGTCAGCTAACTTGCTAGATACACTCAGCTCCTTCAGAGTCTACTCCAGCGTTGGACCGTTTAGCTGTGTGAGGTCCTCAGGTGATTAGGGATAGGTAACACCTACCCTAAGGACCTTCACATCACAGAGACCTAGTGCCCCATGCAGCTGCAGGGACAGAATCTTCTTCACTTGATATGAAAGGATGCTCACTCTCTCCAGAGGTCTTCTCTGGAGGGAAAAGTACCCTTAGCTCCTCTAATAATCCCATAGGTCTCAAGTTCATCCTCCAGAGATCCTCTCGAGGAGTTTAGGAGCCCTTCAGAGGATAAACACCGTTCGATGTTCAATCCCACTTCCAAAGCAGATCAGATCGTACATGGGAAGCCACAGCCACCTGTACCGCTTCCCATAAAAGGACTCGCTGGGACACCGACAGGATCACTCCCGGGACGAGTCTGCGCCCCGATCCCAGCCCTAGTTTTTAACTTGCGCCCCAGAACCGCTCATTCTCCGGTCCTCGGATCCAGCTAAGTAAAAAAATAAACTTGCTTTCCTGCCACCATCACGGACAGCTCTGTAGCCGTCTGTGGAATCAAAGCGTCTGGGAGAAAAGTACCAAGTTAGGGGCGCGGTCATCAGCTGCTTTAACAAGGAGCCTCTCGAGCGATTCTGCAACTTTTCAACGCTGGGTCAGTCACAAGGGGGGGCCCCGTTGCTCCCCGCGACTCGCGGGGTCCCGTGGTGCGTGGTGTGCGCGATGGCTGGGCAGAGGGGCCCGCGGGGAAGTGGGGTTGGCGATGGGCCGCAGGGGAGGCAGCGGCGCCTCCCACCCCCCGCCCCGGACCCGCTGGGGTCCCCAGGGGCGCAGCGGCGCGGACTCCACCCTCTTCCCCGGCGACCACAGCCCTCGCCTCACCACGGGCCGCGGGGACGGCTGGACTCACCCTGGGGGCAGGGACGGGAGATTTGGGGGGGGCCGGACGCACACCGGCCCCGTGGTACACTGTCACAGACCCACACAGCGGGCACAGAACAAAGAACGGAAGTTTCCCCCGTTTCGCTTCCGGGTCACCCACCTCCCCTACACGCGTACACCGCTGCGCCCCCTACGCCCACTTGTCCTCTCTAGGAAGGCGGGAGGTCTTCGCCTCTCTGTGGTGTGCCGGCGCCGAGCCGCTCACAGGCAGCGAGAGCGCGAGGCCTGAGCGCCGGCACGCCCGCCCTACAGGTTCCCCGGCCTCGCCGGGCGGCTGCGCCCCCTGCGGGCCGAACTCGGGAAGGGATTCCGCCTAAGTGCTGAAGAGGCTGAGGCCCTAGGCCTCTGGGCACATGCCTGGGACCTGGCCCCGGGGCCGGGGTGCGGGGGGGCTGGGGCTGGAGGATCGCAAGTTCGAGTCCAGAGGCAGACTGTGTAATTTTGCGAAACTCGATCTCAAAAATTAAAAAAAAAATTAAAGAAAAAAAATGTGGGCTAGGGTATATCCCAGGGATGAAGCATTTCCAAGTGTGAGAGAGAGACCAAGAGAGAGAGACAGAGAGAGAAGGAAAGTTGCCATTACCAACCTATGAAGGCTTAGCAGCTATCCTAGATGACAAAGACAATGACCCCTTAATTGAGAAGTCTGATGTCCTGCTCCCTCAATGCATGCCATGGCTAGCTGAGCAATGGCGCTCAAAGTCTAGATTTGTGGGGTCTAGATCATAATCTCGGGACCCCACAAATATCACTTTATATGGCAAAGGGGATTTGCAGATGTGATTAAGGATCTTGAGGTGGGGAGATTACCTCGGATTATCCTGGTGTGCTCAATGTAATCACAGTTATCCTTCTAGCAAGGAAGCAGAGAAAGATTTCACCATAGAAGAAGGCCATGTAGCAATGGGGAACAGAGAGAAAGATCTGCAGATGCTGACATGCTGGCTTTGAAGATGGAGGAGGGGGAATAAGCCATGCAATGCAAGGAATGCAGCTCAAAAAGCTGGAAAAGGCAAGAAAATGTATTCTCCACTCCGAGGAGAGTAGATCTGCAGACACTTTTATTTCAGGCCAGTGACACTTATTTCAGACTTCCCATCTCTTGACATGTGAGGGAATACATTTGTGTCATCTTAAGCCATTAATTTTGGTAATTTGTGTTTTGTTTTTCTTTTTGTTATTTATTTATTTAGCGATAGGCTTTCACTGTATAGTGCAGGCTGGCCTAGAACTCACTATGAAGACCAAGCTAACTTCTAGCTCATGTCAGTCCTCCTTGCCTCAGCCTCTCAAGTGCTAGGTTTACAGGCGTACCCCCCCCCCAATTAATTTTGGTAATTTGTCATGCAACAATAGGAAACTAATACGTGTGCCATGGTGGGGCATGATGGTTAATTTTGATAGTCAACTTGATTAGATTGAGAGACACCTAGTAGATTTGTAAAGCATGCTTCTGGGTGTGTCTTTGAGGGCATTTTCAGAGGTGACTGACATGTGAGACAGTAATTGTGGGAAAAAGACCTGCCCTGAGTGTTTGAGACCAGATGCAACCTGCATAATTTACTGAGACTGTCTCAAGTTAAAAAATAAAAACGGGCCAGGCGTGGTGGCGCACGCCTGTAATCCCAGCGGCCGGGGAGGCGGAGGCAGGAGGATCGCAAGTTCAAGACCAGAGACAGTCAGTGTAACTTAGCGAGACTGTCTCAGAAAATAATAAAATCTACAAAATGGGCTGGGGATGCAGCTCAGTGGTCCAGGCCCTGGGTTCAACCCCTAGTACCGCAAAAAAAATAAAATAAAAATAAAAAATAAATAAAAAAAAAAAAACGGGAACAAGGGTGCAGCTCAGTTGTAGAGCACTTGAGTATGAACAAGGCCTTGGATTCAGCTCCTGAGCACCAAAAACAAAATACATTTTTCTGATTTTATTTTTCCTAAGAGAAAGGAGGCAATGCATACTTTTGACAACCCTCTCAGCTGGCCCAGACCTCAGAGCTTTTTCACTGGGGAAGAATGGGGTAAAGTTATAACTTTCTCTTGGCCAGAAGACCTCTCTCCCCGCAGGATTTCTCAGATCTCTTCCTTCCAGAGTTGGGAGGACTTCACCTTTCCTTCATCCAGGCTCCTTAAATGGAGAGACTGCTTATTTCCCCTGAAAGTCACCATTATCACCCCAAAACACCCCTTGGTACCACACTAGGCTCTGTGAGGCCACAACAGTCTCTACCTGCATTCTAGTGGCTTAAGCTTTGCTGAAGGGTACAGATGCGTTCTAAAAGAGCCAGACCAACAATTTTAGGTGCAGCAGGACTGGTAGTGTATACAACTTGCTTGGGCATTCAGTCAAAAACCACTTAGGTGCCAGTGTGTTAGGCATCATGTTGGTCACAGAGGATAAAGTGAGGATCAAACTGAAGGTCTTTAAGTGGGAGAGAGAAAAGCTTGTGCAAAACAGACACCAAGCATGCCAGTGTAGCTGAAATAGGAGGACCAACGGCTAGAGAATCACAGGTCAGGGCCGATCGGCATGCAGGGGCCTGATCATGTGGAGGCTTGCAGACTGTGGTCAGAAACTTGGATTTTGTTCTGAAGACAGTAACATGACATTTCATTAATTCTGCAGCAGCCAAGAACTGGACATGGTGGCCTGGCCAGCAGGTTTAGAGGTGCTGTACCCCAACATTACTGCCTCCCTTGAGAAGTTCCCTTCCTTGGGACGGCCACTCAGGGGAGATGTCAGGTCCTTGTGTCAGTCACCAAAAAGAACTTTAGGATGAAACAGAAAAGTGAAGCAGAGTTTTGAGTTTATTAGATAAAAAGAGATAATACATGCTCCAGAGTGAGTGCGGGCATCTAGAGAGAGAGGGGCCCCTAGGGGTCTTCACAACGGGTATAAGTATGATTTTGAGTTTTTGAAGTTACATTGCTCAACAGAGTCCCAGTGAGTGTGTTGGTATATAGACTTACAGGTTGGAAAAGAGCATTGTTGAAATGCCTAGACTGGGACAGGTGGAGGCAATTCCTGCTGTATCTACTCTCAAGGAAATTACCTACATCTGTTAACTTTAATTATAGGCCATAATCTGGTTTGGTGAGATTCTTGGGGAAGCGATTTTTTTTCCTTTTAAGTAGGTAGTCCTCTCTGCAGATTTTCTTCTTTTGATTGTGCTGGAATTCTCAGCTGGAAAGATCCAGACCAGATCCTAGGGTAAAAGAAGTCCTTCTCTCGCCATGTCCCCCAGATTCTCCCCATCTTCCCATCCTGCCTCAATGCAACTGAAGGAACCACTGGCCTTTAAGTGGGCGGGGAAAAAGTGTGTGTAAAACAGAAACCAAGACCAGTGTAGCTGAAACACAAAGATGAAAGGCTAGAAAATCACAGGCTAGGGTCTTGCACACTGTGGTCAGAAGTTCGGATTTCTTCTGAAGACAGTATCCTGACATTTCTTTAATTCTGCAAAAGTCGAGAACTGGGTGTGGTGATGCACGGCCGGAAATCCCAGCACTCAGGAGGCTGAGGCAGGAGGATGGTGAGCTCCAGGGCAGCCTCAATGACACAGTGAGAGAGGCTCTCTCTCAAAAACACAACAGACAACAAAAGCAGAACAAAGAACTGGTCATCTTCATCCCATTTTGCCGACGAGGACAATCAAGTCGGGGAAAGGCGTTAAAATAATCTGCCCACGGTCACCCGCAGGCAAGAGCCAAGAGCAGCGCCTTCCTGAATCCACCAAGGCCCGGAAGGCCCCAAAGGCCCCCGCTATGCCAGCGGCGGCCCCCGTGGACACTGAGCATGCGCCGCCCGCCGACGGAAGCCGGGAAGGAAGGGGGCGGGGCCGAGGCTGGCGGGCGCGGGGAAAATGGCGGCGGCGGCGGCAGCGAACGGGACCGGAGGGAGCAGCGGGATGGAGGTGGATGCAGCAGGTGACGGGCCGCGCGGGGCGGCTTCTGGAGACGGTCTGGCCGGGTGTTCTAAGGCCTTTCTGGGCTCCCCGGGGAGGCGACACCTCTCCCCGGGTGACTCGCGGGAGGGATGTACGGCCCGGGCTCCGCCGGCCCCTGCTCCCATCACAGGGGAAGAATGTGGGGCCCGGACCCTCACCGTCTTCGCTTCCCCCCCACCTTTAGTTGTCCCCAGCGTGATGGCCTCGGGAGTGACTGGGAGTGTTTCCGTCGCTCTCCACCCCCTTGTCATTCTCAACATCTCAGACCACTGGATCCGCATGCGCTCCCAGGAGGGGCGGCCTATGCAAGGTGAGCCTTCTGCAAAAAAACAAAAAAAAAAAACAACAAAAAACGCTCCAACACCTCCTCCTTGGGAACCTCCCCCAAGAAGTTGTCTTTCCCTTCTTCCTTTCACTGCAGCTAATTCCTCTCTCCCAAATCGACAGTTTCCCCAATACTTGGGTTCACACTGCCTGTAGACTCTTAGGTGTTTAGGGAAAAGTTTGGGATGCCTTACCCTCACCTATTCCGTGTTGTTCTCTTCCCCCCAGTGATTGGGGCTCTGATCGGAAAGCAAGAGGGCCGAAATATCGAGGTGATGAACTCCTTTGAGCTGCTGTCCCACACCGTGGAAGAGAAGATTATCATTGACAAGGAATATTATTACACCAAGGAGGAGCAGTGTGAGAGGGGAATAGAAGTGGGGCAGATAAGTGGGAATTTAAAAACAAACAACAGCAACAACAACAACAACAAACCCATAAGGTGGGGAAGATGGGAAGGAATAAACAGGAGAGGAGGATGAGAACAGAGGAGAGAAGATGAAGGGAGTAGCTGAAACGATCTCAGGAAAAGCACATTTAGGTATTTCCCCCATAGCAAGTAAAGGATGAGAAGACAGAATAGAAAGGAGTAATTATTCTAAACGGAGCTAGGATTTGAGGGAGGGAGGATGAGAGGAGCTGGTAAAAAATATACCAGGAGCTTCAAACTAAGGCAGGATGGTTGAAAGAAATACTGTGCTCTGGCCTCTTCCTCTCCAGTTAAACAGGTATTCAAGGAGCTGGAGTTTCTGGGTTGGTATACCACAGGGGGGCCGCCTGACCCCTCCGACATCCACGTCCATAAGCAGGTACACACAATCACAAGTGTGCGTGCTGGGGTACAAAGTAGAGTTGACAGGGAGAACAACGATAGGGCACTGACTTTGCTCTGCATCCTCCCTCTCTTCCAGGTATGCGAGATAATCGAGAGCCCCCTCTTTCTTAAGTTGAATCCTATGACCAAGCACACAGATGTGAGTATCACTGACGCTAAACCTATCTTGCATCCTCATCCTCTTGTTTATATTTGACTGTGTGCTGTCTGCTCTGTTGGGAAACGCTGGGGGTGAATCTGCATGCTGGCATTGGCGTGCACCAGCTGTATGACTCTGGGTAACCTCTGAGCAGCACTTTCCTATATAACATGGGAGTACTCCCTACTTGTTTGGGTTCTTGGGAGAATTAAATGCGAGAAAATGTGTGCAGGGGCACAGCCTAACTTTTGGCACAGCTGTTCTCCATCTGTTCTTCACAGCTTCCCGTCAGCGTCTATGAATCTGTCATCGATATAATCAATGGAGAGGTAATCCCCTGCCCTGCACCTTCAAATCCTGCTCTTGCCCTGCTTCCTACTTTTGACTCTCCCTTCATGGGAAACTGCCCTGCAGGCCACAATGCTGTTTGCTGAGCTGACCTACACTCTGGCCACCGAGGAAGCTGAGCGCATTGGTGTAGACCACGTGGCCCGAATGACGGCAACAGGCAGTGGAGAGAACTCTACCGGTAGGGGAGGTGATGCCTTGGAAGCAGATGTGTGTGGGGGGAAGGTATGGCCATGTGCCTTCTTAATTCATCTGTCCCTGACCCTTCGCAGTGGCCGAACACCTGATAGCCCAGCACAGTGCCATCAAGATGCTGCACAGTCGAGTCAAGCTCATCCTGGAGTACGTCAAGGCCTCTGAAGCAGGTAGGACAGGTGCCTTCCTGGCATTTTTACCATTTCTCCTCCCCCAACCCCAGGACGTGACAGCATGCGCATCAGTGCAGCCTCTTTACGCCCTTAGGCGAAGTCCCTTTCAACCACGAGATCCTACGGGAGGCCTATGCTCTGTGTCACTGCCTTCCGGTGCTCAGCACAGACAAGTTTAAGACCGACTTTTATGATGTGAGTGTATGGCCCAGGTTGGGCAGCCGGGACGTGAGACTCAGTTGTCCTCTGGATGTCATGTGAGGGACCCCCCTGGGGAACTGGTTCTTTCTGTTCCCTCACAGCAATGCAATGATGTGGGGCTCATGGCCTACCTCGGTACCATCACCAAAACTTGCAACACCATGAACCAGTTTGTGAACAAGTTCAACGTCCTCTACGACCGGCAGGGCATCGGCAGGCGAATGCGGGGCCTCTTCTTCTGATGAGGGTACTTGAAGGGATGACACGCTGGCCAGACAACTGTGCACATGGGCCAGGCACCGCACTCCCTCTAGAGACACTGCTATTATTAATAAAAGGGGAGCAGCCCCTCAGCACCCCTCCCAGTGGCTTTGTCCTCTCTGTTAGGCACCACACTGGTTTCTCAATTTGGACCTTAAAAGGGAGGCTTGTGCGCCTGCCTTGCTTCAAGGTACAGTCCACCCTCTTTGGTGACTGAGTTCACCACTGTCACATTATGGAGTCAAAAGCCTCCTGCTTCCACCCTATGACATCAGCATACGTGGGGCAACCCAATAAGCAAGACCAATGGCTGTGTTCCCAAGCTAAGGTGGTTTCATTGAAAGTGTCAGAAAAAGGGGAGGGATATCAAGCACATTTTTATTATGGACAACTCAGTCTTGATCCCCTGGGCATGGAGGAAGTGGTTTGGTTTCTTAAGGATTTTCCCATATGCTATGTTGACTTAGGCCCCACACCTTGTGGCACCCCAGCCCCATGAAGTGAAGGGACAAGCATCCAGACTGAGGCCAGCAGGGGTCTGCACGTTGGAAGTAATGTGTGCGATTACTTGTGCCACGGGCAATATTTCTTTCATGTCACCCAGTAGTCCGCCAGTTTTTCTCACCTCCCCATGCAGAGCTTTGGAGAGGGGGTTGGGGACAGAAGGAATAAGTGTCTGAGGTGAGCATTTCAAGAAACAGGAAAGGACAACTGGGCCTGAGAAGTGCTGTAAGTTTCAGGAAGTATCTGAGGCTAAATAGGGGAGAGCAGTGGAAACAGGAGGGGATCTGGAAAGCAGGGACCCACCCCCGCATCATCTCTATACAACAGACACAGCTCTGTCCTTGCTACACCCCTGAGTATTGGTGATTGGCCGGTACAGTAGGAACTTTTCCCAATTTGAGGGGATGGAACGAGACAGCATGAAACAAGAAGGTGCGACTAAAAACTCCATAATGCTGTTTTAATGTAAGGCAGGTCTGAGCTAAAAGAACGCAATAAACACTTTATTAGCAAAAGGATAAAATAAGTGCAACACAGGGCGAGGGGACCACCCCTCCCCCAGGACATCCATCCACCCTCCGAAGGGGCAGGTCAGCAAGCAAGCCAATCCAGGGCAGGGCCCAGTCTCACACGGGTGCCATCAGACGAAGGTGATCCGGGTGCGGGCGTTATTGACCTGCCAGACGTTTAACTCTTCATACTCATCTAGAGCTGCCTGGAACTGGGCCGGTGTGAAGCCTCGAGACAGGCAGCGCTGCTCTGCCTCAGAAAACCGGACACTTCGGTCCCCTGAGGCCAGTTCACGGATAGTGGCAAATATCACATCTGCGGGCCTCTGGGTCCTGAAGCAAACACATGGGTGCGTAAGGTCAGAACACAAACCAGACCACCGTACACCAACAATGGTGGTGAGAAAGGCAGAGGCCAACCCCGTGTGCTTATGGATGCAAAAGCCACAAAGCGACCTGCTCAAGGTGACCCCACTTTATCCTTTCCTAAGCCACGTACCTAGCGGTCTGCCCTTTGTCACCTAGAAGTGAGTCCTTTGACATCTCCATTAGCCTTATGGCTTCATTCACGTCTTCCTTCTCCACCGTGTCCACCATTCGCAGACGAGCCTAGGGGGAAGGCAGGGGAGAGATGGGGATGGGAGGAGGGGAATGGAGCAAAGCGAGGGACCTCCCCCGCCCTGCTCCAGCTGTAAGGCTGGCCAAGCCCCATGTTGCCTACCCAGAGAACAAGACGGGGAGCCCTCCCTGCCCCCACATCCGCAGTGTTGGGCCGGCACTGTCAGACCGAGACAAGTGCAATGCCCGGGGCAGCGTCCAGCAATTGCCCAAGTCTCCGCCTCTCAACACTGGCCAGTCCCGCTGTTCAGCTGTCCTGTGAGGGAGACCAGACCCTTCCGAACGCCACTGGGCTCCCCACCGTGACAGATGGAGCCTGGGGAGCGCAGCCGAGACAGCAGCTGGCAGCTCGCACAGCGGTGGTGTCCAGGGGGCTCGGGAAGTGCTAGCTCAGCAGTAGGTCGGGTAATCACGCTACCTGCACGAACAGCACTTTGGAGCCCCCGCGACTAAGGTCCAGGATGGGGAGGACACACAGGAAGGTTTCTAGCCCGGGGTGAAGGCCACAGGGCATGAGGAACCCAGCCACCCTTCTGAGGTCCAAGTGGCGCGAAGGCCTTCCTCCACAAGCGCTGTGTGTGCCCTGCTGGGGCAGCAAGTACCCACAGTGCGGTAGCACGGAGAGGACCACTATCTGCACTGTCAGCACTTTAGCCCCCGCAGGGCCGGTGGGAGGGAGGAGGCAGGGAGAGACCTGGGGAAGGCCAGGCACCAGGTCAGGGCCACCACAGACAGCCCTCCGGCACGCCGGGGACCCCGCACTCACCAGAGCAGTGGAAAGTCGCAGGATAGCCAGCAGAGTCCGGGCAGAAGTGTAGGTGGAATCCTTACTGGCCCAGGCCTCGCGTCTCATCTCCACATACGCTGCCGTGATGTAGTCGGCCAGAGACTCGGGCACCGTGGGCTGCTTCTCGCGGCACATGGCTATGTACCGTCTGGGGGAGGAAGGAGGGGAAGCAAGCACTCGAGCAGGCTCCTCTCCACAAGGGTTCCCCACTTAACAAAGTCCTTGGAAGGAAGAGCCTTTCAAGCAGGGAAAAAAAAGCCCAGCAAATAATTATCTGCTTGGCTTAAATATCACTTAAATATCACGGAGGGATTGCTCCAAATGTAGACCTGACAGTGCATTTCAAATTACTTCCAACTTTTCAGGAAAGTGGCCTTTACAACACAATCTACCCAAACAATCCAGTTCTCTCTAAATCGTGACACGGCCAAAGAAAACAGAAATAAACTTTCTCTAAGGAGAATCGTTTGCTTTTTGTTTTTTGTTTTTACAAGACACGGTCTCCCTGTGTGGCCCATCCTGGCCTGGAACTCACGGCAATCCTCCTGCCTCAGCCCTAAGTGCAGAGATTAGAGGTGCGCACCATCATGCCTGGCTGAGAATGCTCTACTTAGAGAACAGGTGACAGTAAAAATGTCAAGGATCACTACGTGACAATCGTTACTGAGTATCTACAGCACAGGACCCAGCTTGGGCAAAAAGCTCTCCCTGCCTTATCCCTAGGGCAGGACGGCAGTGCGAAAGGTTCTGTGTGTTTTCAGACAAGCTCTCACTAGGGGGCCCACAATGGTCTCAAAGTCAAGATCCTCCTGTCTCGACTTCTAGTGCTGGGATAACACAGGTGGCCGCCATGCCCAGCCAGGAGGGAGTTTCTGTTAATGCACTGTTTTCACGTGGCCAGATGGGGATCCAGGCTCACTGATGTTAGACGCAACAATGTCTTAAGCAGAGAAGAAAAGAGTTGTGAAGACAGACCCCCAGACCAAAAACTTTACGGGGAACATGTCTCCCAACACTCTGCCAAGTACTGGGGACTTCCCTGTAGTATTTCCATCCCTACCCAGCCCTCCTACCTCATAAGCTTCATGTCCAAAGGTTCAAACTGGGCGGGGGGCTGCCGGCTGTGCTGGTGCACGTAAGTGATGTGTTGGGCCAACCTGGGAAGAGCAGAAGCAAGACAGAGTGCCCTTCAGGGCTATATACCCAATGACTTGCAGTAGCCCTTCTGGGCCCCACCCCTCAGGAACCCTCAATACCATCTCAACCCTGCTGCTAAGGGAGGAAAGCTCTGGAGCTTCTATGAGCACAAAAGGCTAAGGGCTTTTTTTACTTCCCTCCCTCCCCCTCTCCAGACCATTAGAAAGGGTTGCGTCTCCGGGTGCTGAGCCTCATTCACCGGAGGTCATTGTCTCGGTCAGGCCTGTCCTGTATCAGCCAGAGGAGATCAAATCGGGAGAGCAGCGCGGCAGGCAGCTGTATGTTCTGTTCCAGGCTGCGGCGGGGGTTATAGCGCCCGTAGGCAGGGTTGGCAGCCGCGAGGATGGAGCAGCGGGCGTTGAGCGTGGTGAGGATCCCCGCCTTGGCAATGGAGATGGTCTGCTGCTCCATGACCTCGTGGATGGCCGTGCGGTCAGCCTCAGCCATCTTGTCGAACTCGTCGATGCAGCACACGCCCTGGTCAGCAAGGACGAGGGCCCCGCCCTCCAAGGTCAGCTCTCCACTCACAGAGTCTCTCAGCACAGCAGCCGTGAGCCCCACTCCAGAAGAGCCCCGGCCGGTCGTGTACTGGCCTGGAAGGGGAAAGAGTCACAGACCGCAGAGAGAGAGAGGACCGAGGGAGGCAACCAGCTAAAGACCTGGGGGTGCCAAGCTGGCAACAGCTCCCTTGCCCGTGACCTGCTCTTCCCACCCCTTTCAGCCTTCTGAACAAGCAACACCGAGCCCTACGCCTGCCTCACTCACTGCGGGGGGCCAGGCGATCGATGTAAGAAAGGAGCTGAGACTTGGCCACGCCAGGGTCCCCCATCAGGCAGATGTTGATGTTGCCTAAAGAAAGGAAGCAAGTTGTCCGACCACAGACAACGATGCTTCTGAGGTGAGCCTCCCTCTGACTCCACATTCTCTCCCCTAGGCCCTCCCTGAGATCAGGAAACCGAGACGCCAGCATGTGACCGGTGACCTACAAGGCCCCTACCCCGTGCCATCTTGTTGTCCTCCCAAATGCTTCCATCCTCCCTGAGCCTCCGGCTCCTTTTCCTTCTTACCCCTGATCTTCATGCCTCGGGGAGACTGGTCCACGCCCCCCACCAGCAGCAGCAACAGAGCCTTCTTCACGTCTTCATGCCCGTATATCTCCGGCGCGATAGAGGCAGCCAGTTTTTCGTAGAAATCCTCCTCTGAGAGGAAGATAAGTTCAGAGCATTTCCTGGGGGACAAAGGGCTGGGGGGAAACCTGAATGCCCATTCTGCCCCTGGGCCCTCACCTGCAATCTGCCTCAACTCCTCCCCGCTCAGCTCTCCAGCCCCTGCCTCATCGTCCTCACTCTTGTTCATCTTCACAATGCGGTGGGCTTCCAGGTAGGTTTCCGAGAGTAAACCCTGGGGGGGAACATGCCGAGGCGTGAGTGACATCTCTCTCCCATGCTCATCACCTTGTCCCCAACGGTTTCGTCACGAACCATCACTTCTACCACGTTTGGTGTTTTGTCACTGTTGGTTCTCCCGAAGGAACTGAAGCGGGCGGGCGGGTGATGGTGAAGGGGACTGCCTCCTCCTCTTTCCAATTCCTTTTCTTACCTGTATCATTTCTCGGAACCCCGTGCGTAGAACTGGCAAGAAGATACCAGTGACGCTAACGTGGTCTCCCGGCTGGGCAATCCTTGTGTTCTCTCCTTCTATCAGCACCGTGATGCTCCGAGGGATGTTTCCCACAGGCACTTGGTCACTCTAGGGAAAGAATGAAGACGTGAACCAAGGAAGAAAGAACATCAGGCCCACGTGGACCTGACCTACCTACACACCCCACTCTAAAACCTCCCTCAGCCCACTCGACCTCAGTCTAGACCATGAGGGGAGCTGAGACCTCTATCTCCTCCCAACTCCAGTTAAACCTCCCTCATGCCTTACATGACTTCTTTGCCTTGCTCTTCCCTTTTTTTCTCCCTGACATTTCATGAGTGACTGCAGGATTCAAGTGCAGTCCCTGCTCCCCCTGCCCTGGGCCACGTACCCCAAACTCACATGTTCTTGCATCTTCATCTCTTGGAACTTAATGAATTTGGAGCCACGTGTCTGCAGATACAGCCGCCCCCCAGAGCGGTTGGTTTGGCACTCTTGACTCGGGCACATGATCAGAGGCATGAAAGTGGGAGACTGGATCTAAGACATGAAAAAGAACACACCAAAAGGTATCAGAAAGAAAAGAACCCGCCAGTCATCATACAAATCATTTCCTCCCCCTGGCAGACATCTGGGAAAAATCATGGACCCCTAAACTATGCTGGGTCAATACAACAAGTACCAATAAAAACAGCTAGGAAATTCACTACTTACCAAACAGCATAAAGCGAATACGCAAGCATCTTTACAGTAGTTAGACAAGATGATTATCACAGTGAGTGAATTACTCACACGACAGACAGACTCAGGTGCTTTTTTGTTCCACCTGCCACACTTACCGGCTGGTAGGTCTCTGCCCCACACTGGTCACAGGTGTAAGTGGCTACCACCATCCTGGGTTTGACTTCAGAGACGCGTGTGACAATTCCACGCACAGTTACCAATTTCCCCACTGAGTCAGCCCGAACTTCCCGGATCACACGAGGCTTGTTACTGCTTGGACCTTGGAAATACAGCTCACTAAGGGGAAGAAATCTGCCGTCAGCATGGTCCTAGGAACAAATTTCTGATCCCTCCTCACAGACACTCACAATCGGCGCATGAGCTCAGGAGGGTACTGGTTCTGGGGGCTTCGGACTGCCCCAGGGTCCCGGCTCCGCTGCTCCATCATTAGTCGGTGTTCGATGTAAACGTCCAGAACATCTTTGTTTACTACCTGAAGAACGAGAAAAACGGGAAAATGAAAGGTGGAAGAGAAAAACGAAATTAAAAGACACCAGGCAATCGATGCCCCATCCTTTTGCCAGCTCAGGAACCATCCGGATGGAAGAAGCCTTCAGCCACTCACCTCTCTTTCCTTGTACTGTGGGAGCAGCTCCTGGACAACATCAGCAAAGAGCCTTGTGTAACGCTTGGCATTTTCACAAATTGAGTCCACCAACTCAGGGTCATCCTCGGCTACGTCATCCAGGTCCACATACATTGCCACTTGCTCCCGATGGGCCAGCTGGACCTGGAGTGAGAAGAGACAATAACACCTTAGAGTCAAGTTGATTTTTTCTTAGTGCACAAAGTCTCTGGGTATCCACAAAAAAGAAAAAAACCAACACAGCACAGCAATACTTACTTCTCAGCTCCCCACAGATAACCTCCCAACTCCTAAAAACACCTAACCTACTACATATACAGAAATACGTTCGCTTAACAAGTACACTCCCGAACAGGGCGCTTAAACAAACTTACTTGCTGAAACAAGGCAGGCCACTTTCTACAGTTACCTTAAATGCTACCCACCACTTTCAGCCAATCTTAGGACTTACCAACTGGTTCCCATACTTGAACTGCTTCTTCCCAAATTCATCATCCTGGTAAAACTCTTGCAGAAACTTCTTAACTTTCTCTACGACGGAAAAGTCACAAAAAGCAATCTTTCACCTTTTTAGATCTATTACTGCAGATCAGTAATAGAAGCCTCAAAAGTCGACTTTCATTTAAAACAAGACCTGCGAACTACCTAACTACACGAACTCTTAAACAAGCCCACCTAGTTCTCCCCAAAGCGACGAGGACTCCTTCACACACGTCTTTTACCTGGGGAAGCATACCAGGCGCTCCCGCCAGTGAAGGGTCTTACCCAACACCCTCCCCCAGGGGAGATTCTAGTCCCTGCACGAGTTGAGAACCCCAGCGCCCGCCCCAGCCGCCTCCCACACAGCCCAACCCGCTCAGATCTCAAAGTTCTCGGCTCTCCTTCCACTAGCGAGACTCCTCCCTTTTCCCGGGGGTCCCCTAAACCTCCGCTCTCTTCCGGACCCCCCCAGCCACCAGGCCGCCCTCCTACGGCACCTTCTGCTCCCGCCACAGCTTCCGCTCTTAGTAAACAAAGAAGCACATGGGCCCGAGTTCCAGCCGCCTCACCGCCCGGGATTCCTCCGCCGGCGGCGCGAGCCCGGCCAGCGATTGGCCAGCACGCCGAAGGCCGCCCCGTTCCACCTCCCCGCCGCCTCTCGCGGCCCTCGCGCTCCGACTCCAGATCCCAGACACTCCCCCACCCCTCGGCGGCCCGCCCCAAAGCCGCCGCCGCCGCCGCCGCGCGGAGGGACACTGTTTACACAGGACACACCCTCCGACCGCGGGGCGCCATTTCCGCCCGCCTCCACTTCCGCTCCGAGGGCGGCGCCGAACAGCCAATCACGGCACGCAGCGGCCCCGGCGGCCCCGCCCCCTCCGGGCTTCGGCGATTCTCGGGAGGACGCGGGAATTCGCGAGCGCCCCAAGGCGCGGGCGGAGGTGGGCCCGGAGGCCACGTCTCTCTTGGGGGCGACCCTTCCCGCTACAGTTCCCTACAAGGGCGGGGGTTCCTTTCGGAGACCCCCCCCAACACCCTTCCCGGGCGCGATCGCCGGGTATCCGGTCCCATTGTCCACCGCACCCCTCCCAGCCACTGCGTGCATTAAGCAGGCACCTGGCTCTGCGCCTGGCCCCGCGCGCCCCCGAACCCGCCAACCCCAGCCCTGCACCCAGCTCGCATCAACAGGTGTTGGGCGGTTGTTTCCCCACGCAGCGCCCCCTACCTTTCTCCAGAGCGTAGTCCTTAAGTGCCATCGCTGCCAGGGGCCGAGAGGCTGCACCTGGAGGGCGCAGAAAACCCACTCCCTGCAAGCACAGGACGACCGCGCGGCGGACTGCTGCAGACCAACCGAAATTGGCGCGAAGCGTCGCCCCCCACGTGACCGACGCCGCCGCGGGAGGGCCAACCAGAGCGGAAGGCCCGCCGTTCCGCCTTCGTCGAGCCTCGGCCAATCACGGAGCGAGTGTGGGGCTGAGTGACGTGGAGGAGGCGGGCCGGTCGGGAAGGAATCTCCCGGAGGAGGCGGGGCGAGCACCGGCTTTCCCGCGGTGGGAACTGGCGCGGGCGGGGGAGACTCGCTCTTAAAGGGCCAGTTCCCGCTGGTTCTTTTGTTCCAGGATCGCAGGGCAGGGCGGGGCGGGCCCAACTTTCACCGTCTTCTCGTCCACTGTCCGGGACGGCCATGATCTCCCAGTTCTTCATCCTGTCCTCCAAGGGGGACCCGCTCATCTACAAAGACTGTATCCTTGGCCCGCGGGGCGGGGTGGAGGAGCCGGGTGGAAGGCGAGCCCAGGGCCAGCCCGTGTCGCTGGCTCCTTAACCGTCCTTCCGCTCGGACAGTCCGCGGAGACAGCGGTGGCCGGGACGTGGCCGAGCTCTTCTACCGGAAGCTGACGGGGCTGCCCGGGAACGAGTCCCCTGTTGTCATGGTGATCACTCTTTGCGGGCGGGCCGGGGGCTGGGGCTGTCAGGCTGGGAGGGCGCCGCATCCCTACCCGTGTTTCTTGGAAGCCTTGGCGCAGGAGGGTGGCGCAGGTCCCCATCTCTCCAAATACGTACTGGGAGCTGACAACATGTCAGGCGCAGCGCATTGCACGTCCCTATCCTCAGCAGCTCTGGTGTTAGGTGCTGTCAGCTCCCTTTACGCCTTGGGGAGGATCCAGGGATCTCCCAAAGTCACCCTGGTACCATGACAGATGGGGACTTCAGGGCGTTTGAGCTGGGATCTCCCGGGGCCCTCGAGCGCTCCAGCCATCTTCCTGTAAGGCCTCTCTCCCCACCTCTGCCTCAGCACCACGATGACCGTCATTTCATTCACATCAGACACAGTGGCCTCTATTTGGTGGCCACAACTTCAGAGAACGTCTCTCCCTTCAGCCTCTTGGAGCTGCTCTCCCGGTGAGTAGGGGCCTGGGCAGGCACCCCAGAGGAGCGGAAGGGCCCTAGGAGAACTCACGCATATTGTACCCTGTTTCTTCAGGTTAGCCACTCTACTGGGTGATTACTGTGGCTCCCTCAGTGAGGGGACCATCTCGGGCAACGTGGCCCTTGTCTATGAACTCCTGGATGAAGTGCTGGTAAAGCCTACCGACTGTTTTTCTGTCGTCACCCAGCCCTTGAAGACATGTCCACTCTCCTACCGTGGGGTCCTGTGGCGGGGAGGTTATCTGGCTCCTTTTGCACTCTCTTCCTGTACTAGGATTATGGCTATGTACAGACGACCTCCACAGAGATGCTCAGGAACTTCATCCAGACGGAAGCCGTGGTCAGCAAGCCCTTCAGCCTCTTTGACCTCAGCAGTGTTGGCTTGGTCAGTGGTGGGGGAAATCGGAGAACCAGGGGGGAGAAGGGGGGGTTAACAGGGAGCATCAAAGCTGAGGATTGGTTGCTCTGGGTGCTTTACAGTTTGGGGCCGAGACACAGCAGAGCAGAGTGGCCCCCAGCAATGCAGCCAGCCGCCCGGTCCTGTCCAGTCGCTCTGACCAGGTGAGGGAGGGACCAGTGTGGTCAAACTTTATGTTTTTTTCCCTCTGGACCCCCCTGAGTCCAATATCCTGGCATATCTTTCCACTCACTTCAGCCTTTGAAATGTCCCCTTCCTGATTGTCCACCTTCAACTACCCTCTCCCTGGCCTCGTCCAGAACATTGGCTTTCAGCCTCCACCAACCAAATCTTCTCTTTCTCAGAACCAGAAAAACGAAGTGTTTTTGGATGTGGTTGAGAGATTGTCTGTACTAATAGCATCTAATGTAAGTCTGGGCTCCCATCCCTGGCTCTGAAGATAGATGGTACTTGGACAACAGGTGGGGAGCAGTCCAGACTGGGCCCTAACCTCCCTGCCTGTCCCAGGGATCACCTTTGAAAGTGGATGTGCAGGGCGAGATCCGGCTCAAGAGCTTCCTTCCCAGTGGCTGCGGTGAGGACCCAGGGTTGGGTTTGGGATGGCCCCTTGGGGGCACCCACGGTGGTGGTTGCTGCCCTTTGCTGACATCATTTTCTCCGACAGAGATGCGCATCGGCTTGACAGAAGAATTTTGTGTGGGCAAGTCGGAACTGAGAGGTGAGGGGAAGATGGGTCTTTCTCTGGGAGGATAGGTCACAGGATCCTCCCTGCTCCCTGCGCTTCTCTCTCAAAGTGTGGGTACCGGAGAGCTTTTCTCTTTCTAGGTTATGGGCCAGGAATCCGGGTTGACGAGGTCTCATTTCACAGCTCGGTCAACCTGGATGAGTTTGAATCTCATCGGATCCTCCGCTTGCAGCCACCTCAGGGCGAGGTCAGGTTCAGGATAACCTGTCCTGTCCCATCCACCTCAGGGGAGGGAGGTGAAAGCGTGGGACCAAAGCTGACTCATTCCTTTCTGGTCTCAGCTGACCGTGATGCGGTACCAGCTCTCCGATGACCTCCCCTCCCCGCTCCCCTTCCGGCTCTTTCCCTCTGTGCAGTGGGACCGAAGCTCAGGCCGGTGAGAGCATTTCCTGTATTCTGGAGCCTCTGTGGAGGCCACAGCAAAACATATATTAACAAGTAGATTGATAGGAGAGAGCGGTAGAAGGCAAAATAGGGTACAGGTTGGAAAAAGGCTTGGCTAGCGGCAATGGGCTGGATTTGGGGCCCTTTTGTTTCTTGGGGACCAGTTTACACAGCCTCATATGGAGGCCCCAGGTGAAGAATGGTGAAATGCCAGGAAAGGATGGCCTACGTAATTGTGTTCCACCCTCCCTTTCAGGCTCCAGGTTTACCTGAAGCTACGGTGTGACCTGCCCCCAAAGAGGTAAGAGTTGGGGCTGGCCAGGCCCAGTTCAGCTGTACAGGACAGGAGACAGGGTCAGGGTCAAGGCCAAGGAGTTGTTCTTCAGATGCACCCACCAAAGTTGGGCATGGCGGCCTATGCTTTAATCCCAGAAGTTGCGAGGCTGAGGCAGTTGGATGACCAGTTTCAGGCCAGTCTGGGCTTTGGAGTGGGACCCTCTCTCAAACTAACAAACAAACAACAGATGCATCCATCAGCTTCAGAATCTAGTTGGGGGTGGGGGTGGGGATGCACCTGTGTTGAAGTCCCACTGTGACCTTAAAGAAGAGCAGGGACACTTGGGAGGCAGAGGCAGGAGGATCACAAGTTCGGGACCACAGGCAGTCTGCATAACTTAGCGAGACCCTGTCTCAAAAAAGTAAAAAAAATGGGCTGGGGGTGCAGCACTTGCAGAGCATGCAAGCGCGAGGCCCTGGGTTCAACCCCCAGTACCACAATAAAAAAAAAAAAAAAAAAAAGCAGGGACAAGGGACTCTGCCTTCCTGAGGCCAATCCTGCTCCTTGAACTCGAGACGTAGCCCAGCGTGGCCTTGAGCTTGCCGTCTTCCTGCCTCAGCCTCCTGCGTGGCTGGTATCGTCGCTGAGCCCTGCACCTTTCCTCTTTGTAGCCAAGCGCTCCACATCCGGCTGCACCTTCCCCTGCCACGCGGCGTGGTCAGGTGAGCAGGTTCCCCAGGGACGCGCCTGGGGTAGAGGTTGCGCCATGCCGAGGGAGGCGCCATGGAGCCCAGCACCTTCCCTCTTCGCCCGCAGCTTGTCTCAGGAGCTGAGTAGCCCGGACCAGAAGGCAGAGCTGGGGGAGGGGGCCCTTCGCTGGGACCTGCCCCGGGTACAGGGAGGCTCTCAGCTCTCAGGCCTCTTCCAGGTATCTGCTGGCAGCCCTCCCGCCCCCTCTGCTCCCACCTGTGCATGTGGCCCTAATGTAGGCTTCGACCCAGCGTGGAAGCTGCCTGGTCTCATGGCTCCCACCCTCTTTTCCTCTCAGATGGATGTCCCCAGCCTGCAGGGGCCTCCTAGCCAGGGGCTGTCCACCTCGGCGCCCCCGCTGGGGCTGGGCCCGGCAAGCCTCTCCTTCGAGCTCCCCCGGCACACTTGCTCCGGCCTCCAGGTCCGCTTCCTCAGACTGTCCTTCAGGCCCTGCAGCGGCGCCAACCCGCACAAGTGGGTGCGCCACCTAAGCCATAGTGACGCCTACGTTGTCCGGATCTGAGGCTCCCCAGGCCAGGACGCCGGCAGTCTGTCAGGAAAAGGACAGCCTTTTCTTTCCTGACCTCTGGGCCTGTAGTTCTGGATCTGGGCAGCAAGCATCCTGAGCACCATGAGACCAGGAGGGCCCCGGGGACCTGCACCTCCCGTGGGACCTGCACAGAGGGCTCAGGACTTACAAATCAAACCTTTATTCGGAAGAGCTGACTGTACAGTATCTAAAAACAAAGTCACGAGGGGGGCAGCCTGCAACTCCCCCCTAGCCCTCGGGCATGTGTGGGGGGCGCCTATGGGGAGCACAGCAGCAGGCAGGAGGCGTTATCACGGGGCAGGCTGGGGGGAGCTGGGCCCTGGCGGCTGGGAGCCGTTGGCCTTTGGAGTCCCTGGAGCCGGAGGCGGGCTGTCCCCGGGTTCTTGCTTCACCCCACAGAGGGCACTGCCCCCGAGTGGGGAAGGGGACAGGGCTGGGGGTGGCACCGGCAAAGGGTGCGAGGCGGCACCTCCTTTGCCCTCCCCGGTCGGGGGCAGCGAGACCACAATGTACTTCTGGACGCTGCCGGGGCCAGAGGGGGCCGTGCTGGGGGGCGCGGTGGTGGCGGTGGAGACCAGCTTGACGATGGGCTGCACACTGGGGACTGTGGTGGTGACGGGGGAGGTCGTGGTGGAGCCTGAGCCCGGGGCTGACGTGCTGAGGGACAGGACCTGGGGGAGAAGCGGGGGGCAGTGGGGTCAGCGTGTGCTCCCCCGCCCTTGAGCTCTCGGGCCTTGCCAGGTCCCTGCTGTGGACCCTCGCGCACCCTCTGCTTCCACCTTTGCGTGCTGCCCCTCATGAATGGCGAGTGTTTCCAACCTCAGGATCATGTCGGCTACTGCCAGCCTAAGGCCCACAAGACCCCGCAAGCAGCCCTCCCGTCTCTGGCTTCAAGGGCCCAAGGGGACAAAACTCTCCTCAGATCCACCCCCAGGGTAATCCTCACGTCCCTCGTCCCAGGGCCCCCATACCTGCTGGGTGGATGAGGCACTGGAGGACGAGGACATCACGATAAACTTGGTGGGAGGCGGGGAAGGCTGAGGCGGGGCGGCCGCGCGCGCAGACACTAGTGTCTGGACAGGCAGGGCAATGGAGCCAGGGACCTTCAGCAGGCCGGGGGTCCGAGGGCCAGGCTGAGGGGCCTGGGATAGGGTCAGCGTGGGCCGTGGCTGCAGGGAGGAAATGCCAACTTCTAAGAAGGGCTGAAGGGAGACCTGGGCAGCTCTCCCTGGGGCGCAGCCTCCTTTACGATGACTCCAGGCCTGCGTGGGTCTGTGGAGAGTCCCCTTTTCCCCAGGCACCACAGCCCTGTCCCACCCCTGGATCCTCCCCCCTCCTCCTTCAGGGACTGACCTGCGTGATGGTGAGCGTGGTCCTGTTGACCTGCTGTGCCTGCAGCGCTGCCTGGGCCCGGGCCTTGACCACATGGGAGCAGAGGAGGGGCCCGAGGGACCCAAATTCTGCCCGATAGGCATCTTGATTGTCAGGAGGGGGGCGCAGCTTAGCCAAGACAGGGGCACAGTGTTTCTGCAAAGAAGGCAGAGGCAGGGCTGGTACTCTCACAAGTGAGGGGGACAGAGTGAGAGAGCTCGCCCATTGCTGTTGGAGGCCACGTGACAGGGCTGAGCATAAGGAATGCTGTGGCTCTTCCACAAATGATGCATGCTTGGGCCAGGCAGGGTGACACATGCCTGTAATCCTAGTGATTCAGGAGGTGGAGGCAGGAAGATCACAAGTTCAAGGCCAGAGGCAGCCTGCGTAACTTATGGAGACCCTGACTCAAAAAAGGGGCTGAGGATGCAACTCAGTGGTAGAGCACTTGCAAAGTACGTGTGAGGCCCTGGGTTCCACCCCCCCAAAACTGCAAAAACAAAAAGAACACTGGCTTCTGTCAGAGGACTTGGGCACCAACTGCTATGACCAGAGGACTTGTTGCATCTGCTGGTGACTTTGGTGGGGAGCTGGTCTGGGGGTGTGCATGTGCCTGGTAGTGTGGGCCATACAGCAGTGGGGTGGGCAGTCCAGGAGTCAAAGCTGAGCGTTACCACTTATTTCTTATTTAACCCCCTCCCCCAGGGCTTCCTTCCATCTTCAAAACAGCACCTCCCTCTGAACAGTGTTCTGGGTATGTGTGGGAAGGACGGGAGTCAGTGAATAAAATGGGCCTGATGCTTCCTAAACACTGTACCGACTGTGTGGAAAGGGGATTGGTGGGAAGAAGGGCAGGGTAGGGCAGGGGCCTGTGGTCACCAGGAGGAGGCTCTGCACGTGGTCGGCTCCGATGCGGTCAATGTTGCTCAGCACTGGTCCGTCCAGGACGCTGCGGATCCGCTCTCCTTCCTGCTGCAGCCGCGGCAGGATCAAAGTCTTAATCACCTGCGGTAAAGGACAGGAAAAAGCCAGGGCCATCGGGGTCAACCAGGAGCGCCTCAGGAATGGGGCGCTGCCCGCTGCCACCTCTCCCCCTGCTTCCCCGTGGGGGCCTAACATCGTGTCCCAGCTCGGCCAGGCCTGCGATGGAGCCATAACGGGTTGTCCAGGGAGTCTTCTCATCTACCCAGCTCTGTAAGGAAGGAAAATAAACACAGATGAAGGGACCTGAAAAGGCTGATTGCTAAGGGCTCTCGTCTTCGGTAAACACCCTTATAAATCATCCGGGCAAACCAGATGAAGTTCAGATCCCTTAGACCCAAGGCCCACTGTTGCCATGGCCCTGCCCCTTGTACCAGGTGTCACTTTCCCCAGTCATAAATGCCCTCCCACTGACTTGGGTGAAGCTCTGTCCTGGTGACAGCCCTAGGGGAGGGACATGCGCCGGTGAACACTCACGTTCTTACACTCACCTTGGTGAAGGTCTTGGTGATCCGGGACTGGATGTTGTTAGTGGTTGTGCTGAAATGCTTGCAGATCTGGGCCACCAGGCGGGCGGCGAAGTCCCGGAGTGCCCAGTGATTGTCCACGTCGGGTCGCAAGCACAGCTGTCTGCTCACGATGCAGGTCATCACCGCCGGGATCAGCTCATGCACCTAAGGGAGACGCGGCGGATCAGCTGGTTCTGACGCCTGGCTTCCTGCGGGTGGTGGCGGGGGCCCCCTGACCCGGGGAAGGAAGGAGAGCGGGCGGGACCACACACGTATTTCTCTAGGTACAGCGTGGGGTTGTCCATCAGCGCCTTCACCATGCGCATCAGGTAGATGAGCAGGGCCAGGTTATTCTGGACCACGTTCACACGGACCTGCGGGAGGGAGAAGAGGGGCAGGGCGACCCCTCAGAGGAGCTGCCCCTGCTGTCCGTCCCCTCCCCGCAGCCCCGCCTCCCCAGGCCTCTCACCCCCTCAGAGATGAAGGTACTGAACCGCGGCAGCATCTGATAGAGCCCGGGGTCCGTGGCAATGCTCTGCAGAGCTTCCTGTGGGACGAAGGCAGAAGCCGGGTGAGGGTGGATCCTGGGGGAAGGAAACTGCCAGGGCTCCAAGGAGTCTCGGGGTAGGCAGGGGTGCAGGGGCTCACCGCTCTCTTGGCCTCGCACGAGCCCACACAGGCTTCCGTGATCTCCTTGTAGTACAGCTGCTGCTCCACAGACAGCTCGTGGATGCTGCGGGGCTTGAGGCGCAGAGGGGCCCCCTCCAGCAAGGGCGGCGCCTTCTTCTCTTTCCCTGTGGGAATTGAGGAGACAGATTCGAAGGAGAAAGCTTGGGCCGGGCCTGGTGCAGTATGCCTGTAATCCCAGCACGAGGAAGGCTGAGGCAGGAGGATCATCAGTTTGAGGTCAGCCTGGGCTACACAGTGAGACCAAAAGCCAACCAATCAAAAAAAACGCGCCAGACAGAAGAGGCCTCAGTCCTAGGCAAACCTTAACCAAGAGACCTGCCTTCTTCTAGCTGCCTTGATAATTTTTTGCTGCCCTCTGACCTGGACCTCACCTACTTCACAAATCACCATCTGGCTTGGCTTTTTTTCTTTTCTTTTTCTCCTTCTTTCTCTCTCTCTCTCCCCTACCCTCCTTCCTTCCCATTTTCTTTGGTTTTTCTTTTCTACAGTAATGGGGGATTGAATCCAGAGCCTCACACATGCTAGGCAAACACTCTACCACTGAGCTACACCCCCAACCCCCTTTTATATTTTTAAAGACAGAGTCTCACTAAGCTGCTCAGGCTGCCTCTGCCCTCAAACTGGTAATCCTCCTGCCTCAGCCTCCCAAGTCACTGGTGTTATAGTTATGTGCCACAGCACCTGGTTAAACCACCTGGCTTTCAGGTAAGAGTTCAGGGAGGGCTGACCTGGATACTGACCTTTGCCGTCGGCTGGGGTAGCCCCTTGACCTTTGCCTTTTAGGGGTCCGTCTTCCTCCTGACCTGGTTTGGCTGACTTTAGGGGTTCTGTGGCCTCGGCCTTCTGCTGCTCTTTGGGAGCTGGTTACAGGGAAGTCACATCAAGAGTGGTAACAATCGAGGAGTTGTACAGGCACAAGGAGGGGAGAGGGAGAGAGGAGGGCGGGGTGGAGAAGGTTACCTGGGGGCGGATTCTCTGGTATAGCCGGCTGGCAGCCTTCGATGCTCAGCCAGTGAGCTGTGAGGAAGGAAACGTCAAGCAGAATCTCTGCACACGGACACTGGAGAGTCCCTCCCCACCAAGGACGGTGTGCGTTCATCTCAGGTCCCCTTCTTGCCATTCACCAGGGTTCTCACACAGTGGGGTTCTTCACTTGTGAGGCTCCTCCCACCCACATGCCTTGCTCCTCCTTTCCCTCCTCCCTGCCACCCTGCTCTGCCCTCTCCCCACCTTTGAGGCAGACATCCAGGGGCACCCGAGGCAGAGGGGTGTTGATGATGTCGCTCAGATCCACCTCCTTTTCCTCATAGAAGTAAAGCTCCCGGCCCCCGCCAGAGGCAAAACGGAAAGGAATGAACTCCTGGGCGTGGAAGCCATAGAGCGGCTGTATCAGGAGAGGGGGGGGACAGAAAGAGACACCGCAGTGAGAAATCAGTCCACGAGCCGGGCGCTGTGGCGCACGCCTGTCATCCCAGCGGCTCGGGAGGCGGAGGCGGGAGGATCACAAGTTCGAGACTAGAGTCAGTCTGCATAACTTAGTGAGACCCTGTCTCAAAAAGTAAAAAAATGGGCTGAGGGTGCAGCTCAGTGGTCCGGCACTTGCAGAGCATGAAGGTACAAGGTCCTGGGTTCAACCCCCAGTACCGCCAAAAAAGAAAAAAAAAAAAAAAAAAAAGAAATTAGTCCATGGAGGCCTGGCTGAAGGCAAATGTAGCACTGGGGAGGCCAGCGCCTGCCCACACCGCTCCCATCCCAATCCTCCTGCCCCTCCCTGTCTCTCCCCAGTCACCTCAACATTCTTTAGCTTCAGTGCATAGTCAATGTCACTGGTGGTGAGCTTCTGCCGCTTCCCCATGTGCATGAACTTCAAAGCGTCCTGGGGAGGGCCGGGTGGGAGAACAGACATCAATCCAAGACTCTGAGGAAGAAGGGGGCCCAGGCGACATCCTTGGAATGAAGCAGGACTGGGCGGCAGGGCCGGGTTACCTGGGCGATCTCCTTGATGCGGTAGCTGACCTCATCGGTCAGCAGCTGGCAGGTCTCCTCCTGAATCTGAGCAATGCCCATCGATTCAGCCACGACCTTCATCGACTCGGAGGGCAGCACAGTATTGCTGAGCTTCAGCTTCTTCTCCTCAGCCATGCTGGAGCACCCTCTCCCCTCCCTGGAAGGATGCTACCCCAGGGTGGAGAGGTGGGAGACGCTGGGAGGGGGTAGGGTGGGCAGAGGAGATATAAAAAAAGGAAAGAAACTTAGCTCAAAAACCCTCACTGAAACTGAATTCCTGACCTCCCCTGCCCACCTGCTCCAGGCTGTTTTTCTCATCTTGACAGACATACCATCAGCCCAGCAACTCATTCTTTATATGGGCCCTTAAATCACACCCACCAGGTAATCCAACCTGATCACTCCTACTCTTTGGCCCATCCTGTATCACTTGGAGAACTTCAACAGCCTCTGAACAAAGTCTTCCTGCTTCTACCTCCATCTCCCTACATCTACTCCTTAAAGGCAGGCAAAGTGATTCTGTCAAAATATAAAACCAATTGTCAATTCTCTGCTGCAATGGTTTTCTGCTTGCCATAAAGTCCTTACAAAGGCCCTCACAAGGGCCTTCAGGATTTGCCTTCTTCCCTTACATCTCTGATCTCCTGTCTTGTTTTTCTATTCTTTTTTATTATTTATTTATTTTGTGTGTGTGTGTGGTACTTGGGGTTGAACACAGGGGCCTGGCGCTTGCATGCTTTGCAAGTGCTGGACCACTGAGCTGCACCTCCAGCCCATTTTTTTACTTTTTGAGACAGGGTCTCACTAAATTACACAGACTGCTTCTGGTCCCGAGCTTGCGATCCTCTGGTCTCTGCCTCCCGAGTTGCTGGGATCACAGGCGTGCGCCACTGCGCCCGGCTCTTGTTCTGCTTTTATCCAACCACACCATCCTCTTTGCTGTTCTTTAAACTTGCTGTTCTTTCAACTAAAACATGCTCTTGTTTTGTAAAGGCCTCTGCTCTGCATTCCTCCCAGGTGTCCCTGACCATGCTATTTTAATTCTGCATTCTACCCTCATTCTGCTCTGTTTTCTTTTCCAATGCATTTTCTTCTAATATAACGTATCATTTCTTATCGTTTATCACTCCCACATCCCACCACATGGACAAGAATCGTTGTCTATTATGTTCACTCATGTATCCTGGTGCCCAGATTGAGGCCTGAGATGCTGTAAATTTAATAAATATTGAATAAATGAATGAACTGTAAAGTTTACAGATGTAGGTGCTCAATAGATACTTGGTATCACAATTAACTAAAAATGAGTAAGACATGGGCCCAAGCTTGGAGTTTACTCTATGGACAAAATGAGGAGCTGGGCATCAGGAAGATCAGCTTCAACTGAGTGCTGGAGAAAAGCTGAAGAACTTGCTTCTTTTCAAACCATCCCTGGACTCCTCCCAGACTTTTATAAGTCTCATCTACACACAATGATTTAACACATACTCTGTGCCTGGTGCCGGGTATACAAGAAACAGTCGCCTCGCAGTTCCCCGGCGAACTCCTACTAATCCTTCAATGCCCTGCGGTACTCTCTGCCAGGAAAGGCTCATAAAACACGCTACAGCCTCAGGTGCTTCTCGGATCAGTGGAGGCGACAAGAGGGCTTCCCAGAGGATTAACTTGAGCTAGATCTGTGCAGTGGTTGCCCCAGCAGAGAACCGGGTTGAAGGTCCCCAGGCAGCGCGAAAGGAGGCTCAGACAACCCACCCCGACATCTCTCCAGTGCAGACACACACAAGGTCCCCACGAGCACGGACACGCTACCAACAGTCCCTTTCCCAGTCCCCACACGGGCCCTTCAAAGGGCCTCCTCCCGGGCGCCCCTCAGACCCGCTCGCGCCTTCCAAGCAGGGGCAGCGAACGCTTCTCACCGATGCCAAAGCGCCTCTCACCCGGCGCTCGGCGCCATGTTGGCCCCGCCCCCTCCCAGGCGCAGGTCCTGGCAGAGACCTAGGAAAAGCCACCGCCCCTTTCTCAGGCAGGAACAAGCCACAGGTTAGCGGCATGAAATTAAATAAAAATTAATTTTTATATATACGTGTAAGGAGCACGCTTTTCTATTCTAATTACTTTAATTTATTCCTTCACTACCCGGCAGGCAGGACCTTCGGGAGGCGCCACAAAACAGAGGCGGGGAAAGCATAGGGCGAGGACGCTCCGCCCCCTTTCGGGCCGCCTCTGCGCACGCGCTGGCCACGCCCAGCTGGATTTTTTTTTTTTTTTTTTTTTTTTTTTTTTAAGATTGCCTTCGACAGCTCCTGGATTTAAAGGGCCCGCTGCCTTCCCGAAGTTGCAGACGGTACTTGTCATGGGACCTGTTCGGTTGGGAATATTGCTTTGCATTTTGGCAGTGTGTGATGCTCGGGCCGGGACGCCGGAAGAGGAAGACGATGACGCAGAACGTTTGCCCAGCAAATGCGAAGGTATCCTAAAAGAGCATCTCCTATTCACACCTCCCTCCCTGACCCACCACCTTCCTCCAGGCTGGACCAAGTGGACCGCGATGGATGGGTTTCTCGAGCTCCTTGAAGTCCTGAGGGCGCTTCAGGTGGAGCTTGGCTAAAGTAGAATGGGATCGAGGGAGGGAACGCGTAGTGCCACCCCAAAATCGTGGCACTGCATCTCCCGTAAGACAGCCAAAGGCAGTCCTCTTTTTCTTGGGCTCCAGTGGGTTGTAGAAACTGTAGTTCAGGGACTTTCCGCCCTGGGCCGCAGACTACCGAGCATCTTCAGGAGGCTTCACCCACCAGACCTAAATCTGGAGAGCCTGAGGGGGCAGGGTGTGGGGCTTATGCCTTGTGGACATCCTCTGTCCCGCCCAGGCAGAGACGCTCCCAAATTACAGGACGCTCCCAAATTACAGGACCCGTGCCCCCTCCGGGGGTTTGAGAGTGAGTAACTCAACCCCTGAAGCTCATAAACAAAAGATGGAGAGGCCACAGAACTGGAAGTTCCCCATCAGGGTAAGGCTTTACAAAGGGTGTGTAGTGCATGGACTTGACAGCAAGCAGCATCTTCCCTTGGCTGTATCAGCGTGGAGTCCCATTAGGAGGAGGCCCTTCAGAGCCGACTCATTGAGTGCCCTGCTGTTCCCTAGTGTATTGCTTCCCTGACTAATTTCTTCCCACATCCTTTTTATCTTCGCCTCACACCCCACAGCATTTCAACATCAAGGTTTCTCATGACCTGCTTCTAATCTCTCACTTCCTTTTTCTTCTCTGCCTCCACTCGTCTTTTGGCGCTTATCAGTCTTTCCACATGCAAACCTAACCCCTGGTGTTGGGTCCATCACACTGTCTTTTCATCATCTGTGTATCTGCCCCTAACTATATCAGCAGTGTCCCATGGACAGATCGTGGGTCCTATGCTCTCTGTATTGTTAGTGTGCATACAGAAGGACCCCTATGTGTCTGTCAGCATGTGCTGCAGGGGCTTGCATGTTGCTGTGATACTGAAAGCTATGTCACTGGTATTTCAGATACCAGCAGGGCCACCCATGGTGGACAGGTTTCAGCTGAGCTTCCAGACTAAGACGCAGCCCATTCCTGAAACAGTTAGCCTTTGAAAATCCTATGATAGCAGAGAAGCACTGTCAGATATAGTGCAGAGAAATGAGTCCCTAAGGCTGCAAGACATTCAAAAGACGACTGGAGAAAGAGTTGCCTCCTCAAAATAGAGTCCACCTTAATGACAGGAATGGAGTAAAGCCCCTGGGACCTTCTTTTGCTGATGTGGCAAGAGTCGAAATGAGAAGAAGCACAGTGGCTGCAACATTGGGCTCTAACAGAAAAAGATATGTGCATGGCACAGTGCTGGATAGTGCTTCGTGCTGCTGTACTTTGGTTTGCTGTGAGTTGGATCCGACTCAATGACACCTAACAATTGTTAGTCTGCATACAGAAGGAGCCCAATACATAACTTCAGAGTAACCGTAAGCACTTACACAGCGCTCACTATGTGCCAGGCACTATTCTAGGGGTTTCACATGTGTTGATTTGTTTGATTGTAATGGCTCTCCCATGAGGGACACAGTATTATCCCCATTTTAGAAGGGAAGAAGTTGAGGCAGAGCAAGGCTGTCACACAGCTACTGAGAGGCTGAATGAGGATTCCAGCCCAGTCAGCTTGGCTCCAAGTGTGTGCTTACATGCTCTTCTGCCTTGCATTATCTGCAGAACGAACTGCTGGTGTGTTCCTTTGTTTTTTTACACCCCCCGACATCTTTCTTCACTGCCAGTGTGTAAGCTGCTGAGCATGGAGCTGCAGGAGGAACTGAGTCGCACTGGCCGATCTCGAGAGGTGTTGGAGCTGGGACAGGTGCTAGACACAGGCAAAAGGAGGAGACATGTGCCTTACAGCGTTTCGTGAGTCCTTTGTGTTTGTCCATCTTCCGATCCTCAAAGAAGTCCGGGGAGTGCCTGAGCTTTCAGGGAGTCTTTATTTTCCCTCTTCCCACAGAGAGACAAGGCTAGAAGAGGCCCTGGAGAATTTATGTGAGCGGATCCTGGATTACAGCGTTCATGCCGAGCGCAAGGGGTCTCTGAGATATGCCAAGGTCAGATCCTTCCCCAGGGAACGAGCCATATTTGCAGAAACAAGGACCAGTATCCCCTGTGGTCCTCGAGGGCTATCTGCCCATCTCTCCCCCAGCCCTGGTGTGTCCCCTCATCTCATCCTTGCAGAAGTCACCCCCGAGTCTCCAGTAGTGGACAATCTAAGAGGGTGGAAAGGGGAAAGAAGAGACGGGGTGATGGGCTGAGCTGATACCAAATTTTCCACCCCCAGGGCCAGAGTCAGACCATGGCGACGCTGAAAGGCCTAGTGCAGAAGGGAGTGAAGGTGGACCTGGGGATCCCTTTGGAGTTGTGGGACGAGCCCAGCGTGGAGGTCACATTCCTCAAAAAGCAGGTAGGATAAGATAACCACACTGTCCAGCGAGGTGAGAAAAGAACCTCAGAGAGAAGTTAGATCCTAGGATTTGATTATTTTATAGGGGATATCCATCTGTGAGCAGGGAGAAAGGGCAGAGAGGACTGTAGTATCAATTAAAGTGGGCCCATGGGCAGATCAAGAATATTTGGCCAGATGCAGTGGCACACAACTTTAAGCCCAGCAACTCAGGAGGCGAAGGCCAGAGGATGGGGAATTTAAGGCCAGAGGCAGCATGCATAACTTAGTGAGACTGTCTCAAAACACAAAGCAAAAAATGGGCTAAGGGTACAGCCCATTGTTTGAACACTTGCAAAAAGCATGCGTGAGGCCCCAGGTTTAACTCCCCAGTACTGAAAAAAAAAAAAAGTAATATTGGAGGCTAATAGTATCCACCACTGCTTATTGAGCACCTACTATGTCCCAGATACGGGACCACATACTTTATAGCTGCTGCCTCATTTTACCCTCACAACACCCTCACATGATTCTTATTCTATGGGCAAGGAGCTAAGACTCAGAGTTTTTGTTTGTTTGTTTATTTTTGTGGTATTGGGACTTTAACTCAGGGTCTCACACATGCTTTTACAAGGACTCTACTACAGAGCCATTTTTTACCTTTCATTGTGAGATAAAGTCTCGCTAAGTTACACAGGCTGCCTCTGGCCTCGACCTTGTGATCCTCCTGTCTCTGCCTCCCATGTTGCTGGGATGACATGCGTACACCACCGCACCCGGCTGGCCTGAGAGCTTAATAACCTTTTTAGCAGCATCGGTGCTAGTAAATCTTTGTTGAATGAATGAAGATCACAACTAGTATGCCAAGCTTAACCTCCTGGCTCCCTGCCTCTCCAAGGTCAAGCACATGGAGTCGGGAGACAGGGAGTAGAGAATAGAAAGGAGGGTTTCTAAACCCCAGCAGAGCAGGTAGCCTTTCAAACCCTTCTCTTGACCAGTGTGAGATGATGCTGGAGGAATTTGAAGAGGTCGTGGGAGACTGGTATTTCCACCATCAGGAACAGCCCCTACAGCATTTCCTCTGTGAAGGTCATGTGCTCCCAGCTACTGAAACTGGTAAGTGTGGGGACTGGGCTCCTCTTCTGCCAGGGCACAGGTCTCCTCTCCCCGGAACCAATGTTTAAATGGTTTTCGATCACCCCCACCTAGCTTGTCTACAGGAAGCTTGGCCTGGAAAGGAGAAGATCACAAATGGCCAAGAGGAGGGAGAAGAGGAGGAGCAGGAAGAGGAAGAAGAGGAGGGAGAAGAGATGACCAAGACGCTGGACAACCCCAAGCATGACCCGGAGGATCTCTGACCCTTGCCTTTGAGCCCCGAGGAGGGACCATGCAGAACTCTGAAGTCTAAGTTGTCCTTGCTCCACAGCTTAAAGTGGGGCAGTGTGAGTGACCCCATGTGCAAGCTTGTGTAACTATTCTGCCCCATCTGATCTCAGGTAGGATCTTGGGGCACAGGATGGCAAGACTAGAGGGAGAAAGGTGGAAGCAGCAGGTGCAAGTCTTGCCTCCACAGATAGCCCTCTGCTTGCTATCCAGTATGAGTCCAGTATCCCCTATAAATCTCTCTCTTGTTCCTCACTCTGTCCAGAGGTCCGGGATGGCGTGGAGCTGCGGGGCTTGGGAGAGTCACATTACCCATTAAGGGACCTGTTTTTAGACCCTACCAAGGACAAGGCCTGAACAGACACACTCTGTGACCCATGTATACACTGCCTTCACCAAGAAGGCTACACACCAGCAAGCTGTGCACGAGAACGGGGCACCGGGTGCGGGTGAAGCAATGCCGATCAGTCTGCTGGGGTACATCCTTGGTCTGCTTTATATTAACTTCACAAGTGCCAAATTTTCCATATCGCTATTAAACTTCTTCTCTTTTTAAAAAATATCAGCGGGACCCAGTTTCAAACAGCCGTGCACACATCACAGCTGGTAGATGCCGCAGCACAGACCATGGGGCTGCTCGCGGTCGTCCTCTTAGCTAATGCTGCTTGCTGATTTTGCAGACCCGAGCAGATTAGCAGGGGGTCGCGCGAGGGACAACTTCGCCGAGGCTCCGCACCTCGGCGCGCGCTGGCCTCAGGATACACGGGGCTTAGAATCCAGCAAGCGGGGCCACTTGTCCACACGTGGGCCTACGGGCAATCGCAGAGGACAAAAGAGCGCTTTCCCGACTTCCGCGCTTATCCAGTCAGGACCTGGGAAAGATGACACAGCTAGGTCCGAAACAGAAAGCGACTAGGACTAGAGTGAAGGAAAGAGAAAAGGTAATACTGTGGAGGGTGACAGAACGCCCAAGGAGGGCGCGATCGCCTGGAAAGTAGGGCTGGGCAATACCAAATTCGGCAGGGTGTGGAGAGCGACACCACTGTACAAGCGGTCGAGGGCGATGCTGCCTTAAGAGTGGCTGAGAGCGAGACCACGGCCATACCAGTTTAAGAGCAGTCTAGGGCGATACCGCCTTAAGAGCGGTCGAGGGCGGTACCACCTTAAGAGCGGGAGGGGTGACCCAGGGGGCGGAGACTTGGAAGGTACCCTTTGCTTAGCGGCGGCGGCGGCCGTGGGACCTCGGAGGCGCCCGGCAGTCGTTTCTCCCCCGCACACCGCTTTCCTGCCATGAGCAGCATCGTCGTGCGGACGGAGCCGCTGCTCGGGGAGCCCCCTCTGCTGGTGCCGGGCGACCCCTACTCGGTGGTGGTTCTCCTACGGGGCTACGCGGAGCCCGAGGCGGTGGGCGACGCGGTGCGCGCTGACGGCTCGGTGACCCTCGTGCTGCCGCGGGACTGGCGGCCGGGCCGCGCGCCCCGAGACCCTCCGGGCGCGGGCGGCGGCGCGGAGGCCGCCCTGGAGGAGGCGGCGGGCGGCCCCATCCTCGTGGACACCGGCGGCCCCTGGGCGCGGGAGGCGCTGCTGGGGGCCCTGGCGGGGCAGGGCGTGGCCCCAGAAGACGTGACGCTGGTGGTGGGGACCCACGGGCACTCTGACCACATCGGGAACCTGGGGCTGTTCCCGGGGGCGGCGCTGCTGGTCTCGCACGACTTCTGCCTGCCCGGGGGCCGCTACCTGTCCCACGCGCTGCGTGAGGACCACGCCCTGCGCCCCGTGCCTGGGCTGCAAGTGTGGGCCACGCCGGGCCACGGCGGCCAGCGCGACGTGAGCCTGGTGGTGGCTGGCACAGCCCTGGGTACCGTGGTGGTGGCGGGCGACGTGTTCGAGCGCCACGGGGACGAGGATTCGTGGCGGGCCCTGAGCGAAGACCCTGTGGCCCAGGAGCGCAGCCGAAAGAGGGTCCTGGATGCCGCCGATGTCGTCGTGCCTGGCCACGGAGCCCCTTTTCGCGTGGTCAGGGAAGACTCCTAGCCCGGGACATGAGAGTTGGAACGGCCAGCGGGAGCTAATGTTCGAACACGAGGACCGCACTCTGCAGTTGTGGACCCAGAGAGGAAGGGACTGGGCTATAGTCAGGGAAGCCCGCCACCTCCAGCGAGGAACTGGGGTCCAGGAGGTGGGCAAGGCCCAGCAAGCCAGAGTCACAGCAGGCGAGGCTGGTCGCTGCCAGCCTCCCAGGAGGCAGGTTTTCCTGACAGAGCAGAGTGCCACGACTGCCACCAACACCTCTCTCTGCCGGTCCCTGCAAATGAACTAAGACCAAGGACTGGCTTAGCTCCCAGTGACCCTCCACGGGGCCTCAGTCACATGCAAGAATGTTCTTGTTGGGATCCTCCACGGTGAAAATAGATGTTGTTGTTATGTGCTGTCAAGTCATGTCTGACTCATAGCGACCCTCATAGGGCTTTCAATGGCAGATTGTTTCAGGATTGCCTTGGGAGTGGGTTGCCACGTCCTTCTCCCATTTTTGCAGTGCTGGGAATTGAACTCGGGACCTCAGAGACTGCAGAGCCGCGCTCTACCAACTGAGCAAAACCCCAGCCCCATGAAAATAGATAAACTGAGCTAAATCCCAGCCCCGTGAAAATAGAATAGCGATAATCATATGGATATGGTAACCAATTGCCTGCAGCCATAGCCCTGTGGCATCTGATCCCGTCAGATCTCCGAAGCTAAGCAGGGCCAGGCCTAGTTAGTCCTTGGATGGGAGACTCCCTGGGAACACCAGGTACTGTAGGCTTGGGAGACGAATCCAGTAACCGGCTCCCAAAAATCAATCCGCCATTGAAAGCCCTATGAATAGCAGAGAAGCACTGACAATAATGTTTGGCCTGTTGTATGTAGGATCGCTGTGAGTTGGATACCAGCTCGACAGCACCTAACAACATGGTAACCAGCAGGTGCAGCATCTGGACCATTGCCTATTTTTCCTAGGGTTCCATTTGCTGAGAAGGTGCAAGGCTCCGAGGTGACCCCTTAGTCATCTGACTTTAATTGGTGCACATATTCATTTATTCAGTGGATAAGTATTTAACACTTGTAATGTCTCAAAGCATTGCTGTAGGTCATGGGATTCAAGAGGGAGCAAGGTAGACAATCTCCTTGTCCCACAGGGTGATCATATTGTGTTGAGACAGACATGTAAACAAGAACAGTAACAATAGCAGCCAAATAATTACAGGCTGTGGTTAGTCACATATATATGAGTGTATGTTGTTGTTAGGTGCCTTCGAGTCGGAATCCGACTCATAGCGACCCTCTGTACAACAGGGGAAACACTATTGTCAGTGCTTCTCTGCTGTTCATAGGGTTTTCAATGGCAGATTGATTTTTGGGAGGGGGTTGCTAGGTCCTTCTCCCAAGCCTACAGCTGCTGGTGTTCCCAGGCGGTCTCCCATCCAGGTACTAACCAGGCCCGACCCTGCTTAGCTTCCGAGATCTGATGGGATCGGATGCCACAGGGCTACGGCTGCAGGCTCATATGAGTGTATATACATATTTAAAAAGCAGAATGAAGAGGGGATAAAGGGGTGGGAAAGGAGGCTGCTTAATTTTGATGGGGTCAGGAAAAGCCTCTGTGAGATGTGTGATCAGAGAACTGCGTGGGAGTAAAGCTGGCCATAAAAGGATCTGGGAGCCGATCTTGGTGGCGCATGCCTGTAATCCCAGTGGTTTGGGAGGTGGAGGCAGGAGGATCGCAAGTTTGAAAACAGAGGAAGTCTGTGTAACTTAGTGAGACCCTGTCTCAAAAAGTAAAAAAATGGGCTGAGGGTGCAGCTCAGTGGTCGAGCACTTGCAGAGCATGCAAGCACAAGGCCCTGGGTTCAAACCCCAGTACCACAAAAAAAAAAGAAAAAAAAATTATCTGGGAGAAGGGCTTTTCAGGCTCTGGAACAGCAGGTATAAACCCCTGAGGCAGGATAGCTTGACCTACTTGGGAAGCAAGAAGACCCATGGGGTGGCCTGCAGAGAGCCAGGGAAGAAGGGCAAGAAATGAGGGGGCAGAGTTAGTCAAAGTCATCATGGAGAACGCTGGGGACTACAAAGGTTCAGACCCAATTAAGATGAAAGCCATTGGCCTTTTGAGCAGGCTATAACAACATGGTCTCGTTTGTTTTCAAATAATCATTCATTCTGAGCTGAGCGCAGTGGCACATGCCTTTAATCCCAACAACTCCGGAGGCAGAGGCAGGAGGACCACAAGTTCAAGGCCAGAGGCAGCCTGTGTAATTCAGCAAGACCCTGTCTCAAAATACAAAGTGAAAAATGGGCTGGGATTATGGTTCAGTGGTTGAGTGCTTGCAAAGAGCATGTGCGGCCCCCGCCCCCGGGGGGTGCCACAAAAAATTAAAAAGCTTGAAAAATAATCACTCGTTCTGTGCAGAGAGGGGGTTGACGTGGGGGCAAAAACAGAATTGGCTGGACTAGTTAAGGCAGCTATTCTTTTCTTCCGGTGAGAGAAGTAGATGGCACCTGCCTTTACCCCAGTTCTATAATGGCTGTGATTCTCTTCACAGTTGTGTCTCAGGGCCGAGGTCCTTGTCAACCCAGGCCCAGGAGCCTCGGGAGCGCTCAGGTGGGACAGATGAAGGACAGGAGTAAGTCCACTTCATTGCTGACAATGAGCTTCCCTGGGTGGATGTTATCCGGCAAAGCCAGGCTGGAGGTCATCTCCCAGGCGTCCACAAAGGCCACATGGAGGCCACCAAAAGCAGCCCGGAGGAGCCGGTTCACCTGGAGGGTGAACCAGTCGCTGCCGTACACGGACTTATAGCCGGTGTTGGCGAGCTTGATGACCACGAGAGTACTGGGTTCGCGGGCCAGCAGGGCCATCACAGCTGCGCGGATCCCTGCCAGTCGCCGCACAAAGATGGCCGGAGGAAACGTGGTGAAGTGGGCTCCCAGCCCCAGCACCACCACGGTGTGGGGGCCCCCAGCCAGGCCCCCCAGCTCCCTGGCCACGGAGTGCAGGGAGGCCACTGGGGTGCGGACGGAGCGCAGGGGCCAGCTGTGGGCCCGCCAGTTGAGCACGATGCCCCGAGCGGTCTCCACGGCCATCAGCGGCCCCACCTGATAGGTGGCGTGTAGGTTCACTGGCTTCAGAGCTGTCGGGAGGACAAGAGAGAAGGCTCGTAAGTTAACACAGGGCTGTGCACCACCTTCCTGTTCACATGAAAGGTCCCTATTCCTGTTTGTTTCCCAGGACCCAAGTCTTCTGTCCCTAAAACCTGACGCTTCTCCCCTTGAATAGCGTTATCACCCATCCAAACTCCTTTCTTTCTTTCTTTTCTTTTCTTTTCTTTTCTTTTTTTTTTTTTTTTTTTTTTTTTTTTTTGTGGTACTGGGGGTTGAACCCAGCGCCTCACACTTGCAAAGCATGCTGTACCACTGAGCTGCACCCCAGCCCATTTTTATTTTTTTTTACTTTTTGAGACGTGGTCTCACTAAATTACACAGATTGCCTCTGGTCTTGAACTTGCGATCCTCCTGCCTCTGCCTTCTGAGTTGTTGGGATTACAGGCGCGTGCCACCGTGCCTGGCCAAACTCCTTTCAATTTGCTTTTATTTTATTTTCCTATTGGTTTTATATTATTTTATTTTACTTTACTTTACTTTTTTTTATTTTATTCTTTATTGCAGTTTTGGGATCAGACCCCAGGCTTTTGCACATGCTAGGCAAGTGCTCTACCACTGAGCTACAGTCTCAGCTCTTTTGTGCTTTTAAATCTCTACGGCATTTGACTATCATATGCTGGTTGGCCTCTTCTAAAAACTTTCTTCCTTTTTTCCTTCTGTAATACTACCTTGGGGATGGAGTTAGCTAGGTGGGTAGAGTGCTGGTCTGTGCTCTCTAAGGCCTAGGTTCGATCCCCAGCAGCACATAAAACAGGAGAAGGACTGAGCAGCCCTCTCCCAAAAGAATCCTGAAACAATCAGCCATCAAAAACCAGATGGATAGCAGAGAAGCACTGACATAGTGCTGAGCATGGCACAGTGCCAGGGAGTGTTTCTTTCTGTTGTACATAGAGTCAATATGAGTCGGGCCCAATTCAACAACACCTAACAACAACAAAAATGCTACCTTATCCAATTTTTCTCTATCTTTCTGGTTATTCTTTGCTCCATATTTTCTTTCTACTCTGTAAATGAAAGTATTTTCTAAAATTCTGTCTCTTATCATCAACTTTTTTCTTCCTTTCTTTTTTTACAGTAACTGGAAGTGAAATCCAGGGCCTCTCCCATACTTTGTAAGCACTCTACCACTGAGCTGCACTCTCCCAACCCATGTTTTTGTTTTTTACTTTTGAGTCAGGGTCTCACTAAGTTACTCAGGCTGCCTCAGGTCTGGAAGTCGCGATCCTCCTACCTCCACTTCCTGAGTGCTGGGATCACAGGTGGGTGTCTGTGCTATCATCCACTTTTCTTTACCATCTATGGAGTGTGTGTGTGCGCTGCTGGGGCTTGAACCCAGGGCCTTGCGCATACTAGGCAAGCACTTGATCACTGGGCTGTATCCCTAGCCCTTTACCATTGACCTTTGAGGAATTCATTCACTTCTCTCTCTTTGGTTTTTGTCGAAGATCTGATAGATCCCTGAGCTTGCACCCCATACTTCATGTCCAGTCAACATTTTCTAATGTTTCACCACTGCCTTGAACATAATACGAATAAAATGAATCTACCTTCCTTGCCCGCTACGTGTCTATCAGCTTGTGCTGTGGGGGATGGTGTGTTGCTGTGATGCTGAAAGCTATGCCACCAGTATTTCAGATACCAACTGGGCTGCCCATGGTAGACAGGTTTCAGCTGAGCTTCCACACTAACACAGACTAGGGAGAAGGACCCAGCAGCCCACTCCCAAAACAATTAGCTATGGAAAACCCTAGGAGTAGCAGAGATGCACTGTCAAATATAGTTGTGGAAAATGAGCCCCCATGCTGGAAGGCATTCAGGAAATAACTGGGGAAGAGTTGCCTCCTCAAAGTAGTGTTGACCTAAATGGTGGGAATGGAGTAAAGCTCCTGGGACCTCCTTTTGCTGATGTGGCACGACTCCAAATGAGAAGAAACACAGTGACTGCAGCACTGGACTCAAACATAAAAAGATCGTGTGCATAGCACAGTGTTGGAGAGTGTTTCATTCTGCTGTACACAGGAATGCTATGTGTCAGACTCAATGTGAGGGCACCTAACAATAACAAAAACTGGTTCAAAAAGTCTTTAAAAACTCTATCAGCTTTCCAGGTACAATTGAGGAAACTGGATGGTGGACTTGATAATTATTCATTTTGTTAGTTGTGGTCATGTGATTTTGGTTGTATAAAAATATTTTTTGAGGTAGTATTTTGCTTTGTAGCCCAGGCTGGCCTTGAACTCGTGATCCTCTTGCCTCAGCCTTGCAAGAGAAAAAAAAATTCTTTAAAAAAAAAGATTTATACTGAAGTATTCAAGATGAAACATCATGACATCTGTAATTCATTCTAAACCACCTTAACATAAGAAAATAAGAGGTAGCATGTGTACATGCTGAGGTGGAATGGAAATAATCTTGGTGAAAGGAAAGATGGCTTAGGAGGGAGAGGAGAAAATAGTAGTAATATCCTTGAACAGGCAATAAGGAATAAGATTCAGGACCTCAGTGGAAGGACTGTACCTAAATAGGATCCAGGGAGTTTGTTTACAAAAACAGGTGCAGAGACAGAGTGTAGGGAGGGTGCCAAAGAATGTATAAACATTTTAAGAAAGGAAATACTGTTGTTGTTGTTGTTGTTGTTGTTAGGTGCCGTCGAGTCGGTATCCGACTCATACCGACCCTCATAGGGTTTTCAATGGCTGAGTGCTTCGGGATTGCCTTGAGAGTGGATTGCCAGGCCCTTCTCCCATTTTGGGGGTGCTGGGAATTGAACTCGGAGCCTCAGAGACCGCAGCGCAGCGCTCTACTCACTGAGCTAAATCCCAGCCCAGGAAATACTGTATTAAGAATGTAATATTGCTGGGTGCAGTGGCGCACGCCTGTAATCCCAGTGGTTCAGGAGGCAGAGGCAGGAGGATCGCAAGTTCGAGACCAGAGGCAGTCAGCGTAATTTAGCAAGCTGTTGTCTCAAAACAGTAAAAAATGGGCTAGGGGCGCAGCTCAGTGGTCCAGCACTTGCAGAGCATGCAGGCGCGAGGCCCTGGGTCCAACCCTCAGTACAACCAAAAAAAAAAAAAAAAAAAAGATTGTAATATTAAATTGTAATGTTAAAATTGTAACGCAATATATACGGATAACAAAAGATAAGCACAAGTCAGGGATGACTTCTGCAATTACAAAAGGCCCTCACCGTGATTACCATCAGCATGCAGACGCTTCTGTACCATGTGTCTCAAACTTGCCCCAAATGTGTGCAATTAGTAAGTATGTCACAGATTCTGTAGCATTCTCAAACCTCCGCTATCAGCTGTACTTCTACAACATTCTCAAATTTCATAGACCACTTCAAAATGGTTTATGGTCCTTGAGTCGCAGTGACGCATGCACCATTTTCCTTGACTGTTCCGCCAGTCCTGCGGCGGCGCTAGCATTCATTAATGCCCTCTCTTGAGTGAACATCACACTACACATCGCTACCATAATTCAATTCAACTTCGCAAAGAAATACATAGATAACATCTCTTAACGTGTGTATACGTTTTTTTGGCACCCCAGCATTTGTAGTAAGGATATGTAGTGGAAATCTGTGGAACTTCATTTCTGGTTCCAGAAAGTCTGCTAGTGTGTTAAGTTGTTGGCTGAATATGAGGATCTCAAAGGTTTCAGGGAAAAGGAGAAGATCTGAAGTTGTGGAGAAGGCAAATGGAAAAGTGGCTCTTGGACAGTGGCCCCCAAATCTCAGCTGCATTGGCATCATTTACAGGAAGGGTGGCTTATAGACCTCTGGCTGCCCCTGGGCATGCCTGATTCCACAGGTCTGAGGCAGAGCCTGAGAAGTTGCATTTCTAACAAGCTCACAAGTGATGCTGATACTGGGGTTTGGGGTCCACATTTTGAGATTCGCTGTAATTGATGAAGAGCAGAAGGGCTCCCTCCCTGCTACCTTTTTGAGACAGGATCTCACTATATAGTCCAGGCCAGCCTAGAGCTCATGATCCTCCTGCCTTGGCCTCCCCAGTGGTGGGATCACAGGCATGGCCACCACGCCTGGCTCCTCCTCCACCTTGAGAAGAGATCTAGCAGGTTGGAACAGTGTCTCATGAGGTCCAAGCTGAGTGTTGTTTGCTGAGCATGAATGAGCCACTATGAGCACCACAAACTTCTTAGTACAGTTAACATTTAAAAGTTGGATCTTTCCAGGAGTTGGCAAGGATATAGAGCAACAGGAAATCTTATACACTTACAGTGGGTACCATAAATTAATACAACTAGTGAGGAGAACCATTCAGCAGGTTTGTTTAAAAAGATTAAATGCACACCTACCGTATGAGCCAGCTATTGTACTTTTAGGTATTTACATAAGAAAAATTGAAGCATATATGAATACAAAGACAAATATCCATAATAGTTTTATTTGCAATAGGAAAATTTGTAAAAGTGGGTGATAGCACAGGCCCAAATGGCCATTAAGAGATGAGGGGATAAACAGATTACAGGGCATCTCTATAATGGGAGTGCTAACTACTCAGCAATGAAAAGAAAAGAAATGAAATATTGCCACATGCAGAAATGTGGATGAGTTTCTTTGATGATTAATCTTGATTGTCAGATTTTTTCTTCTATGCTATGGAGTTGGATGTAGGCCTTGTGAATGCTAGGGACGTGCTCTACCATTGAGCTGCAACCCTAATCCCTTTTTTATTTTGACACAGGGACTCACTAAATTATGCAAGCTGCCTCTGGCCTTGAACCTGCAATGCTCCTGCCTTACCTTACACAGTAGTTGGGATTACCAGTATGAGCTATGGTGCCTGGCTTGATTGTCAACATTATCAGAAGAATAACTGGTTTTGATGGCATTTCCAGAGACAATTAGACCATGAGGACTCTGACCTAGTGAATGGGTTCTCTCAATGGATTCATAATATGATTCCATAATTGGGAGGTGGTGAACGGCCCAAGGAGAGGCCTCATTGGAGAAGTAGTTCATTAGGATAGTGTCCTTGAGGGTATAGCTTGCCCTGGTCCCTTCCTGTATTCCTTCTTCTCTGCTTCCTGACTTCCATGATGTGAACAGTTCTGACCTACTATATCCTCCCCACCATGATGAACTGAGCCCTCTGAAACCATGAGCCCAAAGAAATCTTTCCTCTCTTAAATTATTTACATAAAGTATTTTGTCACCGTGGCACAAAAGCAACTTATGTCATCTCAGAGCAATTATGCTGAGTTTAAGAAGCCAAGCCGAAAGGTATACATATGGCATCATTTACTTGGTTCTACAGCAGCAGCAGACAGAAAAACCGTGGCAAAAGGCCTCTTTAAAGTGTTGAAGAGTAAAGATATCACATTGAAGACGAAGGTGCACCTGACTCATACCATGGTGTTTTCAGTTGAATCATATGCTCACTCTCCAGTGAATAAGAAAGACAGAAGAATTGATGCTCTTTAATTATGATGTTGGAGATAAATATTGAACACACCACACACTGCCAAAAGAACCAACAGATCTGTCCTAGAAAAGTGCAACCAGAGTGCTCCTTGGAAGCAAGGATGGCTAGACTGTGCCTTATGTATTTTAGACATGTAGTCAGGAGGGACCAATCCCTGGAGATAGACATCATGTTTGGGAGAGTGGCAGGTCAATGAAAAAGAGGAAGATCCTCAATTAGACAGATTGACACAGTGACTGCAACAATGGGTTTAAACACAAAGAAGATCATGTTCAGCCAGGCGCAGCGGCCCATGCCTGTAATCCCAGCGACTTGGGAATTGGAGGCAGGAGGATCATGAGTTCGAGGCCAGAGGCAGTCTGCATAATTTAGCAAGACCAAAAAAAGATTGTGTCCATGGCACAGTGTTGGGTAATGTTTCATTCTGTTGCACATAGGGCACATGAGTCAGACCTGATTCCGTGGCACCAAACAACAGATACTGGCTGCTGGAGACATCATTTATAAATAGCTGCTATAGATATCCAGGCATGGTGGAGAAAGACTGTAAATCTCAGCACTGTGAAGGCTGAGGCACAAGAATTGTGAGTTCCAGGCCAGCCTGGGCTACCTAGTGAGACCCTGTCTCAAGACAAACAAGCAAGCAAGCTAATGAATTAATGAATGAATGCAGAAGATTCTTAGTGTCTGTGTTTGTTTCTAGATTAGGGGAGGGTAACTCACAAGTCCTGTGATAGTTTTGTTTTCCACGAATCTTGATGATTCGAAAACATGTTAGATTTGGGATTGGGTTAATGTAGTTTTGGAAGGGCTGAGGAAATTAGTCATTAGGTGGTAGGGGAATCCCCATCTCCACCAAGCCACTGCAACAGCAAGTCCAGGAAAGAAAAGAAAGAAAGAAGGGAGGGAGGGAGAGAGGGAGAGAAGGAGCGAGGGAGAGAGAGGGAGGAAAGAAGAGAGAAAGGAAGAGGAAAGAAATTAAAGTGGGAGGGGCAAAAGCTTAAACTTTATGTCCTTCATATTTTAATTTTCTTAAGAGACTAAATGGGGATTTTTTTTTTTTAAGAAACTGAATGAGGACTCTTGATGTCACCCCACATTGTGTTTCTTGAAAGGTTCAGTCCTCTGTCACTTGTGCCCATTGCATAGCTTCTGGTAAACTAAACAAGGAAGGCAGCTCAATGGCAATCATCATATCCTACCTACCACCTGTGATTTCTTCCCTCACTTGCCCTTCAGGAAGCCTCAGCGGCCTGCCCCACCTCTCCACCAAGTGTGAGAGTTTCCTTCCCCCAAGCCCTCCCTGGCCTTCTCTTCCTTCATGAATCCCCACACGCCCCACCCTCCCCTCACGGTCACTCACAGGGCACGGTGTCACGCAGATACTCCCACCACTGCCGAAGCGTGGAGTCCCCCATCATGTGGACGATGCGGCCAGCCAGGCAGCCCAGGATGCTGTCAACCGTGGGGAAGGGACGGTTGGAACAGGCCAATGAGTACCATCTGTCTTGGTGGTAGAAGCCAGAGGGCTTTGGGGCCAGGAGGCCAGGGCGACATACGGGTCTCGGGGCTATAGGAAGAGAAAAACAGAACAGACCAACAATAAAAAGGACTGATGTGAGCATATTACAATATGCCAGGCATTCTTTTACACGATTTAAGTGTATTATTTCATTTATTCTTTAATGAAACCTAGGAAGTCCTATTCTGATTTCCATTTCCATTTGTTGTTGTTAGGTGCCGCCGAGTCGACTCTGACTCATAGCGACCCTCATAGGGTTTTCAATGGCTGATTGTTTCAGGGTTGCCTTGGGAGTGGATTGCCAGGTCCTTCTCCCATTTTTGTGGTGCTGGGAATCGAACCAGGGACCTCAGAGACTGCACCGCAGCGCTCTACCAACTGAGCTAAATCCCAGCCCCCATTTACAAGTGGGGACATTGAAATGTTGAAATGTTAAGTAATTTACCCATGATCAGTGACTCTGTTGAGAAGCCCACACCTATCTTTGAGTGTGTACTATTATTCTTTTCTTTTTTCATATCTATATCTATCTATCTATCATCTATCTATCTATCTATCTATCTATCTACCTATCTATGTTTTCTAGTACTTGGGGGTTGAACCCAGGACCTTGTACATATTATGCAAATGCTCTACCACTGGGCTGCATCCCCAGCCCATTTTGTATTCATTTTTTTATTCTGAGTCAGAGTCTTGCTAAATTACCTAGACTGCCTCTGGCCTCAAGCTTGAGATCCTCCTGCCTCTGCCTAACCAAGTGCTGGGATCACAGGTGTGATCCATGCCAGGCTCCTCCCCAACCTTGAGATGAGATCTTTCGAGGTTGAGACAGGGTCTTTTGAGGCTGAGGCTGGCCTGGAATTTGCAATCCTCCTGCCTTGGCCTCCCAAGTTGCTGATATTACAGGCATGTGCCATCACATCTGGCTAAGACAGATAAGTTCTGAAGACCTAACGTACAGCCTGGGCTGGAATTTAGCTCAATTGGTTGGTAGAGCACCACTCTGCAGTCTCTCAGGTCCCAAGTTCAATTCCCAGCACCACAAAAATGGGAGAAGGACGTGGCAATCCACTCCCTAGGCAATCCCAAAACAGTCAGCCATTGAAAACCCTATGAGGGTCGCTATGAGTCAGACACAACTCCACAGCACCTAACAACAACAACGTACAGCCTGATGACTGTAGTTAATAACACTGTATTGTATACTTGATATTTGCTGAGATTAAATGTTAAGTGTTCTTAACACACATGCACACACATGCACACACACAAAACTAGGTAACTGCAAGGTGATAGATGTGCTAACTTAATTATGTAATTATTTCATAATGAATACATTTATCATATTATCACATTGTTGTTGTTAGGTGTCATTGAGCCAGATCCAACTCATAACAACCTTATATACAACAAAACAAAACACTCCCCAATTCTGTGCCAGGCACACGATCTTTTTTAGGTTTAAGCTCATTGTTGAAGCCACTGTGTCAATCCACCTAGTTGAGGGCCTTCCTTTTTTTCATTGACCTGCCACTCTTCCAAACATGACATCCTTCTTCAGGGATTGGTCCCTCCTGACAACATGTCCAAGATACATAAGATGCAGTATAGCCATCCTTGCATCCACGGAGCACTCTGTTAATTCTTTTGGCAGTCCATGATATATTAAATATTCATCTCCTCCACCAATCAAAAGCATTAATTCTTCTTCTGTCTCCCTTATTCATTGCCCAGTTTTCACAAGTGTATGATGTGACTGAAAATACCATGGCATGAGTCAGGTGCACCTTCATCTTCAATAGGACTTCTTTACTTTTCAACACCTTAAAGAGGTCTTTTGCAACAGCTTTTCCCAATGCAAAGAGTCTTTTGATTTCTTGACTTATGTATCTTAAATTTTAAGCTGCATTGAAATTTTGTCAATTATTTTATAATATGGCTGAAAAAAATAAAGGATATCAAAGATAAACAAGGAAGTCTTTCTGTTCATGACAACACAGGTGAGCCTAAAGGACATTATGGTAAGTGGAATAAGCCAAACTAAGATGTATATTACGGGATATCTCTTATACGTGACATCTAAAACAGTGGAACTTCTGGGCACAACGTCACCCACCTGTGATCCCAGTGACACAGGAGGTGGAGGCAGGAGGATCACAGGTTCAAGGGCAGAGGCAGCCTGCATAACTTAGTGACGTTTTGTCTCTAGTTAAAAAATTTTTTAAAAATGGACTGGGGTTGCAGCCCTGTGGTAGAGCAATTGTAAAGTATGTGTGAGGCTCTGTGTTCAAACCCCAAGTACTGCCAAAAAAAAATAATAATAATTAAATAAAATAGTTGAACTCACAGAAGCAAGCAATTAGTGGTTGTCAGGAACTTATGGTAAGGGGAAACGGAAGTTTTAGTGAAAGGGTACAAAGTCTGAGTTATACAAGATGAATAAATCCTAGAGATCTACTGTATACAGCATAGAAACAATAGTTTACAAGAAAGAATAGTGATTGGCAGGGATAGTACATGAACCCTAGAAGTCCGTGTCAACTGCCAATACTAAGACCCATTTAAGTCTATTACCACCCTGGATCCCTAGCACATCCCAGCCACACTCACCCAGACTACTGATGTTTGCTGTGGCTACTGGTTTAATCAGGACCGGAGAAATACCCTGGGAGAGCAGCTTGTCAGTCACGTTCCTGGAGAAACATCAAGAGTGAACCCTGAGGGAGCGTGACTAAGTGCAAGTTTGAGTTGCTGAGCATATCGTGACTGACTTGTCATTTCTTCTGTGCCCAATTCCAAGAAGAAACGAGATCATTAAAATATAATTCGCACATTTATAATGAGGGGCAATTATAATAAAGAGATAGGAAAAATGGTGGACGGAAGAGAAAAATCTTATCAGGAGCCTGGGAGAAGGACTCTCTACTATTAATCCATTTGGCTCTGTGCTTCCTAACAGGCAAGGTGAGAAAAGAATGACCAAACTGGATCACGTAGTTCTCTTTTATGATAAACCAAAGTACACGATGTAAGGGGAAAGACAATATTTACTAGCACAAAATCCAGAAGAAATAAACACTCAATGAGGAACATAACTCCATACTTTTGAGGGTTGGACTGTGCATAGTGACTTCTAAAGATATGCTATAAAATAGGATGGTGATGTGGAATAAAGCTTTACAATTTAACAAGCGTAATACCCATGAGCATAAATCATGCTGATAGCCAGGCGTGGTGGCGCACACGTACTTCCAGCATTGGAGAGGACGAGCAAGAGGATTATAAAGTCAAGGCCAGTCTTGGCTACACAGTAAGTTGGAGTCCATCCCAGGCTACAGAGTGAGACCTTGTCTCATTAAAAAGACAACAGCAACAACAAAAACAGTCCACACATAGATGTTTACCTAATATGAAAATATTTGTGTGTAAGTCTAACACCTTAATGCTCATCACAGCAATCTTTTTTTCTCTTAATGTGGTACTGGGGGGTTGGAACCCGGACCTCACATATATTTTACAAGTGCTCCTGCATTGAACTGCACCTCAGCTCATTTTTAAATTTTTCTTATTTTGAGTCAAGGTCTCTCTAATTTGCATGGTCTGCCTCTGGCCTCAAACTCACTGTCCTCTTGCTTCAGCCTCCAGAGTGCTGGGTTACAGGGGTGTGCCATGCCACCTGGCTCTATTTTTGCTTTTTTTTTTTTTGAGACAAGGTCTTGCTAAATTACACAGACTGCCTCTGGTCTCGAACTTGCGATCCTCCCGCCTCCGCCTCCCAAGCCGCTGGGATTACAGGCGTGCCGTGCCCGGCCTCTATTTTTGGTTTTGAAACAATGTCTCTCTAGTAGCCCAGGCTGGCCTAAAACTCAGGATCATCCTGCCTCAGCCCCCATGCTGGGATCATGTCGTGGCTATCACGCCAGGCTCTTCCTCCATCTTGAGACAAGATATCATGCGGTTGAGACAGGGTCTTGCAAGACCCAGGCTGGCCTGGAATGTAAGATCTTCCTGATTGCTGGACTCACAGGCCAATGCCACCAAGCCAGGCTCTTCCCCCACCTTGAGATGAGATCTCGCGAGGTTGAGACAGGGTCTCACAAGGCTCAGGCTGGCCTGGCACTCACTATCTTCCTGCCTGTGCCTCCTGAGTGCTACCGTGTTTGCCTTGGGGAAACCACTACTGCCCTGAGATTTTCTCTGTCTTGAGTACTTCCTCACTTATCTTCCCTAGAGGAACCCCTTTTCCTTTAAGTCTAAGATCAGTTGTGCGTCGGGTGCTAAGTACTCAAGAAGCATGTACTGAAAAAGAGTAGGAATACATGAGTGGTGTTAATGGAGGTGGGCCATGGGACCAAAGGCAAGATTTAAAAGGAAAGATATGGGACATATCTCCCAGATTTGGGGTCTCTTACCCTGCCAGCAGGGCTTCATCGTGTGGCGTGGTCACCTTCAAGTAACTCCCACTTGAGTGACCCACTAAAGAGTCACAGGGCAGGGTAGGGGGTTGAGCACAGAACCAGAGCTCACCAGAAACCACGTCCCTGTACTGACAGGTAGACCCTTTAGCTCCAGTTGATTGGGGGTCAACATTGCAAATCACAGTCTCTTCAGTCCCTTCCATGCCCCGGAAATACCCCCTAAAATCAACCGTGGCCCGTTTCTCACTCCAGATCCTCCGCAGCACCCCAACTGCCTCACTGGAGTGGATCAGACGCACTTGCACCTGGGCCTTCCCGGCCCAGAGCAGGGGGAAGGACAACAGGTATGTGCCGTTCTCCAGATCCTGGATGTCCCCCGGGACCCCTGCTTTCGATTCTGGGTCCAGCAGCTGTGCCCGAAACAGATCCCCACCATGGGTCTTGGGTCTGCCCTGGTGATCCCTGGCCACAAGGATGGCCTCTAGGTGGCCTCCCAGGGGATAGGCGGCCTGGGCAGGACCCTTCAGGTGGTAGGTGGAGGTCTGGGGGCTAGTAGAGGCCCCAAAGTCCTTGCCATCTCCATGGATTGGAGGCCAGTATAGAAGATGGGTTAAGTCGGTCAGCTCTTGAGGAAGAGAGTCCCACAGGGAGGAAGATTCCACGAACTTGGTGGCATATTTAGAGACAGGAAGGGGACTTGGGGGCTGATAGATGGTGCTGTCAGGCCAGGGCATCTTGAAATAGATCATCTGTGGGTAAAAAAGAGGACTCTGTCAGTGGTTTGTTTTTCACGCAAATCTCTATTAACCTCCACCCTCGAAATATGTATCCTAGTTCATATCATACCCCAAGTCTATATTTATGATGGAGATGCGGGAGGTAACCATCTCAGCCTGCACACCTGACTATCTGCTGTTCATACAAAGAGAGCTCCAATTCTGTTTCCTACGCTGAGAGCTGCCGGGATCACTGGGTCAGCTGCTTTAGGAGCCAGTTCCTTGGCATTGTTGTTGTTGTTGTTAGGTGCCGTTGAGTCGGTATCCGACTCATAATGACCCTCTGTACAACAGGGGAAACACTATTGTCAGTGCTTCTGTGCTGTTCATAGGGTTTTCGATGGCAGATTGATTTTTGGGAGGGGGTTGCCAGGTCCTTCTCCAAGCCTACAGCTTCTGGTTTTCCCAGGCGGTCTCCCATCCAGGTACTAACCAACCCCGACCCTGCTTAGCTTCCGAGATCTGATGGGATCAGATGCCACAGGGTTGCAGCTGCAGATTCCTTGGCATTTGTTGTTATTGTTGTTGTTAGGTGCCGTCGAGTTGGTATCTGACTCATAGTGATCCTCATAGGATTTTCAATGGCTGACTGTTTCGGGATTGCCTCGGGAGTGGATTTCCAGGCCCTTCTCCCATTTTTTGGGTGCTGGGAATTGAACTTGGGATCTCAGAGACTGCAGCACAGCGCTCCTCTACCAACTGAGCTAAATCCCAGCCCTCCTTGGCATTACAGGATACTAATTTCAAAGCTCTCAGTAAACAAGTGGCAGAAGATTTAGGGCTTTTAGAGCAATCAGTGTCTAAACTTGAGCAGCAAGTTACTTCTTTAGCTGAGATGGTACTTCAAAAAGAAGGGGCCTAGATTTAGTATTTATGAAAGAAGTATTTATGAAAGAAGTCTCTATTTAGCTTTGGAGGAGGATGACTGTTTCTATGTTAACTAGTCTGGAGTTATTCGAGACACTCTAGCCACTGTGAGGAAAAATCTACAAACAAAATATATTCAAAGTGCGGAAGAAGAAAATTGGTACCAGTCTTTATTGTCCTGGTCCCCCTTGTTAACTACCTTGCTTTCTGCGCTTGCTGGTCCCCTCCTACTAATATTAACAGCTATAACTCCAGGCCCATGTTTACTCAATAAAATTATGAGATATATAAGAGAGCACATCTCCGCTGTAAAGCTCCTAATGCTTACACGACAGCCCAGATACTATCCTGTAAATCAGGAAGAGGAATCAATGATTCATCCCTGTAATTAAAACCAACGGAGAATGTGAAAGCAGGCCAAAGGGTTTTTTTTTTTTTTTTTTTTTTTTTTTTGTGGTACTGGAGGTTGAACCCAGGGCCTCACGCTTGCATGCTCTGCAAGTCCTGGACCACTGAGCTTCACTCTTAGCCCATTTTTTCACTTTTTGAAATAGGGTCTCACTAAGTTACACAGGCTGCCTCTGGTCTCGAACTTGCGATCCTCCTGCCTCCGCCTACTGAGCCGCTGGAATTATAGGCGTGCACCACTGCGCCCAGTTTCCAAAGGTCATTTTTAATTCACTCTGGTTCCTTGAAAACCAGCCCTTCACCAGGGAACCAATTCACCCAGAGAACCATGGCTTTTTACAAGTTCTTTTCTGGGTTTATCTAAACTTCTATAGGTGCCTCAGTTTTCCCAGTATTATTTCTTAAATGTGTGCTATTTTGGCTAAACCTTGTCTATATTCTCTACTGTAACTTCTGTGTTGAGTATAAATTCTTTTGGGTGTGAACACAAACAGACTATGGTTTTGCAACTGCCGGTCTCCCAGACCCAACTCCCTGGTAGCAATAATTTTTCTATGACGTTCAAAATTGGGCCCAAAATAAACTACAAAATCATAAACTAAGATGTCAGCTTCCTTGGGAAAAAAAAAAGAGGGTCATAGTGATATGAATTTGAGCATAAGAGGAGGCTCCTGACGGTGACTGAAATTTATTTTTTTGTTCTTTTCTTTTTCTTTCTCTCTCCCTTTTTCTTTCCTCCTTTCCCCCCCCCCCTCTCTCTCTCTCTCTCTCTCTCTCTTTTTTTTTTAGATGATCTCACTGTGTAGCCCAGGAGCCTGTCCTGGAACTCATAATCCTCCAGCCTCCACCTCTTGGGCTGGGATTACAGGTATGTGCCACCACATCTGGCTGTTAATTTCTATTTCTTGACTTGGGTTGTGATCATGTAGGTGCGGTGTCTTTGTTTTTATTGAGTGCTTAGGATTTCAATGTGCATTTTTATGTATGCTATAGTTTAACGTCTTTTAAAAAGTAGAAAGGTTTGGCTGCTACCCAAAAATGTCCCACACTTTCACACAGTACAAGGCTTCTCTGGAAAGGAAATCAGCACCTTCTTTAGACCCGATCATTAATAAATTTGAATTTCCTGATTAAACTCTTTCATTGCTCTTAGAGTAAAGTCTGATTTGTCCACTCATATTGGAGGTCATCCACTTTTTAAGAACATTCAGAAATCTAACCAGGTGTGGTGGCACATACTTTGAATCCCAGCACTCAAGAGACAAGAGGATTTGTGTGAGTTTGAGGCCAGACTGGTCTATACAGTGAGCTCCAGGTCTACAGAGAAAAACCCTGTCTCAAAATAATAACAACAAAAACCTAGCTGGGCATGGTGGCACACCTCTGTAATCCCAGTGACTTGGGAGGCTGAGGCAGGAGGATCATGAGTTTGAGGCCAGAGGCAACCTGTGTAACTTAGCGAGACCCTGACTCAAAATAAAAAGTAAAAACTGGACTAGGGATGCTGTCCAGTGGTAGAGCACTTGAAAAGTTTATACAAGGCTCTGGGTTCAGCCTGCAAGTACTGATTTGAAAACAACAACAACAAAAAAGGAAACCTTATACAAGGCTCTGGGTTCAGCCTGCAAGTACTGATTTGAAAACGACAACAACAAAAAAGGAAACTTATATTTTCAATGTAAAACACCATACTGTTTAATTATCAGCAACTCATTCATTTGTCACAAATACATGTTTAAATAGTACAGAATATATGAGATAGCCAGGCGTGGTGGCACATGCCTGTAATCCCAGTGGCTCGGGAGGCGGAGGCAGGAGGATTGCAAGTTCAAGACCAGAGGCAGTCTCTATAATTTAGTGAGACCCTGTCTCAAAAAGTAAAAAAATGGGCTGGGGGTGCAGCTCAGTGATCCAGCACTTGCAAAGCATGCAGGCGCAAGGCCCTGGGTTCAACCTCCAGTACAAAAAAAACCAAACAAACAAAACAAAACAAAACTCTCTCTCTCTCTCTCTCTCTCTCTCTCTCTCTATATATATATATATATATATATATGGGCTGGGATTTGGCTCAGTGGGTAGAGCGCTGCGCTGCAGTCTCTGAGGTCCCCAGTTCAATTCCCAGCACCGCAAAAATGGGAGAAGGACCTGGCAATCCACTCCCAAGGCAATCCCGAAGCACTCAGCCATTGAAAACCCTATGAGGGTCGCTATGAGTCAGATACCGACTTGACGGCACCTAACAACAACAACATATATATATATACATATACATATATATATACATATATATATATATATATATATATATATATATATGAGAGGAAAAGTTCCTGTCTTAATTGATGGAGAAACCAGCAAATTTCTTCTCTTGAAAGCTTCTTGGATTTGTACTGTACCCAAGTTCCTCAAGGAGTCTAACTTTCTGCTCACTGTTTTTTTCCCCCGGGGAAAGGATGTTATGCTGATTCTCTGTCTCTTTCTTTCTCGGCTAGAAAGCAGAGCTGGACACCATGGGCTTCTGTCATTTCCTCTTACATGGGGCAGAAAGGAAATCACCTTTGAAAGGTGACTAAACTAAGAACCATAGGAATTGCTTATTTTTTTCTCCTTTGGGGGTTCCCTGGACCTAGCTCTTTTGAGTTTATATTTTAGATTCCCTGATAGACCCCGACATCCAACCTACTCTCCCTCCTTCCTACACTGATATCCCACCCTGTCGTTGCTGTTCCTAAAATCACACCAGCATAGAGAGGGGAAGATTGAGTGTCCCTCAGGCCTCTCGCTCAGGTAAAAGCATTCAACTAAGACCGGTACAGTGGTGGCGCATACCTGTAATCCCAGCGCCTGGGAAGGTGGAGGCAGAAGAATGGTGCATTTGGGGTCATAGGCAGCCTGTGTAACTTATCAAGACCCTGACTCAAAATACAAAGTAAAAAAATGGGCTGGGGGTGTGGCTCAGGGGTAGAACGCTTCCAAGAAGCACAGGTGAACGCCTGGGTTCAACCTCCGAGTATTGCAAACAACAACAACCATTCAATTAATCTCTACCTGAGGTTTCACAGAGAGAGAATAAATGGGGCGCCCGAACAGGGACCCCACATAGAAGTGGGGGACCCACATGGAGTGTGAATAAAGACCCTCATCCCAAGAGGGGACCCCAGAAAAGGAGAAATCCCCATCCCAAACGGGGAATGGAAAGGAAAAGCAGAAAGCCCTCTCCCGAGAAGGGTGCTTGGTATCTGTGTGCGCGGCGGCACCGCCCGACCCAACATCTGGGTGGGACCAGGAGGTGCGCGCCCCACAAAGAGTTGGGATGAGAGAGATGAAGGAAAATCACGGAAGTACTCACCGAAACCAGAAAGACTAACACCACAGTCAGAACCTTGTAGACCTTGAATTGCCCCATGAAGCAGCCCATACCACCTAGACTCTTCTTGAGCTTTAAGAATCAATTAGGTGTTCAGGAAGAACATAAAGCCGAACAAACTTCCCAGATCCTCCCATCATAAAGGTGTGAGTTTGCAGTGGCAACTCTCCAGTTTCCTCGAATCGAGTCCCCTTGCCTATGGGCATGTTCCCTCTCATGGTGATCAGTCTATTCCAGACCTATATCTGTCAGGGTTTATAACAGTCAGCTTTGCCTCAACGTTATGGTTTAAAATAAAAATCAAAAACATCCACCCATTCCAAGAACATGTATTTGAACATGTGGTCCCCAGCAGGTGGCGCTGTTTGGGGAGGTTATGGACCTTTGGGAGGCGGGACTCAGCTTTGTGGAAGTGGCCATTGGAGGCCCGCCTTGGGAGGCTTTTACTCATCCCTGCAGCTCTCTGCTTCCTGATCACCATAATGTGAGGTTCTTTATCACCGGTCCTGCCATGTCTGCCCTGCCACCACAACTTCCACTTCTATGGACAACAATCCTCTAACCGTTGTTGTTGTACTTTGTTGTTGTTGTTGTTAGGTGCCGTCAAGTCGGTGCTTTTCTGCTGTTCATAGGGTTTTCAATGGCAGATTGATTTTTGGGAGGGGGTTGCCAGGTCCTTCTCCCAAGCCTACAGCTTCTGGTGTTCCCAGGCGGTCTCCCATCCAGGTACTAACCAGGCCTGACCCTGCTTAGCTTCTGAGATCTGACGGGATCGGATGCCACAGGGCTACCGCTGCAGGCTGTTGTTGTACTTAGGTACCGTCAAGTCAGGTCCGACTCATAGCAACCCTATGTACAACAGAATGAACCACTCCCTGATTCTGTGCCAGGCACATGATCCTTTTTTTTTTTTTTTTTTTTTAGTGTTTAAGTCTGTTGCAGACCCTGTGTCAATCCATCTACTTGAGGGTCTTCCTTTTTTTCGTTGACCCGCCACTCCCAAACATGATGTCTTTCTCCAGGGATTGGTCCCCCCCGACAACAGGTCCAAAATACATAAGATGCAATCTAGCTATCCTTGCTTCCAAGGAGCACTCTGGTTACACTTCTTCTAGGACAGATCTGTTGGTTCTTTTGGCAATCCATGGCATATTTGATATTTGTCTCCAGCACCATAATTCAAAACTATCCATTCTTCTCCTGTCTCCCTTATTTGATATCCAGCTTTCACAACCATATCATGCGGCTGAAAATACCATGGCATGAGTCAGGTGCACTTTTGTCTTCAGTGTGATATTTTTACTTTTTAATATTTTAAAGAGGTCTTTTGCACCAGCTTTTCCCAGTGTCATGTGTCTTTCAATTTCTTGACTGCTGCTTCCGTGGGTATTGATCGTAGAGCCAAGTAAAGCAAAATCTTGGACAACTTCAATCTTTTCTCCATTTATCATGAAATTGTGCATTGACCCAGTTGTAAGGTTTTTTGTTTTGTTTTGTTGATGTTGAGGTGCAATTCATACTGAAGGCCGTGTTCTTTGATCTCTAACCATAAGTCCCAAATATATCTCCTCCCATAAATTTGCTTTGGATAACTTCTCTGTCACAGTGGCATATCAGCTGACTAATACACTCCATGGCCTGCAGCGGTAGCCCTGTGGCATCCGATCCCGTCAGATCTCAGAAACTAAGCAGAGTCAGGCCTGGTTAGTACCTGGATGAGAGACCGCCTGGGAACACCAGAAGCTGTAGGCTTGGGAGAAGGACCTGGCAACACCCTCCCAAAAATCAATCTGCTATGGAAAACCCTATGAACAGCAGAGAAGCACTGACAATAGTGTTTCCCCTGTTGTACACAGGGTCGCTATGAGTCAGATACCGACTCGACAGCACCTAACAACAACAACAACAATACACTCCATGGCCAAATACCCGAGAGAAACAACTTAAAAGAAGGAAAGATTTGTTTTGGCACATGGTTTCAGAGGGTTTCTGTCCATTGTCACTTGGTTCCATTTTTTTTCTGGACCTGTGTCAAAAAAAAAAATCATACTGGAAAGTCTTCTCACCTCATGGTGGCCAAGAAATAAAGAGAGAGGAAGCGGCCCTGTCCCAATAACCCCTAAGGAGCATGCTCCCAATGACCTAACTTCCTCCCACTGGACTCCTCCTTCTAGAGGTTCCTCCGTCTCCCCAAAACCCCATCACCTGGGGACCAAGCCTGTAGCACATGAGGTTTTTGGGGACACTTCAGATTCAAACCATAACAAGGACCCCCAAATTCACCCTTCAATTCTTACTTTTCCCCAAGAATCCTAGAGTCTCACTTCTTTTTTTGTCTCAGAAGCTAAGCAGGGTTGCGCCTGGTTAGTACTTGGATGGGAGACTGCCTGGGAACACCAGGTGCTGTAAGCTTGGGAGAAGGACCTGGCAACCCACCCCCAAAAATCAGTCTGCCATTGAAAACCCTATAAACAGCAGAGAAGCACTGACAATAGTGTTTCACCTGTTGTATGTAGGGTTGCTATGAGTTGGATACCGACTCGACGGCACCTAACAACAACAACAACAACAACAACAACAACAACTGGGAGTGCTGAACCCGGGGCCTCCACCACACAGCTGCACCCCCAGCCCCATTTTTATTATTTATCTTGAGACAGGTTATTCAGGCTACTTTTGTCTGCCAACCTGCAATCCTTCTGCCTCTGCCTCGTGAGTCGCTGAGATTACAGGTGTGTGCCATCACTCCTGGCCCTAGAGTCTCACTTCTGACCCTCAAACCCAACTCAAACTTCCTGTGACAAGATGGGTTCTATTCTGAGAGGTGTCAGTGCTTCTGTGGTTCTCTGCTATTCATAAGTTTTTTTTTATGGCTGTTTCAAGAGTGGGCTGCCAGGTCCTTCTTCGATTTTTGTAGTGCTGGGGATCAAACCCAGTGTCTCAGAGAGTGCAGAGCATCACTCTACCAATTGAGCTAAACACCAGCCCTACTCACAAAATAGATATATACAATTGTCTTTGCCTGATTTCAACATACAGCTAAGTGGTATCACATTGGGTCTCTTTTTCTGCACATTGCTTTTTTTTCTCCCCAATTTATTTCTGAGTTGTATTCATGTTAACAGGTGCAGTTCTGGTTTAATTCATTTAATGTAGGTCATTTTCCATTGTGTGAATGTGGGAAAATTTATTTTTCTCTTGTCTACAGGCATTGCACTTGTTTCCAGATTTTCATTTTTAGAAACAAAGCCGCAACTCGGCATCCTTATACCAGTTTGCGTGTTTGCAGGTGTGATAATTTTTATAGAAAAGTGCTCCTGGGACCATCTGCTGCTCAAGGACAAGCCTGGGTTTCCCACCATCTGCCAAGAACTGAAGCTTTTGTAAAATGTAACAAAAAATTGCCCTGGGCTGCTGTGGAGGACATATGTTGTGTGAATTTCCCAAGGAGATATAAAAGAAACACCCACCTCCAAATCAAAACTTATGGCACACCAAAGAATGATGGAAACAAGTCCAGCCTGACAAGTAAACAAGTTTATTAGGGGGCTTTAGAGGGCAAAGGACAGAGACACTTACTGCAGTCACCACTCCCTCCCACCCCCCAGCACCCCAGCCTACCACATACCTATTTTATAGAGTTCTCAGTTTATGCAGCACCCAGCAAAGGGGAAAGCAAACCTGACCTGGCATGGAACGATCCGTTTGGCTTCATTCTGTCCTTGTGCTTATCAGAGATTTCTGAAACACTGTCACACCCTGGGAAGGATGGCTTTATTTTGCTGCAATCTGGGGCATAGCCTCAGTGGACAGAACAGCTAACAGTGACCTGCGGCAAACTGGCATGACTTTGGCTAGGATCTGTTGTTGTTGTTAGGTGCCGTCAAGTAGGTATCCGACTCATAGCAACCCTCATAGGCTTTTCAATGGCTGTTTCGAGATTGCCTTGGGAGTGGATTGCCAGGTCCTTCTACCATTTTTTGGGTGCTGGGAATTGAACTCGGGACCTCAGAGACTGCAGCGCAGCGCTCTACCAACTGAGCTAAATCCCAGCCCCTGGCTAGGATCTAGAGGACTCTTTTCCCTACAGTGCAATATAAAATGCAAGGTATGGTTAAAAACATACAGGGAATGTTTAAACTTTTTTTTTTTTTCGCGGTACTGGGGAGCAGAACCCAGGGCCTCACTCATACTCTGCAAGCGCTGTGTCAATGAACTGCACTCCTACCCACTTTTTATATTTTTTGAATTGAGACAGGGTCTCGTTACATTACACAGGCTGCCTCCGGCCTCAAACCTGCGATCCGCCTGTCTCTGCCTTCCGAGTCGCTGGGATTACAGGCGTTCGCCACAGCATCCAGCCTAAAATGTTTTATTACAGTAAAAGACACATTGCCACTAATCCCCCTCAAAATACTTTCCCCATGATTGCTTCCAGTTTCTGAAGCAGGTCTGGAAGTCCTCTTCCCTGAGTGCCGCGAGTTTCACCCTCCATCATGCAACACCCCATGTGACCCATCACGTCTGGGTATCTATTAAATAAAAATATCATGGTGTGTCCTCACCCGCCTTTTTCACCAGATCTGGCAACATGACATTTTGGGCCCTTCCCCAAAATCAAAATGACCGTGAGAGGTAAATAGTTTGAATCGATTCAAGACATTGAGGCAGCCACAAAAGTGCAACTAAAGACACTCATGAAAGGGGACTTCCAGAACTGCTTCAGAAGGTAGCAAGAACGATGGGATGTTGTTCAAAGCCAGGGGGAGTATTCTGAGGGGGATTAATGGCAATGTGTCTTTTACTGTTATAATTTTTAAAATTTAAATATTCACTGTATCTTTAGATCATACCTTGTATGTGCCCTGATTTTGTTTACTAAAATCAACTGACAAACGAGGCATGGTGGCGCACGCCTTTAACCCCAGCGACTCAGAAGGCTGAAGCAGGAGGATCACAAGTTTGAGACCAGAGGCAGCCTGCGCAACTTAGTAAGACTGTGTCTCAAAATACAAAGTGAAAAATGGACCCAGGGTACTGCTCAGTGGTTGAGCGCTTGTAAAAAGGATGCATGAGATTCTGGGTTCAACTCCCCAGGACTGCAAAAAATTAGAAATTAAAAAAAAGTCAGTATGGAGATTTGCACAGGTAGTCTCGGGGCAGAGTGGTAGCCATGATGTGCCAGATCCTGAGTTGCCAGGAAGCCTTGGCAGCAGAGGAACTAAACGTAGTTCCCTGGGAACAGCATGTGAAGGGACCTGACCGTTCTCTGTACACTTGAGATGTCATGCTTGACTCCAGATCCCTATCCTGTAAACAACTTGCCATTTACCATGATCAAATGGGCTGCACGGCTGGGAATAATTAGTACACCCCTGCTCTCGCTATAAATCATTTACCTAGCTGGAGTTGTTTCTAACATAGTATACATTTCCTGCTTGTACAAGTATAAAACATGCAGAAGTAAACTGCGCCTTGAGGTCATTCAGCTCCCTGGGCCCCTTGCTGTCTTTGTCTCTTCTTTTCTCATAAGCCCCTGCCTTCAAGTCCCCGACCCCGCCAGGTCAACAGGTCAACTGACATAAAAGTTACAGAATATTTTCTGTCCTTACAGTTGGTCTGTTAGAACATACCCTACGCAAAACTTAAGCTCTGAATCATTCTTGCTGACAATATAATCCTTCATTGCTTTATTCATTTCAGGGTTAATTGTATTTATTACCAACAAAGTTAGTAAAACAACCTCTTCCATTGTTTCATCTTAAATTGTACATACACCAGAGGAACTGCCCTGTGAGCAATGTGTGTGTTTATCAAGGTGCAAAGAGAAATTCTTTGGTGAGTTTATTTCAGATGTTAATTTAGGATAATCTGAACTTATTTCTAAGTTATTTAAATTATTCTTATTTCAAATGATTGTTTTAGATTTTGAATTAAAATAGGTTTAGACAATGAACTTAGTTTAATTGGCTTATACATTTAAATTATTTCATTTATGTAAGTTAAAATAATTTTAAATCTAAAGTTTTAGATCTCATATGATTGTGAAGACTAAAAATAAAAAAAATAAAAATAATATAAAGCAATAAACAAAGCCGGGCGTGGTGGCGCACGCCTGTAATCCCAGCGGCTCGGGAGGTGGAGGCAGGAGGATCGCAAGTTCAAGACCAGAGGCAGTCTGCGTAACTTAGTGAGACCCTGTTTCAAAAAGTGAAAAAATGGGCTGGGAGTGCAGCTCAGTGGTCCAGCACTTGCAGAGCATAGAAGGGTGAGGCCCTGGGTTCAACCCCCAGTACCACACACACACACACAAAAAGCAAAAAACAAAAGACAAAAAACCTGCTGGTCGCAGTGGCAAAGCCTGTAATACCAGTGACTTGGGGGGCTAAGGCAGGAGTATCACAAGTTTCAGGCCAGAGGCCTCAATAAAAGAGGGACTGGAGGTACAGCTCAGTGGTAGAGCACTTGCAAAGTATGTACAAGCCCCTGGGTTCAACCCTAGTACTGACAAAAAGAAGAAAAAAAGAAAGAAAACAGAAAACCTATAGGTAATTGCTGAGACATTAGAGAAGGGCTGCATTAAAGATATCTGCATAAGACATGCAAGCGCAAGGCTCTAGGTTCAACCCCCAGTACCACAATAAAAAGAAAAAAGATATTTGCATAAATATATCCCACTTGCATTGTGATAATTTCATGTCTCTATGATCCTATATATTTCCATAACTAATGTACTATTGTGTTGGCACTTCACTGTCCATTATGGTTACAAAATGAAATCCAGTATATAAGAGATTATACTTTGGAATTTAGTATGAATTCTTCAGAAACAGTTCTATCAGAAACAAGTCTATCATCCTTTTGTTTATCAATACTCTGTTGTTGTTGTTAGGTGCCATGGAGTCGGTGTCCAACTCATAGCAACCCTATATACAACAGGCGCAACACTATTGTCAGTGCCTCTCAGCTATTCATAGGGTTTTCAATGGTGGACTGAATTTTGGGAGTAGGTCGCCGGGTCCTTCTCCCAAGCCTACAGTACCTGGTGTTCCCAGGTGATCTTCCATCCAAGTACTAACCAGGCCTGACCCTGCTTAGCTTCTGAGATCTGACATGATCAGATGTCACAGTGCTATGACTGTAGGCTATCAGTACTCTACCATTTAGAAAAAGCTGTCTTCCTTTTTTTCCTTTTAAATTTTTTCTGATGGAAAATTTCAAAAATACAGAAGTAGAAAGACTGCTGTACTGAACTTGCTCTGCCACCCAACTTTAGCAATTATCAGTACTTGGCCAATCTTGTCTCATTTCTACCTCCTCCTAACAATTATTCTCCTAATTATTCTCTTGCAAATTGTTGTTGCTGTTGTTGTTCTTAGGTGCTGTTGATTCATGTTGTTGTTGTTGTTGTTAGGTGCTGTCGAGTCGGTATCCAACTCATAGCAACACTCATTGGGTTTTCAATGGCTGACTGTTTTCGGGATTGCCTTAGGAGTGGATTGCCAGGCCCTGCTCCCATTTTTGCGGTGCTGGGAATTGAACTCGGGACCTCAGAGACTGCAGTGCAGCGCTCTACCAACTGAGCTAAATAGCAGCCCCGCTGTTGATTGATAGCGACCCTATATACAACAGAAAGAAACACTCCCTGACATTGTGCCATGCCAGGCACTATGTCAGTGTTTCTTTGCTATTCATAAGGTTTTCAATGGTGAATTGTCTTGGGAGTGGATTGTCAGGTCCTTCTCCCTAGGCTGCAGCACCTGGTATTCCCAGGCAGTCTCCCATCCAAGGACTAAACAGGCCAACCCTGCTTAGCTTCTGAGATCAGGCCAGATTGGATGCTAGGGTACTGTGGCTGCAGACCTGTTGCAAACAAACAAACAAACTTGCATATATATTTGCAAATAATATATATATATATATATATATATATATATATGTATTTGCAATATATATATATATATATATATATGGCTAAAGGCAGGTGTGGGGTCATCCGCCTGTAATCACAGCATTCAGGAGGCAGGAAGATGGCAGGTTAGACGCCAGACACGGCCTGTGTAACTTAGCAAGACCCTGTGTCAATACAAAAACAAAAAGTGAGTTGGGGATACAGGCCAGTTGTAAAGTCATAAAGTGCTTGCAAAATATGTGCTGGGCCCTGGGTTCTATCCCCAATATAATAATAATAATAGTAATAATAATAATAATAATAATAATATTACCAGTACTTTGAGGCTTTGGTGCCTGTCCCTCTTCTAGTCCAGAAGTAATCATCGTTCCAAATTTTATCATTCCTTCGTCATTTTTCCATAAACATACATGCATAAATACAATATACTATTTTTTGCATGATGTTGAACTTGATGTAAATGGAACTCTATACTTCTTAACTCTTTTCCCACTTAACGCATTTATTTTCTTATTTGTTTATCTGGATCACCTCCCCCTCTTTCACAAGTCCTTGAAAACAATTTTTTTTTTTTTTTTTTTTTTTTTTTTGCAGTAGTAGGGGTTGAACCCAGGGCCTCAGCGCTTGCATGCTGTGCAAGTGCAGGGCCACTGAGCTGCACCCCCAGCCCATTTTTTTTACTTTTAAAGACAGGGTCTCGCTAAATTAGGCAGACTGCCTCTGGTCTCGAATTGGCGATCCTCCTGTCTCCGCCTCCGAGCAGCTGGGATTACAGGCGTGCGCCACGCGCCCGGCTGTGAAAACAATTTTTTTAAAGTTTCGTTTTTACTCATTGCTGCACCTCCAATTCTTTTTTTTTTTTTTTTTTTTTTTTTTTTTGTGGTACTGGGGGTTGATCCCGGGGCCTCACGCCTGCATGCTTTGCAAGTGCTGGACCACTGAGCTGCACCCCCAGCCCTTTTATTTTTTTTTCCTTACTCCCTGAGACAGGGTCTCGCTAAATTACATAGACTTCCTCTAGTCTGGAATTTGCGATCCTCCTGGCTCCGCCTCCCAAGCCGCTGGGATTACAGACGTGCGCCACCACGCCCAGTTTGCACCTCCAATTCTAAAAAGACTGTCTGGTACATGGAAAGCGCTCCCACCAAAAGACTGGCACTTTTTAGGTTCCGCAAGCAGGCAATCTCGCGCAAAAGAAACCCAGCGCGCAGGCGAACACCCACAGCCCCGCCCACCAAGGCCCCGCCCCGCCCGCCGACCCCTTCTGCCAATACTGTCGCACTCGGACGCTGAGAGGCTGGGTGAAGCGGCCAATCCGCGCGTGCCTCTGGGTAGCGGCATTCCTCACTGGCTGCCTAACTTTAATGACGTAGCCACAATCCAATCGGCGTGCTAGGGGCGGGGGCGATAAGGCGGTGCGGAGCCGAAAGGGGACGGCTGGTTGGAAGCACGTGACCCGGGGCTGGCGCCGGAAGGTCTCCATCTGCTAGGGAGCTCCCGCGGCACCAAATCTGCTATGGTGAGTGAGGACGCATGCGCGGGAGGGCGCGCTGGGGGTTCCGTGTCCCTTTTCCCCGTTCTTTGGTTAGCTCCTCATGACCGGCACTTCACCTTCACTTCCAGTCGCCCCGAGAAGGAGAAGGAATGGAGATGGGAGGGGGAGGCGACGTAGAGGGCTGGGGAGGACTCTGCGGGAGGGTCAAGGCATGAGGGGACTGGAGAGAAGGGGCAGCGGGGAAGGGTCAGTGGGGCTGCCACTGCCTCCTGGGTTCGCCTAGGTGTCAAGAGGGAGATCCAGGGAGCCCAGAGGGCGGAGAGACCAGGAAATGGGTGTTGAAGGCTACGTAGTGGGAGGAGGTCTGGAAGGGGCTCTGTTCAAGAGAGAGGCTTGGGTTTGGGGGGGCCATCGTCCACCATGCTTCTCACTGCTAACATCTTTACCTCCTAGACTTCTGCACTGACCCAGGGGCTGGAGCGCATCCCAGACCAGCTCGGCTACCTGGTACTGAGCGAAGGTGCAGTGCTGGCGGTGCGTTCTGGGAAAGTGAGAGGGTTCCCTTGGTACCCATGACCCGGTCATCCCTTCTAGTATTGCTCAGTTTCCCCTGCTTGTCCCTGCTTTAGTCCTTTTACCTGACATCCTACCTGGCATATAGTAAGTTTTCTTTAACTAATGTGTGGAATCTTTAAGTCTCCAGTTCCATAGTTCCATAGTAAAAGACATTTACCAACTTTACCAAAGTCATACCACTAGTTATGGGTTTGTTGATAACTGATAATGCCTGTGGCTTTCTGTGAATATGCCTTTATTTGGTGTTTCTTGGAGAGGCTTTTGGGTTTTTTTTTGTTTTTTGTTTTTGTTTTGTTTTTGGTCTTGTTTGCAGTTTGTTTTGTGGGAGACAGGATCTTGCTATATAGCCTTGTTGTTGTTGTTGTTAAGTGCCATCGAGTTGGTATCCGACTCATAAGAGACCCTCTGTACAACAGGGGAAACACCTTAAACTCAGAATCATCCTGCTTCAGGCTCCCAAGTGCTGGGATTACAGGCATACACCACCATGCCCAGTTTATATTTTCTTCCATATTTCTATATAGTGTAGCGTTCCAGGAGTTTTTGCTGCAGTTGGTGAGAAAGGCTTAAACGTAAAGATTGAATACCAGTAGAAAAGGTAGAGCTTCCCAAAGGAGTCCAGAAAATGAAGGATTCAACCTTTGGTGTTATAACTTGTGTTATAGCGAGACTTTCTTGGAGGCAGGAGTTTAGCTGAGTTTAAAAGGATCGATGGTTGTGAGCTGGGGAAAGTGTGAGGCTGGCAGTTGGACATAACCTGCAGGAGTGTGATAGTGCCTGTCTCAGTGGCTGGTGGATTTATGCTGAAAAGATTTTAAAAACGTTTGGGTAAGGAGAAGAAGATCTGAAGAGGAAAGGATGATGTGATTGTGGAGGCCTCCCAAGGCCAGCGTTGACACATTTGGACTTAATCTTGTGGGCAATAAGAGCTTTGACTGTGTTTTTGGACAGAAACATGACCCAGCAAAGTGGTTGAGCAAGATTATTTTGTTAGGGGTGTTGAGATGGGCTGGAAGGGGAGTAACCTAGGTATGAGATTGGGCTGGTGGCAATCAGGAGCAAGGAGAGAAGTTTTAAAGGGAGAATCACTTTATCAAGGTAATCACTAGATAAAGGTACTTCTGTAGGTATTTCTCCATCCAGTAGGATATTGAACTAAGAAGCTCTGAAAAGTAAAAAGATGCTTTAACCAATAAGAAATCAAAAAAGGAAGTTTACTGAGAAGGGTAGTGGATAAGGGGAATGTTGATTGCCCCACTGTAGACAATGAGTCTGAGGTAGAATGGTTGCAGTTATGGTTATGTGTGGGTTCTAAAGATCTCCGTAATAGTCTCATGTAACCGCTACAACCAGCCCACAAGATAGGTCCTATTGTCCCCAATTGTACAGATGAGGAAACTGAAATATAGATTGTCAGAGCCTGGAGGAACTAGACTTAACCCAGTGAGGGGCCCATATGGAAGAAACGGGAAGAGGAAGTTGAGACAGTCACCAGAAAAGTGGAAGCCAGGACGATGGTCACCTTACCCAAGGAGCAGGTAGAGGCCGGTTTTGAGGACAAAGGGGATGTTTATGGTTCAGATTCTGTGGACTGGGCAGCTCTCGGGAAGATTAGGAACCAGATGGAGCCTTCAGTGAGTCAGTGATGGGCATGCCCTGATCTTGGAGAACGTGGTTTTGTCAAATAGGTGGGGACGTGGTTTTATCAAATAGGTGGGAACAAGGCAAGGCATCCAGTTTCAAGGAGTTGAAAATGAGCAGCCAGGAAAGAGTCAGATGAGGCGCTGCTTGGCAGGGAAACCCAGTATTTGAGGATAAGAAACAAGACGGTAAAAGGAAGGTGACATCACCATTGGGAGGTTTTAGAGTTTGTCCAAAACGGGGTGACCTGGGGCTGCTGGAAGGTGAGAAGGGGGATGTCTTGAGTGCAAGAGCCAAGAGGCCTGTTCCTGGAACGCCTTCCCAGTTCTGTGCCTCATTTCTGCCTACCCCCAACTCCATCCACATGTAGTCGTCTGGGGATCTTGAGAATGACGAGCAGGCGGCCAGCACCATCTCAGAGCTGGTCAGCACGGCCTGCGGTTTCCGGCTGCACCACGGCATGAACGTCCCCTTCAAGCGCCTGTCTGGTGAGTCCGGGCCCTGGCCGCTGGAGGTGAGGGTGGGGGTGCCTACAGAGGCTTCTCTGCTCAGGGAAAATCACACCTTCTCCTCCCCACTGACCCGCACAACTCCTCCTGGGGGCTGTGGCTCAGCTGCCTTCTTTCCTTTGGGATCTCCTTATATCCTGAACCAGCAAGAGGAGGGGATTTCAGAACGCCCTCTCCCCTTCCAATCTCTCATGGCCATGTATGAGCCCATGTACGTGTGAGCCCGTGGGGGCCGCAGCACCCCCTCACTTTGTGCTCCCTTCCCTCTCCTGTGTGGGGGGAAGGTACGTCTCTCCTTCAGTGGTCTTCGGAGAGCACACGCTGCTGGTGACTGTGTCGGGACAGAGGGTGTTTGTGGTGAAGCGGCAGAACCGAGGCCGGGACCCCATTGACGTCTGAGGCTGCTGCAGGGTGAGGGCTGGAGAAGCAGACTGGGTCCGTGGCCTCTGTGGAGAGGAGGCGCATGTGGCCTCCACCTTTCTCAGCTTGCTGCTGGAACTAGGGGCTTGCACTTAACCGTGTCCCACCCCCACCTCAAGGGCAGAGGCTTGGCGACCTTGTGCCCTGTTAAGGGAAACTCGGGTGAGGGGACCTCCTTTCCTCTCTCTCCCTTCTAATAAACATGACATGGATGTTTCCAGGCTTAGGGATTTGTGTTTGGGAGACGGGGTACTGGGGAAACAGTTTTGCCTCGTCTGTCTGCCACCTGCTAGAGACCTTAGCAGAGGACTGGTGGAGCAGGGCCACCCCTGGGACATCATACAGCTGGGGACTGGAGCCAGGTGCGGTGGTGCCCGCCTGTAATCCCAGCACTCTGGAGGCTGAGGCAGGAGGACTGCAAGTTCCTGCCCAGCCTCGGCCTCTTGAGACCCTATCTGAACCTTGGGAGATCGCCTTTCAGTGTGGGGGAGGAGCCTGGCGTGGGGGCCACGGGCAGGAGGATTTTGAGTTCCAGGTTAGCCTGGCTACAGAGTGAGACCATGTCTCAACAGACCAAAATAAAAAGCTCCAACTGGGCCCTGGATAAGCATGGACAGGAGGGGAGTTATCTGCTTGCATGCTGACCAAGCGGTGCTGCCCCTTGTGGTCTGACTCCTGTCAACACACGGCACTCACTCTTCTCCCTCCTGAACAGGCATTTAATAGTCTTCTTTCAGTTGGAGGCTGCAGTTGGAGAATAAGTTACAGAAACAGACAAAGAAAAAAATAAAGACAACTTAAAGTGCTTCAGGCTGCTGACGTAAACATGAGGGGCAGAAGGAGGCCACCTAGCCATGGCCCTGACCCGAGACATCGTCGATGTCGGGCCCCTTTTCTATCACCCTCGATTCTCAGCCCTGCAAGTAGGTGGAGGGAATGTCAGAGGCAGAAAGAACATAAAGGAATGAGGGAAATACTCTGTAAACTTAGAACGCGGGTGAAGGGCAGGGGTGAGGGGGCTCTCGGAGCCCTTGCCCTGCCTGGGGTGGGGCCAGCCCCCCCCACGGGAACCTGGGGAAACACTGTTGGCCTAGCGCCGCAGCCCCACAGCCCACGTCACAGCTTCTGCCCTGGTCCCTCATCAGCAGACACAGACAGGCGGCCCTGCTGGGTCTCTCTGCCTGCAGCGGGCGGCGTCCCAGGGGAGGCACGGCCTGGGAGTGAGGAGCCCCGCGGGGGCTTTGGGTTTCTCCGGCGTGGTCAGGGGAGCCGAGCTGCACCGGGCTACTTCACGGGCTCCACCACCAGGACTTTGCATTCACGCTTGGCGATCTTGTCCAGGGAGAGCACAGCCTTGTCCGGGG
>VMDO01001101.1:211616-231557 GCA_007922755.1 Pedetes capensis | reverse complement strand
TTGCCAGAATTTTATTGAATATTTTTGCATCTAGATTCATAAGGGAGATGGGTCTATAATTCTCTATCTTAGATGAATCTTTTCCTGGTTTAGGTATCAGGGTGATGGTAGCTTCATAGAATGTATTTGGGAGTGTTCCCTCCTTTTCTATTCTTTGGAATAATTTGAAGAAGACAGGTATTATATCTTCTTTAAAAGTTTGGTAGAATTCTGCCGTGAATCCATTAGGACCTGGGCTCTTCTTTGGTGGGAGACTTTTAATTACCTTTTCTATTTCTGTATAGGTAATGGGCTTGTTTAGGTCAGTTATGTCTTCTGGGGATAGTTTTGGTAGGTCATACGTGTTAATAAATTTGTCCATTTCTTCTGCATTTTCATATTTTTGGGAATACAGTCTCTCATAATAATCCCTGACAATTTTGTGTATTTTGTTGGAGTTGGTGGTTATGGATCTGTTGTCTTTCATAATCCGTACTATGTTAGATTTTTCCTTTTTCTTTTTGATGAGGTTAGCCAGAAGGGTGTCTATTTTATTAAACTTTTCAAAGAACCAGCTCTTAGTCTTATTAATTTTTTGAATTATCTCTTTAGATTCTAATTGAGATATTTCTCCCTTTATTTTTGTAATTTTCCTCTGTATGTTCCATTTAGGGTTGTTTTTTGGTTGGATTTCTAATGTCTTAAGCTGTGTCAATAGGTCATTTATTTGTCTCATCTTTATTTTATTGATGAAGGCACTTAATGCTACCAACTTCCCTCTTAAAACTGCCATTGCTGTATCCCATATGTTTTGGTATGATGTGTTTTCATCATCATTTGATTGTAGGAATTTTTTAAATTCCAATTTGATTTCATCAACAATCCATGGGTCATTCAGTAGTGAATTATTCAGTCTCCATGAGTTTGCAAAGTTTCTGGAATTATTCATGCTCTTGAGCTCCAATTTTATCCCATTATGATCTGATAAGGAACAGGGGATAATTTCTATTTTCTTGTATTTGTTGAGGGAGTTCTTATGGACTAGCATATGATCTATTTTAGAAAACGTACCATGTTGAGCTGAGAAGAATGTGTATTCCTCATCGTGTGGATGAAATATTCTGTATATATCTGTAAGATCCAGCTGGTTTAGGGTGGAGATTATATTTGACATTTCTCTGTTGATTTTTTGTTTTGATGACCTGTCTCTTGACCCAAGTCGGGTATTGAAGTCCCCCATTATTATTGATTCTGGACCAATAAAGTTCTTTATATTCCATAAGGTTTGTCTTATAAAGCTAGGAGCTCCTATGTTTGGGGCACAGATATTAAGGAGCGTTATTGATTCTTGATCGATTGTTCCTTGAATTAAAATGTAGTGACCATCCTTATCTCTTCTAATTAGTTTTGGAGTGAAATTTAATCTATCTGAAATTAAAATTACCACACCTGCTTTGTTTTGTCCCCCCCCCCCCCGCTAGGTATACATTTTTCCAGCCCTTAACTCTCAATTTATTCCCATCTTTGTGAGTTAGATGAGTTTCTTGAATATTGCATATTGATGGTTTGTGTTTTTTCATCCAATTAGCCAATCTCTGTCTCTTAATTGGTGAGTTAAGACCACTTACATTAATAGAGATGATTGAGGAGCATTTATTGTCATTTATCCAATCATTACCTGTTACTGATTTATGAGTCATGTTTGCTTTGGACCTTTCTTGTGTTGGACTCATCTCAGTTAATCGGTTCTTTGATTTCCTTTGTAGGGTTGTCTTAACTCTCCTGGATGTGGTATTTGATTTATTATCCTCTCCAGTGCTGGTTTGGTTGTTGCATATCGTTTAAAAGCTTCAATGTCATTAAATGTCTTATATTCCTCATCTATTATCAACGATAATTTTGCTGGATATATTAGTCTACGCTGGAGATTGTTTTTTCTTAGTATTTGAATCACCTGTGACCATTCCTTTCTAGCTTTCAGTGTTGATATGGAAAAGTCTGCAGTAATTTTTATTGGCTGTTTTTTATAAGTAATAAGGGACTTCTGTCTTGCTGCTTGCAGGATGGCGTCTCTGGTCTCTAGTGATAGTGACAGGAAAATCTCAACAATAATATTCAATTAATAATAATATTAACATTAATAATAATATTCAATTAATATTCGACAATACACTTCTAAATAACACTGGGATCAAAGAGGAAATCCCAACAGAAAGTTCAAAATAATTTAAATGAAACGAAAAGGAAAATGCAACTTCCAAACAGCAAAAGCACTGCTTACTAGGAAACTTCAGGCACTGATTGTATATATTAGAAAACAAAAAAGATCTAAAATCAAACATCTTTCTTACACTTCAGGAAATAAAAAACAGAAGAATGAATTGAATCTAAAGGAAGAAGAAGAAAAGAAAGAAAAATTAGAGCAAATTAATGAAATTGAAAACGGGAACTCAAGAGAGAAAAATCAATAAGGTCAAAAGCCAGTTATTTAAAAGGATGCATAAAATCAATAAGCCTTCAGCAGGGCTAAGAATAAAACAGAAGACATGAATTATTAATAACTAAAATGAAACATGGGACATCATCACAGTTTCATAGACACTAAAAGAAGCATTATGAATATCTCCATGCCAACAAATCTGGTAACCTAGAGGAAGCAGACCAACTCCTTAAAGAAACAATCTGCAAAAATCCACCCAATAAGAAATAGACAACTGAATAGGCTTATATCCATTACATAAACTGAATCAATAACCTTCCAAAACACATTAGATGGGTACAGTGTTGAATTCTACCAACTATTTAAGGAAGACATTAACCAAGTCTCCCCAATCTCTTCCAGAAGATAGAAGCAGATGAAATACTTCCTAATTCATTCTATGAGGACAGTATTATCTTACTACCAAACCCAAAGACATAATTGTACACCAATACATCTTATGAATATAGTTAGAAAAATCCTCAAAAAATACTAGCAAATCAAACCCAACAATGTATAATAAGAAATATATAGGGAGCTGGGCATGGTGGCGCGTGCCTGTAATCCCAGCGACTTGGGAGGTGGAGGCAGGAGGATCACAAGTTTGAGACCAGAGGCAGTCTGCGGAATTTAATGAGACCCTGTCTCAAAAAGTGAAGAAATGGGCTAGGGGTGCAGCTTAGTGGTCCAGCACTTGCAAAGCATGCAAGAGTGAGGCCCTGGGTTCAACCCCCAGTACTGCAAAAAAAAAAAAAAAAAAAAAAAAAAAAAAAAAAAAAAAAAAAAAAAAAAAAAAAAAAAAAAAAAAAAAAAAAAAAAAAAAAAAAAAAAAAAAAAAAAAAAAAAAAAAAAAAAAAAAAAAAAAAAAGAAGAAGAAGAAGAAGAAGAAAAAGAAGAAGAAGAAGAAGAAAGAATTATATAGGAAGACCAAGGAATTCTAATAGGAATTTATCCCAGATGTGCAAAGCTGGTTCAACATATAAAGAAAATGACATCACCAAGCTAAAGAAGAAAAACCACACAGGCATATCGATACGTGCCAAACAACAACAAAACAAGCATTTACAAAATCTAATGGAAATCAGAAATAAAGGGGAACTGGTGTAATTTCATAAAGAACATCTATAAAAAAACAAAAGCTAACACCATACATAACGGTGAAAAATATGAAACTTTCCTGCTAAGGTCAGAGGCAGAGCAAAGACGTTCTTTCTCAGCACTGCTTTGCAACATCATACAAAGTACTAGCTAATGCAGCTAGGCAAACAAATAAAAGGAAATAGAAGGGATAACAATTGAGAAGGAAGAAATAAAGTGGTTTTGTGTTTAAAGATGACATGACTATGTACAAACTCCAAAAGTACTGACAAAAAAACTTCCTGAAATTAGTAAGTGATTATAGAAAGGTTATCCCCCACATGCCTGTCAGCTTGTCATGCCACAGGGGCATGCATGTTGCTGTGATACTGAAAGCTATGCAACCAATATTTCATATACCAGCAGGGCTACTCATGGTGGTGACGTTTCAGCTGAGCTTCCAGACTAAGACAAATTAGAAAGAACGACCTGGCAGCCCACTCCTGAAACAATTAGCCATTGAACAGCAGAGAAACACTGTCAAATACAGTGCCAGAAAATCAGTCCCCCAGGTGGGAAGGCATTTAAGAAGTGACTAGGGAGGAATTGCCTCCTCAAAGTAGAATTGACATTAATGACAGGAATGGAATAAAGCCCCTGGGACCTCCTTTTGCTGATGTGGCAAGACTCAAGATGAGAAGAAACATAGTGGCTGCAATAAAGGGCTCAAACATTAAAAAGATTGTGTATGTGACAAAGTGTTGGGTAGTGCTTTGTTCTACTGTACTTAGGAGTGTTATGAGTTGTATCCAACTTGACAGTACCTAACAACAACATAGGAAGGTTGTACGATACAAGGATAACATACCAAAGATACTTGCTTTCCTATATACCAGAAATGAAGAAGTGGAATTTGACACTAAAACACATTACCATTTACAGTAGCAGCCCCCAAAATGAAATATGTAGGCATACATTTAGCAAAATAGATACAGATCTATATGAGGAAAACAACAGTCTAGCAAAGAATATCTACAAAGAATTAAATAGATGGAGAGACACTCCAGGCACAATAGGAAGACTCAGTATTATCAAGATGTCAATTCCTCCCAAACTGATCTGTAGATTCAGTACACTTTGAATCAAAATCCAAGCAAATTATTTTGTAGCTGCTGACAAACTGATCTAAAATTTATATGGAGAGGCAAAAGACCCAGAATAGGCAACTTCAAAGCAAAAGAGAAGAAAAAAGTTGTAGGACTGAAACTATCAGACTTTAATACTTACTATAATACTATTATAATAAGTATTGCATAGTAATGGCTAAAGAATAGACAAATACATCAGGGACAGAGCAGAAAGCTTGGAAATGAACCCATATAAATACAACCAATTGATATATGACAAAGGAGCACATTTAATTTAAGGGACCAATGATAGTTTTTTCAAGAAATTCAAGAAATGTTGCGGAACAACTAGACAGACACATGTAAAAAAAATAAAAAAAGTCTGCACACAGACCTTACATTCTTCACAAAAATTAACTCAAAATGAATTACACTTAAACACAAAACTATAAAATTCCTAAAAGATAAAATAGGAGGAAACCTAGATGAACATAGGTATGATACAACACCAAAGGCAAAAAGTCCATGAAAAAAATAAAATGGGCTTCATTAAAATTACAAATGTCTGCTTTGTAAAAGGCAGTATCAAGAGAACAAGAACACAAGACACAAACTGGGAGAAAATATTTACAAAGCACATTTGGAGTGGGGATGTATGTAGCCCAATGGTAGCATGCTTGCTAGCATGCCTGAGGCTGTGGGCTCCATCTCCACACTGAGAAAAAAAGACACATCGGATAAAGACCTGTTATACAAAAAATACAAAGAACTCTCAAAGTTCCACAGTAAGAAAACAAGCCACCCAGTTTAGAAATGGGCAAAATACCTGAATTGACAACTGACCAAAAAGGATATACAGATGGCAAGAAGTATATGAAAAGATGCTCAATGCTCTATGTCATTAGGGAATTACAATTAAAACAAGATACCACAACACACAATTAAAATGGTCCAAATCCAAAATACTGATGCTAAGTGCTAGAGAGAATGTGGAATAAGAGAAACTTCCACTCACTTCATGAAAGAAGAAAGAGGACAATGTAGGGGGAGATATGCAACTAAAGAAAGGGAGGAGGGAGCAATAAGAAAGGATAATGGGAAAAAAGGAAGAGAAATACCATGCTTTGCTCTCAAAAGGTAGAATCTAGATTTACATACACATACACACATATTTGTTTACAAGACACATAAGCAGAAGGGGAACCATTTGTAGGAAGAAAGGAGATCATGAGGGGTGACACGAGAAGGTAAGGCAGGGGTGCACATGAACAATATACAATGATATGCATATATAGAAATGTCATAATGAAACCCATTATGTTGTACACTAACTAAAAAAATTACTACTGATAAAAAAATGAAACTCCTATTCCCTGCTGGTAGGAATGCAAAATGGTATAGTCACAGTCAAAGACAGTGTGGCGGTCTGTTACAAAACTAAACACTCTTAATATATCCAGCAATCATGCTCCTTGATGTATTTACCCAAGTGAGTTGAAAATTTATGTCCACCCAAACCTCCACACAGATACTTATAGCAGCTTTACTGATAATTGCCATAACTTGTAAGGAATGAAGATGTGCTTCAGCAGGTTAATATATAAACTGTGGCACATCCATACAATGGAATATCATTCAGTGCTAAAAGGAAACGAAATATCAAGCCATGAAAAGATACAGAAGTAACTTAAATACATATTACTAAATGAGAGAAGACAATCTGAAAAGGCCACATACTGCATGATTCCAACTAGATGAAATGCTGGGAAAAGTGAAACTAGGGAGGCAGTGCCTACAGCTATACCACTGTGGTGCCCAATCTCATCAGATTTCAAAAGCTAAGCAGGGTCAGACCTGGTTAGTACTTGGATGGGAGACCACTTGGGAACACCAGGTATTGTAGGCTTGGGAGAAGGACCTGGCAACCCATTCCCAAAAAACAATCAGCCATTGAAAACCCTATGAATAGCAGAGAAGCACTGACAATAGTGTTTCGTCAGTTGTACACAGGGTTGCTATGAGTCGGGCAGCAACTCAATGGCACCTAACAACAACAACAACAACAACAACAGAGATGGTAAAATAATCAGTGGCTGCTAGGAGTTAGGAAGAAGGAAGGGAAGGAAAAATAGGGCAGAAGATTTTTAGAGTAGTGACACTACTTTGCATGAGATTATAATGGTGAACACATATAATTATACATTTGTCAAAACCCATGGAATGTACAACAAACACCAAGAGTAGCTCTAACATTAAACTATGGATTTTAGGTGATAACAGATCAATGTAGATTTATCAATTGTAAGAAATGCTATCATTCTGGTGAGGATGTTAATAGGGAGGTTGTATATGTGTAGTAAGGAGGAATATGGGAACTTCGTACTTTCTACCCAATTTTGCTGCAAATATATTAATTGCTCTAAAAATAGTTTATTAATTAAAAGTGTATCTACTAGAAAGATCAGTAACACAGGAGAATAAAACCCTCACACAAAATTTGCTTCACCAAGGCTGAGAATGTAGTTCAGTGGTAGAGCACTTGCCTAGATGCATGGGGCCCTGGGTTTGATCTTTAGCACTCAAGAAAAAATTCTGCTCCACCATTCATCAGAAATATGCACATATGTGAGCCTGTAATCTTCCTTTCTCAAAAATGGAAAGAATCTACAATTAACTTCACACCGCAGGCTTCTATATATAATTTGTAATATATTCATAATGTTATATTATACTTACCTATTTATTGCACCCAAGTATACTTTAAAAATTTACTCAAGTATATTCCCTTTAAAAACGTAGTCAAGTATATTTCAGTCATCTTTTATAATAGGAGAAGAAATCATATTTTTATAACAATTTAAAATTACAAGGAAAAGATAATATAAATAAAGATTTTAAAATGTTACCTGTTCATCTATAACTTACCAGAATGTATTATAGATGAAATGGGACTGTCTAAGAAAATATGTGTATGCTTAAAGGAAAAAGAACTTTTGCAAATTATGCAAATTATGGCTAATGCTGATTATCATTATTAATTCAATGGAAAAATCTGATGAAAAGAATCACAAAAAGGTATAAATTAGAGATGAATGAGAGAGGAAAATATTCTAAAGAGAACAAAGAGAAAAGTAGGCTTCTAAGTGATAAAGAAAAGACAAAAAATACATGCCTTGGAGTATTGTGAGAAGTGTGATTCCATTTAAAATTTTGTTCTGATTTATTTAAAGCAAGTGGATGAAATTATTACAACCATATGTTGGCTGCAAGTTATCACACATTCCTGCACATAGTATGCTCAGTTCAAATATATAAATAAGCCACAAGTCAGGCTGAATTGAAGGGGTATACATATACCATAACGTAATTGAATGCCAAATTTGCACCTGAGAAAATTACCGTATCCAGCAAACAGATTTTTTTCTAGGTAAACAATGGGGAAAGAATCTATCAGTGCAGGTGCTAAGCTATATGTGAGAAAAGACAAAATTAACACAGGATGACTTCATGAATCATAACAGTCCAACCTGTTTGCACGTGCTTGTAAAGACACAGATTTCAATCTTTTCAAAGTTTTTCTAATAGCATCACCACCAGGGAAATGGTGATGACTTGCTGCTCCCTTAGGAAATCCTGGACGAACTCCAGGAGCTTCTTTGTAAATAGACATGCATGGTGACTTGCATTACTTTCTCTGAAGCAAAGCACAAGCAACTTCTGCAGAACATAGCCATACCTTTCTGGAAGCCTTCCACCATGTATTTCTCTTTTCCATTTTGCTTCATAATCTGCTCTTTGTTGCTGCATTTGATCAAAAATGGCATGGTAATGTTCATATTGTCCTCGAGAAGAACAAGATGATGGAGTGATAGCCCCTCCACTGCCAAAAAAAGGAGCCTAGGGATTAAACAAAGAGCTCTGACATGTTTATCTTATAAGGCCTAAAAGCTAAAAGGCCTGTATGATCCTTAAAAGAAAAAGTAAATGTCAATTTTTATCTTTTAAAAAGCAATTACCTAATTTGAGCCTATTAATAAATATATAGCTAAAAGCAAAATATTTTCCCTACGTTAACACTCAGAAAGTAGTATTCCTGGTTACTAATAATAAAGCATAATAGAGTGTGACAAACAAAAACATTAAAATGCCACTAAATTCACATGAGTAAGGAAAAATCTTGTCTTAATTAACAAATTTTGAATAAGCTTATAGTATATGTTTCATGTGATTGTGCTCTATGAAGTTTAAATATGTATGGTTTAGAAGTACAGCAAAGGCTGCTTATAGAACACTTATATTTAACAAAAACATCTGCACATGGGTTTTAATATACCCCAAATCTATTCACCAATAAGACAGGAAAGTATAAACATTACTGAAACACATTCTATGTGTAGATAAAAGAGGCAAAATATCATATCTGCTCTTAAATAGTTTTCAAACAAGTTGGGAAACCAAGTACAAAAGCAGAAAAATATTTCAATTGTGTGGGAAATGGATGATAATGGAGACACTCCAAAGTAGTAAGTACTAAGAAAATTCACAAAATAGAAGAAAATTATTGAAAGTAAAATCTGTATTTTAAAAAAGTAGTCTTGGAGAAAGATGTTTAGCCTGGCTTTTGACAGCAATGTAACAAAGAGAGACTAGATATGAGTCAAGGTATTAAAGTAAAAACAAACATCTATGTACATTTTTGGGTGCTAGAAAAAGGAGGAAGGAAGGATGATGACAAACATAGAAGGCAGGCAAACAGAGGATCACACTTGACTATAAAATGTTGGTATAGTTAAGTGCTACTGGTCCTGGGTATATGCACTCAGGTAACAACCCACAACAGAAAGCATTTCTAAACTTTCTAAAAATAGTAGTATACCAAACGTTTTCTAAAAATGTCAATAAATCATTATTATGCATAATGAGAAATATCAGCAGGATCAAAGTAGAGAAACTAATTAGAGGCCTGTTGCATTCACACCAGGGCAAGACTAGAAGAAAAAGCATCAATGAGAAAGAAAATGCTGAATGTCCTTGTGGATTCTCTGTGAGAATGACAAAAGACAAAGGTAAAGATATACCAACTCAACCACAGGGACATAAGAACTCACCCACAATCAAAAAAGAGAGATGTTAGGAAACAGTAACACCTGAAAGTAAATGAAGAGAGTACAATGCTATAAAAGCTATGTCAGAAGAATTTCATTGAGAAAAGGAAATCAATCACCTCAACTGCAGAAGCCAATAGCATTGAAAATAAGACAGATATCACTAAAGTTGAGTGGCAACCTTTTAAAAACCACTAATATTAGAATAAAAAAAAACTTTGTTGCAACCCAATCAGAGGAAATTTGTTTTAATATCTTGGCACAGTAAGTTGCATACAATTTTATGATAAAGTATGAGTTTTAAAAAGTCAGCTCAAACTTAATTAATTAAAGGTATTCAAATTACAAGATAAAAGCTGTTAGAGGAAAGATAAGTAACAAAACAGGAAACTCCATCAAGGAGGTCCTCTTATACATCCTGAAAATGTGAATTTCAAATCAAAAAAATCAGTAGAATTCTGTTAAAGGGTGACCACAATTTCCTATGAAACTGATTTAGTCCAGTGCTAAGTTTTTGACTTTGAATGTTCTCATGTTCTTACAAGCAAAAGCAAAAATAGGTAAACATCTCTAAAGATGCTCTATATAAAATGATGTTGGGAATACTGTATTAGAATGTTGAGTGATATGATCTTTTTAAAAGTCACCTTTACTGAGGCATGATTATATCCAATAACACTTGCAAATTATAAGAATAGCTTGATGAATTTTGATAAGCATGTAACTAACCACCACCACAAGCACAATTATCTCCAATAAATTCTTTCATATTCCTTTGCAGTAAATGCCCTCTCACTGCCAGAAACTACTGATCTGCTTTCTGTCATAGACTGGATTTGCTTTTTCTATAATTTCATATAAATGGAATCATACAATATATATTCTTTTGTTTGGCTTCCTTAACTCAGTATGATTTTGAGACTGATTCATGTTACATGTATAAACAAGATTCTTCCTTGTTACTAATGAATAGTATTACAATGTCTTCAAACGATAGATAAACCTCCTACATATTATGGTCACAAGATGATCAAAACTAAATATGTAGAACACAATACATTTTTTAAGAGACATTAAAAAATAGAGAAAACAAATCTCAGATTTTGCAAATACTAAACTCAAATATCTGTATTACAAATCAAAGTATATAATAATATTAATTTTGAAATATTTGCCTTAATTTTCAGTTTTCACTTTATTTTGGAAATTTCCTTAATTTGATTCACATTAGATTGAGCCTCCAGGTCCATAGCAACTATGTAGAAATTTAAATAGCCCAACAAGATAAATATTTCAAACTGAAGAATAGGTGTAGAAATTAACATAGAGTTCACTTTAAATTGTGGGAATTGTTTTATTAATCCTCATTGAAAGCATTATAGAAGTTTATAAAGTGAAGCAAAAATCTATTAAGCACACAGTATTTAACTATTGAAAACTTGTCCATCAAAAAAGATTGATAAAATTGGATTTTTAGGATTAACTAATGACTTACACATCATAGGAAAAACTACCTTATTACACTGCAGACATATGCAAAGGAGGAAGAAAAAAAATCATCAAAATCTCAACACTAACCATGGACTCATCAAAATGCTAGATAAGATCCATCAGCCTATACTTTAGTTGTCACTTTCTAATCAGGGAAGATAGATGGTAAGCTAATTTTAGGCCAGACTGTCTGAGACACTTCTTATCATTCAGGAAGTAATAAGTTCTACTTAGATAAACCTGACTTACTAAAAACAACATATAATTCTACATTAATACTGAGTTGAAAGAAAAGTCTCTTACTGAATTATTGATATGGGATATAAAAAGCTGCATCTCAAGAGACTGAAAAACAAATGTAAATTTGGAACACATATACATGTCTCGATAAAACAAAGCAAACTTTTATCCAAATTCTAACTTATGGGGAAAAAGAAACAAGAATGGTAATTCAACATGATAAATATCTATTGTATACTTAAATATGAAGGTTAATGAGCCCAGGTCAGGTGAATGTACAGTTTAAAGGCATGTTGATTACAGCTCATACAGTGATAGAAATAAAAATGATAATACAGAATAGTGTATCCATTTTCTAGTGCTGTGTAACAAATAATCACAAACTAAGCTGCTTAAAACAATACCATTTATTATCTCACAGTTTCCCAAAGTAAGGACTCTAGGTACATTAGCTGAGACCCCAGCACAGGGTCTCACCAGACAGAAATCAAAGTGTCAGCCAGGACTACAATTTCCATCTGAGGCTCAGGATCTCTTCCAAGCTCACTGGTTCTTGGCAGAATTCATTTCTTTGTGGCCATGTGACTAAGGCCACCATTTTCTCCCTGGCTATTGATCAGAGACTACTATCAGTATTTGGAGGTTACTAATACTTTCTTGCCACCAATGTTTGATATTTTCCAGGCCTGCAGAAGTGCCTCTGATTCCTTTTCCGTTTCCAGTCTTCTGTGAGGGTACCTTATGTGGTTAATACAATCATAGGCATAACCATAGAAATGACCATTTGCCACATGTCAAGTCATGAATCTAATACAAAAAGCTATAATACTGCCTGCCATATTCAAAAATTGCACCCATAACTCTAACGGAGGAAATATAAGGTGCGTACAGTATGGGTGAGGAATCTTGGAGACTATCTTGGAATTCAGTCTACTACCAACAGAGATATGTATAGGATGGTGTGTGAGCAAAGGAGGAAGAGGAAGTACAAAGCTCAGATGGACAGAACAAAGGTAGGTAAGTAAATTAAATTACTATTTGAGTCCTTGCTAGCTAAGCTTCAGGCACTGTTCTAAGGGAAAAGAAAAAAAAAAAAAAAGACAAATGAATAAATTAAAGCTCAAAAAAGTTAACAAACTTGCCCAAGGCTATACAGTCTATATCTACCCAAAGGCAATGTTTGAATTATTGAATCTAGATAAATACAGGTAATTGGTTATCTAGGTAGATGAACAGAGGTAGGGGTGAGAGGGAGGAAGAAAGGAGGGGTGCTATCAAGCTAAAAAAACAATACACATTAAAAAAACACAACACAAGTGCAAAGATAAAGAAACTAGAAATAAGTTCTTTAGTTCAGTCTGAGTAAGGCATAAAGTATGTGGTAAGCAATAGATGGAGGTGTTCTTGGAGAGACTGGCAAGGGCAAGATTAAGAAGGGTCTTCTGAGAACTTAATTTTTAAGGCTATAAAAAATGTAATTAACTGCATTTTATTTTGTATTTAATTTGTCTTTAAGATTTCTCAGAAAGGAGTGGTGTGTCAGTCGTTACATGAAACTTTTCAAAGCACTTTTAACAGTGTCAATATTAGTTATTAATGAAAGTTACATACCAGAGATACAGGAAAGATAAAGAATCATAATAAATGCTGAAGTATTCTAGAAAAAAATTAATGTGCACATGCTCTCACAAAACAGCCACTAATACACACTTTAAAGAACTAGGTGAAAGTGGAGGGGAAGAAAAGAACTAGTATAAACTATATCGGTATCAAATGCCTACCTTCACTTCACCACTTCCACCAGCACTTAACACATTTCTCCATCCTTGTTCCCTGGCCCTATTTATTCTCTCCAACTTTTGGGGAAAAGAAACAAACAAAACACCATTTCAACTTTTATAATATAAAATACATGAAATACATTTAGCAATAAAATGGCAATTAGTGTTTTTTTTTTAAAGTATGTGTGTGAGGAGGGGTAAAATGAACAAGAAAAAACCAATTATCCTCTTACCCTTTGCTTTTCTAGCCTTTTCAATTGTTCAGCCTTCATAAAACTAATCTGTAACAATTTTAAAGACATACTTCTTAGAACTGGAAATTTTTATCATTTACAACTTGACAAAAGAAGAAAAATAAGGGTAAAAAACTACCTGATCCTTTTGTTTCTTTTCCTTTTCAATAAATTCTGGCCTTCTCTTTCTTGGTGCTTCCTTAAATAAAAAAAAGAATATTTTCATCAATAATAATTCCTATTTTTTCCACTTTCATCAGGAAAGTTAGTAAACCAATGGCAGAAGCATGCCCAGGAAGATTGAGGAGGGAAAAAAAAAGAAAGGAAGAAATGTTGTAAATAGTTGACTGAAAGAAATAATGAGGAAAGGATTGGAGGCTTTATACTGTATGTTTTTTTCTTTACATGTAGTTATTTTTGTAAAGCTTTAAAATAAGGAGACAGGGGTCTCAATACCTCAAACATTTTCCTCCTTTCTTCTCCAGGATGCAATTTCTTCACTGGAATTTGGTGGGCCTGGACAAAAAGTAAAACTACAAATTAGATAAAGACTTAAATTTTCATTTGAAAATTCCAAAGTTATGGACGTTTAAAATAAGAAAGAGGTAAAGGCAATATTGCCAGAACTCTTTCAAAAAATGCTATCTTGCCAGGCACAGTGGCATAGCCTGTAATCCAAGTGACCTGGGAGGAGGAGGTAGGAGGATACCAAGTTCGAGGCTGGAGGCAGCCTTCATAACTTAGTGAGACCCTGTCTCAAAATAAAAAGTAAAAAAATGGGTTAGGGGTGCATCTTAGGAGTAGAATGCTTGAAAAGCAAGCATGAGGCTCTGGGTTCAATCCCCTAGTACTGCAAAAAAGTGAAGATAAAAAATAAAAATAAATAAAAGTAAAATTAAGTCATTTATAGAAAAACAGATTAAAAAGATGTAGAGTTTAGCCATTACTAAGGAAATATCCATGTAACCACCACCCAAGACAAGAATAGAATACTTCTAACACTCAGAAGCCCTCCAAGTGCCCTTCCAAACTCCATCTCTCTCCTACTGTGGTAACCACCAGCATGACTTGTGATTACCATCCTCTTGCCTAAAAAATATGGTTTAGGATTTTTTGAGTGCTATAACAATGGAATCGGACACTATATATTCTTTCAGATCTTGCTTCTTTTGCTCAACACTACTTTCAAAATTCATCCATGTTGTTATTTGTAACTGCATCTGTTTTCTTTATTGATATATAATATAATATTGAGACTGACTCCTTTCTTTTACAATTATGTACTGTTGTTGTTGTTAGGTGCTATCAAGTTGGTATCTGACTCACAGAGACCCTATGTACAACAGGCAAAACACTATTGTCAATGCTTCTCTGCTGTTCATAGGGTTTTCAATGGTGGATTGATTTTTGGGAGTGGGTTGCCAGGTCCATCTCCCAAGCCTACAGCACCTGGTGTTCCTAGGTGGTCTCCCATCCAAGTACTAACCAGGCCCGACCCTGTTTAGCTTCTGAGATCTGATGGGGATTGGATGCCACAGGGCTATGGCTGCAGGCTTACAATTATGTAGTTTTTTCCTTATAAGGCCTATTCTAAAGTACTGGGGGGGCGGGGTGCTGCTGCTATTTTCTTTCATTTCATTTTCTAACATCACTTTTGCAGTGACCTTCTGTCACTTTATTGAATTCATTAATATAGTTTCCTGCTGCTTCATTAAGATTTTCTAGATGGGTATCATCTATAAATAATGTTTTCTCTTTTAGTATTTATGTTTCTAATTTTTTTCTTTTTAATTGCATTGATTAGGACCTCTCACAAAACATTAAGTCATGGCAATGACAATACTGTATATTCTCAAATCTAATCTGCACCCTTTAAACAGTTTTAAAGAGCTACAAAATCAGATGCAGATTAGAATCATGTACTACTAATTGGTTCAGTTTTCTAAATTTTGTAGAATGACCATAACAGGTGGTCATTAAAATTCTAACTTGGAAAAGCAAATTCAAAATAATCCTCATACATTATGAAATCCATAAGGTAAATTTCGGAACCAAATAATTGTAAAATTATATTGCATGAAATATAATTGAAAGATCCAATGAGACAAGAATGTTTACTTTTAATAAAAAAAATTCAGAAAGATATTTAAAACTGCTTAGTTGAAAACCAACATGAGAAACAATTTTTTTCTCTTTTGCTTTTTTCTTTTCTTTTTTTTTTCTTGGGACTCGGGTTTGATCTCAGGACCTCATGCTTGCATGCTTTGCAAGTGCTGTATCACTGAGCTGCACCTTCAATCCATTTTTTAATTTTTTGAGACAGGGTCTTGCTAAATTATGCAGACTGCTTCTGGTCTCCAACTTGGGATCCTCCTGCCTCTGCCTCCCAAGTTGTTGGAATTATAGGCGTGCGTCACCGCACCCAGCTGAGAAACAATTTAAACTGTATACAGTGTGTCCTCCATATTTGTGGGTCCCATATCCACAAAGGCAAGCAACCACAGATCCAAAATAATAAAATCCAAATAAATAACAAAAAATGCATCTGTATCACACATGTACCAGCTTTAATCTTGTTATTCTCTACACAATACAGTATAATTATTTACATTAGCATTTGCATTATATTAATTATAACCAATCTAGAAATGATTTGGGCTGGGATTTAGCTCAGTTGGTAGAGCGCTGCGCTGCAGTCTCTGAGGTCCCGAGTTCAATTCCCAGCACCGCAAAAATGGGAGAAGGACCTGGCAATCCACTCCCAACGCAATCCCGAAACAGTCAGCCATTGAAAACCCTATGAGGGTCGCTATGAGTCGGATACCGACTCGACGGCACCTAACAACAACAACAACAGAAATGATTTAATATATAGAGGAGGATATGCATATATTATATGCAAATACTACACCATTTTCATACAACAGGCTTGAGCATCCATGGATTTTGGTATTGCAGGGGGTCTTGAAATCAATACCTGCAGATATGAAGGGCCGACTTGTTATCTCAAGAAATGTAACTATTTTACTTTAATGAATTTTTTTTTAATATGAGCCCAATATTATTTACATGTAAATAATAAAATATGTACTACTACACAGTTGGGCTGGGATTTAGCTCAGCTGGTAGAGCGCTGCTCTGTCCCTAGTTCAATTCCTAGCACCACAAACATGGGAGAAGGGTGTGGCAATCCACTCTTGTGGCAATCCCGAAACAATCAGCCACTGAAAACCCTGTAAGGGTCGCTATGAGTCAGATAGGACTCGATGGCGCTGAACAAAAACAACTACTACTCAATTGGTTGATAAAATTACGAGAATGATTTTCTTACAATATGCTTTGTCATTTTAACCAAATGACCATCATAAACCAATCAATTTTATTGACACGGTATATTTTAATTCAAGGTTATATCAACAATATGATAAGTGGTACTAAATCTTATACCTAACTCCATTCTCATGCTTGACAAAATAATCCAAACAACGGGTTCCCAGAACCAACCCACACTCTATTATTAGTTCTTGATTCCTAAGACATTCAACACCCATGTGTCTACCAATTTGTCATGCTGTGGAGGCTTGCATGTTGCTGTGATGCTGAAAGCTATGTCACCAGGATTCTAGACACCAGCAGGGCCACCCATGGTGGACATGTTTCAGCTGAGCTTCAGAATAAGATAGACTATGGATAGCAAAGAAACACTGTCAGATATAGTGCCGGAAAATGAGGCCCCCAGGTTGGAAGGCACCCAAAACACTACTGGGGAAGAGTTGCCTCCTCAAAGGAGAGTCTACCGTGACGACGGAAATGGAGTAAAGCCCCAGGGACCTCCATTTGCTGATGTGGCACGACTCAAAATGAGGAGAAACAACTGTAAACATCCATTAATAATTGGAACATGGAATGTACGTAGTATGAATCTAGGAAAATTAGAAATCATTAAAAGAGAAATAGAGCGCATAAACATTGACATTCTAGGCATCAATGAGCTAAAATGGACCAGCATAGGCCATTTTGAGTCAGACAATCATATGGTCTACTATGCTGGGAATGATAAACTAAAGAGAAATGGGGTTGCATTCAGCATCAAAAAAGACATTTCAAGATCTGTCATGAAATACAATGTTATCAATGAGAGAATAATATCCATACGCCTACAAGGAAGGCCAGTTAATATGACTATTATTCAAATTGATGCACCCACTACTAAGGCCACAAATGAAGAAAGGGAAGACTTCTATCAGCTTCTGCAACCTGAAATAGATCAAACATGCAATCAAGACATACTGATAATCACTGGTGACTGGAATGCAAAGGTTGGAAACAAAGAAGGCGGCTCAGTAGTTGGAAAATATGGTCTTGGTGACAGAAATGAAGCTGGAGATTGCATGATAGAATTTTGTCAGACCAATGACCTTTTCATTACAAATACACTTTCTCAACATCATAAATGGAGACTGTACACATGGACTTCACCAGATGGAACATACAGGAATCAAATTGACTACATATGTGGAAAGAGATGATGGAAAAGCTCTATACAAAATGTCAAAACAAGACCAGGTGCTGACTGTGGATCAGACCATCAACTTCTCATATGCAAGTTCAAACAGAAGCTGAAGAAAATTAGAACAAGTATATGAGGGCCACAGTATGACCTTGAGTATATCCCACCTGAGTTCAAAGACCACCTGAAAAATAGGTTTAATTACTTGGATGGGAAGGGTGGGGGGGGAAGCATAGGGGAGGGTAAGGGGTAACCTATATGAATAATGTTTATCAAAATGCATATATGAAAATGTCACAATGAAAAGCATGTCAAAATGAATCACATTATGATGTACATTAAAAATTTCTAATTAAAAAATAGGTTGAATGCATTAGACACGAATGACAGGAGACCAGAAGAGTTGTGGCATGACATAAAAGATATCATTCAAGAAGGAAGCAAAAAGTTCTTAAAAAGACAAGAAAAAAAGAAAAGACCAAATTACATGTCAAAAGAGACACTGGACCTTGACCTCGAACGTGGAGCATCTAGAGCAAAAGGAAGACATGATGAAGTTAAGCAACTAAACAGAAGATTTCAGAAGGCAGCTCGAGAAGACAAAAATAAATAGTATAATGACATGTGTAAGGAGCTGGAGGCAGAAAACCAAAAGGAAAGAACACGCTCTGTGTTTCTCAAGCTTAAGGAAGTGAAGAAACAATTCAAGGCTTGAGTGGCAGTAGTAAAAGATTCTACAGGGAAAATATTAAATGATGCAGGAACATCAAAAGAAGACGGGAAGAATACACAGAGTCATTATACAAGAAAGAATTGGTAGATGACCAACCATTCCAAGAGGTTGCATATGAAGAGGAACCAATGGTGTTGAAGGACGAAGTGGAAGCTGCTTTGAAAGAAATGGCAAAACCCAAGTCTCCAGGAATTGATGGGATACCAATAGAGATGTTTGAACAAACAGATGCAGCATTGGAGGTGTTGACATGTTTATGCCAACAGATTTGGAAAACAGCTACTTGGCCAACTGACTGGAAGAGATCCATATTTGTGCCTATTCCCAAAAAAGGGGCTCCAACTGAATGTGCAAACTATCGGACAATATCATTAATATCACACACCAGCAAAATTGTACTAAAAATCATTCAGAAGCGACTGCAGCAGTATATAGACAGGGAATTACTGGAAAATCAAGCGGGATTCAGAAGAGGGTGGGAAACCAGGGACATCATTGCTGATGTCAGGTGGATATTAGGTGAAAGCAGAGAATATCAGAAAGATGTCTATCTATGTTTTATTGACTATGCAAAAGCATTTGATTGTGTGGATCATAACAAATTATGAATAACACTTCAGAAAATGGGAATACCAGAACACCTAATTGTGCTCATGAGAAATCTGTACATGAACCAGGAGGCAGTTGTTTAAATAGAACAAGGAAACACTGAGTAGTTTAAAACTGAGAAACGTGTGTGTCAGGGCTGTATACTTTCACCCTATCTCTTCAATTTATATGCTGAGCAAATAATCCGAGAAGCTGGACTTTATGAGGAAGAACATGGCATCAAGATTGGAGGAAGATTCATTAACAACCTGCGTTATGCAGATGACACAACTCTGCTTGGTGAAAGTGAAGAGGATTTAAAACATTTACTGATGAAGATCAAAGATCATAGCCTTCAATATGGGTTACGACTAAACATCAACAAAACAAAAATCCTTTCGACTGGGTCAGCACGCAACTTCACATTAAATGGAGAAAAGACTGAGGTTGTCCAAGATTTTACTTTGCTTGGCTCTATAATCAACACCCGTGGAAGCAGCAGTCAAGAAATCCAAAGACGCATTGCTCTAGGAAAAGCTGTGGCAAAAGATCTCTTTAGAGTATTGAAAAGCAAAGATGTCACATTGAAGACGAAGGT
>VMDO01001101.1:194776-211516 GCA_007922755.1 Pedetes capensis | reverse complement strand
TATTGAACAAGAGAGACAGAAAAAGTTGATGCTTTTGAATTGTGGTGCTGGAGATGTCTATTGAATATACCATGGACTGCCAAAAGAACCAACAGATCTGTCCTAGAAGTGCAACCAGAGTGCTCCTTGGAAGTAAGAATGGCCAGACTGCATCTTACATCTTTTGGACATGTAGTCAGGAGAGATCAATCCCTGGAGAAGGACATCATTTTTGGGAGAGTGGCAGGTCAACGCAAAAGAGGAAAACCCTCCACCAGATGGATTGACACAGTGTCTGCAACAATGGGCTTAAACATATATAAGATCGTGTGCCTGGCACAGAATCGGGAAGTGTTTCCATCTGCTGTACATAGGGTCGCTATGAGTTAGACTCGACTTGACGGCACCTCACAACAACAACAACAACAAGTTTCATAAAAAGTCCTGGCTCTTCACCCACTAAAATGATTTTGCTGTGACTGGTGGACAACAGGGCCTGGGATTTAGCTCAGTTAGTAGAGCGCCGCTCTGCAGTGTCTGAGGTCCCCAGCACCGCAAAACTGAGAGAAGGCAGTGGCATTCCACTCCCAAGGCAATCCTGAGATAATCAGCCACTGAAAACCCTAGGAGGGTCGCTATGAGCAGGATGTGACTCGATGGCATCTAACAGCAGTGGATAGCAACCTCTAGTTTTAAAAGGTATGAGAAAGCTCTGAGAATACTATCATTAAAATACAAGAAATAAAAACTGTCCGCTGGCTGCCATGGCCTATGCTTGTAACCCCACCTACGCAGGAAGATGAGGCAGGAGGATGGTAAGTTTGAGGCCAGAGGTAGTTTGAGCAATATAGCAAGACTCTGTCTCAAAATTTAAAACTTTAAAAAAGGGGCTAAGGGTGCAGCTTAGTTGTAGAGGACTTGCTGAGCATGCACCAGGCCCTGGGTTCAACTCCCCAGTACAGATACATAGACAGATAGATAGATAAATATTTTAGATAATGTTCTTCATAGTATTATACACAATTAACATTTTCAGGTATATTCTAAGTATATAGCATTTAAACTAGTGAGTATAGTGACTGGGAGTGTAGATCAGTGGTATAGAGCTTGTACTGCATGCTCAAGGACCTCGGTTCAATTCCCAACACTGCAAAAAAAGTTTTTCTCTAGTGCTTCTCTACTTTGGATTCCAATCTTGTCATCCCTCAAACTCTCTCCACTATCTATGCAGTCCACATCGTGCTGGAGAAGTTTCTGGTGGGTTTCCTTGGTGGCTCAGTTCTATGTAGATCGTAATTCTGTCTTCCTGCTGGACAAAGCCCCACGTTTCTGATGGAGCACTCTCTCTGACCTGCCATGCTGATTCCTTCTCCCTTTTTAAAAATTTTCTGCAGTTGGTGGTATTTACCTGTGTGTTTTTTTTTTTAAACCTCTGCCTCTTATCTAACTTATTACCCTACCTGACTGTTCAGTATGAGTTCTAAGCCATTATTTAAACTCTCCTGTTTCTCCGAGTCTTAAGGCGGGTATTATCTGTCCATCATTTTCTGACCAAGCAAAAAAAGTTTTTCAATGAGTGGAAAATGTTACCCAGGAGCTTTGTACAAAGACATATTCCTTCCATACAAAGGAGTATTTGGCAGTAAAAAGGAAATAAAATAGTGAAATATGATATAACATGGATAAATTTTAAAAATTGTGCTGAATAAAAGAGGTCTTTCATGAAAGACCACAGTATAATTACATTTACATGAAATGTCCAGAATAAGAAAACCTACATAGAGACAAAAAATAGACTGGTGATTGCTTAGGCTTGTGCCAATGGGATAAGAAATTTCTTTTGGGGGTAATGAGTATATTCTAAAATTGTCTGTGGAGATGGTTACCCAACTCTGGGTACATTACAAACCATTTATTTATAAACTGTTAATGAACTGTGCAATATGTGAATTATATTAACCTATTATATACCTATTTTTTAAAAAACATATATCTTTAAGAGTTGTTCAATCCTATCTTTGGATATAGTGGCCTATATTTCATATTTTGACAAGTTCCACATGTTAATTGTTACGCAGTGACCATAGCAGCACCAGTCTCAAAATTTGTGCACTATCACAGCAAGCAATTAAAAAGTATTACTTTTGCCAGGTGTGGTGACACATGCCTATAATCCTAGCACTCGAGAAGGCTGAGACAGGAGGATGATGAATTCCAGGTCTGCCTGAGCTATATAGCAAGACTCTGTCCAAAAAAAAAAAAGTATCAATGTAATACAACAGGTAGATATAAGTGACTAGCTTTTAAATAGATTTCAAGGTAGTATGAAACAAAAAGAGAATGTTTAAGATATCTACATATTCTTGGATAAGTTATATGAAGGCAAAGATTATATTCCTCTTTTGATCTTCCATATTGGTTTATTTATGAAATATTCAAATATTTGTGAAATAAAAATACCAACCTGAGCCAGGGACAGACTTGTCTCCAGACTCAGGAGAAGGAGGCAGAAGGATCGCCAAGTTCAAGGCCAGAGGCAACCTCTGTAACTTGGTGACACCCTGTCTCGAGATAAAAAGTAAAAACTGGGCTGATGACATGGCTCAATAGCAGAGTACTTGCAAAGTATGTGCAAGGCCCTGGATTCAACCCCACAACACCACTCCCCTAACCCCCTCAAAAAACCCATACAATAAAACACGCTGTCCTCCAAGACCACCATGTGTTTTCTGAACACTGTTTCTATAATGAGGGGAAAAACATATATACTAAGAAAATTGTTTTGAATTCTGTTTCTTTTCTACAACCAAAGTGGGGAGTGGTGGTGCATGCTTCTTATCCCGGCAACTCAGAGGATCACAAGTTTGAGTCTAGAGGTAGCCTGTGTAATTTAGCGAAACCTTGTCTTCAAATTAAAAAAAAAAAAAAAAAATTAAATGGGCTGGGGGTGCAGCCCAGTGGCAGAGTACTTGCAAAGTACGTGCAAACCCCTGGGTTTAACTCCCAAGTCTGCAAAATAAATAAGTAAAAATTAAAAAATATAAATAATGAATAAAATTAAAGCCAAAATACGGAAATATGTTCATGGAGCTCCCTCTGGTGGCTTATTAACTACACTTTCATTTTAACAGAATCTAAAATAATAATAAAAACAAGACAAAGACCAAAAATAAAACAAAAAACCTGTAAACCTGAGATTATTCCAGAATTGGAGCAAAGAAAGTCTTATAACATGCAAATATTTTGATGACACGCTGAGTAATATTAAGTAAAAAAACATGAGAACATAAAATTATCTATAAGCCTGAAAAGCCATATTGAAAATACAGGCAATGTGTATCTAAAGAAAAATGGGAAGGATCCACAATAGAATTAATTTAAATATATGGTTTGGATACTTGGAATATGTTTCTTTTTTTTCATTCTATAACTTTGTTAAAATAATAGTAATACTGTACATTTTAATATTAAAACATATGTCTGTAGCCCTAGCACTTTAGCATCCGATCCTCCCTGATCTCAGAAGCTAAGCAGGGTTGGCCTGGTTAGTCCTTGGATGAGAAACCGCCTGGGAATACCAGGTGCTGCAGGCTTAGGAGAAGGACCTAGCTGCCCACTCCCGAAACAATCCGTCACTGAAAACCCAATGAACAGCAAAGGAGCACTGACAGTCGTGCCTGGCATGGCACAGTGTCAGGTAGTGTTTTCTTCTGTTGTAGGTAGGATCACTATGAGTTGGAGCCAACTTGAGGAAACCTAACAACAACAACATATACATATACATACACATACACATCACAGGAACAAACTGCAGATCATGGTTATACTACTTTGATAGTGAGCAGGAACAATTAGGAAAAAAATGAGACAGGTCTTGTGGGAAGAGAAGTATTTGAGGTGTTTCCTGCCTCAGGCAGTGCTCCAGGCCATGTCAACATTCTATTTGTTAATCTACAAGCTAAAGTATGAGCACTCATCCCAAACAACTTGTTTCGTTTGTTTTTTTTTAGAGTCTTTTTCTCCACAGTTGGACTGTAAGATTTGAGGGTAGAAGTATGTTCATTTTACCCACCTAGGACTTATAAAATAATACAGTATCATTGTGACTTGTGCCTACACAACAGAGGCAAAGAAAGGAACTTCATTCAAAAGGAGGAGCGGGTACAGAAATAAGAAATAAAAATATTAAAAAGTACACACAGAGTATAGTCAGTAACTGGTGAAGTCCAATTGAGCTAAGACTCAGAATCTAGGAGCATCGTGGGAGACTGGCCCAGTAAGCGCAGGATCAAATCCTGGAAGGTCTTTAATGCATAAGCATCAGTATGACATTTATTTGGTAAGGTGGTACTTTTGCCACTAAAGGCTCTCTGCATGGACATACTGTACACATTTTCTATTTTAATGAGCTTGTTCTCAAGGATCCTAAGATTTTAATTCGTAGGTTACAAAAGGAAGTTAAAGGAATTATATTAATTTTCAGTTCTTCAGCACAACCCTTGATCTTAGCAAACTACTTTTCTTTACCTGAAGAAAATATTTATGGAAACTACTTTTTCCTTCCCGTTGATCTTATAAAGACATATTTCATGTGTACTCAAGAAAATTTACCATTATTGGAGTTGGGTGTGGTATAATTGCAGACATGGGAGGCTAAGGCAGGAGGATTGCAAGTTCGAGGCCAGAGGCAGCCTGTGTAATTTAGTGAGACCCTGTCTCAAGATAAAAAATAAGAAAAGGGGCTGGAAGGTGCAACTCTGGTAGAGCACTTACGAAGGATGACATGAGGCCCTGGGTTCAATGCAGTACCACAAAAAAGAAAAGAAAACATTTATCATTATCATTTTCTCTGTAGGTTTTATCTTTCAATAATACCAACTTAAAAATGATAAAATTTGTTTTTAAACTGAGTTTCACTAAATTTGTTGGTTGTTATTCTTTGTGATCAGCCATTGAAAACCCTATGAATAGCAGAGAAGCACGCACAATAGTGCTGGGGACAGCACAGTGTTGAGTAGTGTTTTGTCCATTGTACATAGGGTCGCTTTGAATCGGACCCAACTTGATGGCACCTAACAACAACAACATTCTTTGTGAGGAATTGACATTTCAGAGTAACTTTATGTCTAAACTACCACTCATTCATCCATCCAGCAAATATTTGTGGAGTGCCTACTTTTTGACAGGAAATAATTTTCAGAAACAATGTACCAGTGAACAACAATAACAAAAGCCTCTGTCCCCATGGGGCTTACATACTATAATGGAGGACAATGGCAATAAACAGATAAATGCAATAAACAGTAAGTCGTGATAATGTTGTGGAGAAAAACAAAACGAAGTAGACCAGAAATGTGGGGGTGGGTGGAAAGCTGGCTGTTATTTGATACAGTGTGATTAAGGAAAATTCTACTCAGTTTTGAGCATAGACCTGAAAGCAAGCAGCAAGCTCAAAACACATTTTTGCTGTTAAATTCTTAGCATGTTTGAAGTTAACAAGGTTTACAACATGGCTGGCCAGGAACAGGCAAGGAGGAAGCAGAAAATGAGGCTTGGAGAAGTAATGAGGCTCTCAGAGAACTTTAAAGGCCATCATAAGAACTCCGGCTTTTCTTCTGGGTGAGATGAAAACTACTGGGAAGTTTCAATCAGAAGAGTACAACAATCTGACCTTTACTGTAAAACATTCAGGCTGCTCAGCTCACAAGAGAATGAAGGAGGAAGGTTTGAAAGCAGTGAAACTTGTCAGGAGATCAGTATTACAGCCATGTGAAAAAGGAGAGTAGTGAAGACTAGTGGAATAATGAGAAATAGGTTGTCAATATATTTTGAAGGTAGAGTTGATAGGATGTGATGCTGAAAGAATAGTCAATAACTACTCCAAAAGTTTTTGATTAGAACAAATGGAAGGACAGAGTTACCATTTACTGAAATAAAGAAGAGTAATTTGGGGAGAGGATAGGCTCAGGAGTTCAGTTTTACATATGTTAATTTTGAGATGCCTATTAGAATTTCAACTGTAACTGTTTAAGATGGTATGAGGATGGAGTTCAAGCTGAAGAAATAAATTTGGGAGTCAGCTTCTAGATGTTGTCAACTGAAGAGTAAGTATGGATAATAAGAGGAAAGATACCCAAGACTGAGTATTTTACTTCAGCATTTAGAGGTCTGCAGGTGAGGAAGAATTTGCAAAAGAATCTGAGGAGCAGTCAATGAGACAGGAGGAAAATCAAAAGAATATAATATATTGGATTTAAGTGAAAAAAAAATGAAGGGGTAACCAAACGAGTCAAAAAGTGAGGTCAAGAAAGAAGAAAAGTGACCAACGATCTTATTAATAGGAAGGTCACTGATGTCCTTGCAAGAGCTGCTGGTAACAGCTGTGAGAAAGACAGACCTGAGTACAGTGGGTTCAAGAGGAAACGAGAATTGGAGGTAGTTTAGATAATGGTTTGGCAGAGTTTTCAGCTAAAGAGCAGAGATGAAGGAAGGGTGTTAAAACAGACTTACAACATATTTGTTTGCTAACAGTAATGATTCAGTAGGGAGGGAAAATAAAATGATGCAGGAGAGAGCACAAAGTGCTTTAGTAAGCAAACAAGAATAGGAGATGGTACACAAATGGTAGAGTTGATGATACATGGGAACAGATAGTTATCCAAAGTAATAGGAAGAAAGGCAGGACATTTGCAAACATATGACTGGCAAAAGTGAAAATGACAAAGTGGGAGAGTTTTCTTCCAATTTCTTCTATTTTATTACTGAAGTAGGAAGCAATCATTAGTCCTTGTGCAGAGCAAGAAGGTTAAGAAGTAATCACCTAGAAAGTGGGAGAGTAAATGGAGTGAGAAACTATCAGGGTGGCCAGAAGGTACTAATTAGACATTGTTGCTTATAAACTTACAGATATTCTAGTCAGAATAGTTATGTTTTCTTCAGCCATACCGTACTGCCTGTGTTTAGGCACAAAGAAGGTGAAGGGTTGGATTTCACTAAGTTTTTGCCAGGTGATTTGCAATAATGGAAGAGAATAATAAAATAGTTGAGGTTTTAAAGATAATAATAATGAGAAAACATGGAACCTGAGTCAGGTAAGGAAAATAAAAAGAATGAGAGATAATGACCTATGGGTTGAAATGTGACGCAGATGTATTGAAGGCAGACTCCTAGAGGAGACTGAGGAAAAGTTGCTATTTCTGGTAATGGAAAACTTAATGGCCTGACTACTGATGAAAGTTCCAAGGTAAGGCAGGAAACAAGATGAATGAGAGTGAACAAGAAAATAAAAAGCCATGTACTATGGTATCATCTGCTTGCATATTGATATCACCTAGAATCACAACAATACTGAGAAGAGAGGCAATGAGTCAGGTGTTAAACTCTTTAAAAACTGAGGATCTACAGATGACCACAGAGTGATAGCAGATGATATAGTCAGGTAGCAAAAGCATCAAAGCTAACCAGATGTGGTGGCACAAGCTTGTAATCCCAGTGATTTGAGAGGTAGAGACAGGAGGATATGAAGTTCGAGGTCAGGGGCAGCCTGTGTAACTTAGCAAGATCCTGTCTCAAAATAAAAATTAAAAAAGGGCTGGGGTGCAGCTTGGTGGAGCACTTACAAAGTATACACAAGGCCCTGGGTTGAACCCTCTGTTAATGTGAATTTTGAAAAATGCACCAAAGCTGAGGTGGAATTCAGTTAGGGAACAGGGTGAATTTGTCAATAAAAAGGAAAACATCTTCATCCTATCTCTAGATCGAGTGGTATTATGTGATTAGAGCAAAACCAGCCACCATGTAAGAGAGCTACAGAACAGAGTGGAGAAGGTAATCTTTAGAAGTCTAGCATACACGGGACATTGCTGAAAATGTACCATAACAGGGCATTGTGGAAGGGTTTAGGAAACGATACAAAAAGGCTGGGTGGTAGGATTAGAGTACAACCACTCTTGTAGGATTTGAGAAACTAGAAAATAAGGGAAAGTCTGGAGTCTTATTTTGTAGAGTGAAGAGAGAGAAGTGATATGATGGCACTAGTCCATATAGGCTGAATAAATGTAATGCTAATAAACAAATAAATAAAAGGTAAAGCCAGGATGCCAATTATATTGTGCTTCTTCATGTCCCACTTGTGCTACTGGAGCTGGACATGGTAATCATTTCTTCTTTGCTTGCTAGCCTATCAGACTTTGTCAGTAGATGATGGAGGGACAATATAATAGGAAAGAGCTTCTGGTCCTGATTGTTGTCGTTAGGTTGTTATGAGTGCTTCCTTTCTCCTTGAGACTGCAGCATGTGTGACACACAGTGGTGCTCACTCCTGAAGGCAGCTTGCTGGAGAGTTCTGCCGTACCTCTGCTAGCTTCCCTGCGAGTTTTAGCAGTACCCCCAAGAATAGCTTCCCATGGACATTTGCCAGTACCCTAGCCAGCATCCTAGCCTGTTTCCTAAAAAGCTCAGCAGCACCAGGCAAATTCCAACCACATATCCCAACTTCCCAAGTGGTTTCCTGGGACGTTTTACTCCAGGCAGTTTCCTCAGGAGGGGGGTTTTCTTCAGTTCCATGGTGGACAGTTTCCTGTTTGCCAGCACCAGACTGTGACACCGTAGTGAACTCCACCATCAAACAGACTACCTTATCCAATAAGGCTGAATTGTGGCCTTAAAGGTGGGCTTGGGAGATCTTCAGATTTGTTCATTTTTGGGTACTCTGAGCACTAGGAGTAGCAGCTGCTTCCTGTATCTGCCATTCTTATATTCTTTAGAGTTCTCTTTACTCTATTAATGGCTAACTTCCTAAAAATAGTTAATAATTAATATTAAAATTTCCCTGTTCAGATTATTATATAGTTTGTGTCCTGATTTCAGGCTGACTTATATAACTTTTTGAAGACTGATTTTGAACTATTTTATGATAGATTTTAACCAAAGTGACTGATCATCCTTACTGTGAAATGTATCTTGCAGAATATATACTTATGTATCTAAGCATGTGTGTATACACACACACACACACACACACACGTATATCTGTGCACCTGTAATCCAAAACAGAACAGGTCCCATATTCTAAAACATACAAATACTGGCATGAGAGCCGGGCGCGGTGGCGCATGCCTGTAATCCCAGAGGCTCAGGAGGCAAAGGCAGGAGGATTGCAAGTTTGAGACCAGAGGCAGTCTGCATAACTTAGCAAGACTGTCTCAAAAAGTAAGAAAATGGGCTGAGGGTGCAGCTCAGTGGTCCAGCACTTGCAGAGCATGCAAGTGCAAGGCCCTGGGTTCAACCCCCAGTACCACACACACACACAAAAAAAAAAAACTGGCATGAATAAAGTGTCAAACTTACTACACTTAGTACTGTATGCTCTTGGGCATGTCACTTAAATGCTACAGATATGAATTTTTTTTCATCTAAATATGACAGAGTAGTCTGTATGATCACATTCCTTCTACCTCTATGATTTTGATTTGATTGTGAATTCTCAAATGCAAAAATTTCCCAGAATTTTAGAAAGTAAGTCATAGTTATTTACTTCTTTTATGCACAAAGTCAAATCGTTCTACCTGTTCAAAATGATTTCACCTAAAATTTCACTTTTTATCACACCAAGTATTTACTTAATATACCTACCTAATGTTTCTGTAGGACTGACTTCTGTAAGTCTCCTTAGTTTTAGAAGAATGTTCAAGCAGAGAATGGTATTCTTCCTTGGTAAGTTAATAAAAACAGTCCTATGTGTATCAAAATAACTCACCTGAGCTGCAATAAAATAAGGTTGAATTGAGTTTGATACTAATCATAGCACGTAACATAATCATACCTGTTTATGTCTTTGGAGTGGCTTTTTTTCAAGTAGTTTTTTATCCCCATATTTCTTATATGTTAAAGGTACTCCATATTTAGCAGCAGGCTTTGTAATTTTCTGAGCAGGCACCAAGCTTGGTCCTGAAGCTGGTCTTTTAGCTGAAAGAAAAAGTCACAAAGAATATTTTCCAGTAACTCTTTATATTAAATCATTAATTTCAAAATTCTTTAAAATAGCATTTTTCCATTTTCATAATCATTGATAGCACTTGAAAGTTTTCATCCATAACTTATTCATTCCTCAGCATGTATGTCTAAACTGGTTTACATGAAAGGTACTTTGTTTTTTCCAGAGAGGGACTTGCTATATAGCCTCGGCTGGTCTAGAATTGGTGACCCTTCTGCTTCTACCTCCACCTCCTGAATGCTGCTGGTTTGACAGGCATCAGCCACCACTCCTGGGTATATTTTTCTGAAAGATGCGAAGAGTCAGAGTCCTCTATGATGTTGAAATTTCTCATATTAAAAAAAAAAAAAACTCCTTAAATAGTATTCCCAGGGAATATACTGAAAAAACTCTGAATTGTATGGGCAAACAAGTAAATTATGTGGTATCCATATTGGTAAACTATAATGGTCCTAATTGTATGGTATGTAAATTATAAATGAATAAAGCTGTTAAACATAATTTTAAAAATTTGTTGTAAAAATTACATTCATAATACAACAGCAATTGTTAAACACATTAATTGCATCACTGAGCAATTTTTTCCTTCTTATATAGCCTGAATGAGTCTATATCTATATACCCATCGAAGAGTGAACATCTTAAAACATGCATTAGTTAAGAGTATTGCAAAATGAAGTTATGTGAGCAATGTACAATGAAATGCATATATGGAAATGTCATAATGAAACCCATTAAGTTGTACATTAAAAATTACCAATAAAAAATACTGCAAAATGAGTACCTTTATACACTGCTGGTAGAAATATAAATTAACTAAGCTTTCTGGAGAGTAATCTATATCAAGACCAATATTTCTGAATTGATTTTAAAGAAATAGAGAAACATAAATTTATATAAATGGTTAAACCCTACACCATTATGCATTTCATACTTGTTGAAGCTAGATAAGGTTTAATCCTAGACCAGTAAGTTGAAGAAAAACTGAAGAAATTAATAAGAGATTCTATTTATTCACATCTCTTAAGGATAATGTCTATAGCTATACCACCCTGGCATCTGATCTCATTAGATATCAGAAGCTAAGCAGGGTTGGGCCTGATTAGTAAATGGATGGGAGATTGCCTGGGAACACCACATGCTGTAGGCTTGGGAGAAGGACCCAGTAGTCTACTCCTGAAACAATCAGCCACTGAAAACCCTATAAACAGCAGAGAAGCACTGACAATGTTGGGCATGGCACAGTGTCAAGTAGTGTTTCATTCTGTTGTACATAGGGTCACTATGAGTTGGACTCAACTTGATGGCACCCAACAACTACTACTCCAGGATATTAAAAGAAGGCAAACAGTATGATCTATATTACCCTTACCCAAACCTTCTCTCCTCTTCTATTTTCCACATCTATCAAGTACCTCTGCTCAAACTCCCCTACAGCCTTCATAGCAGCTTTCTTTCTTCCTCTTCCAGCCCGTTCTCTAGCTCAGGATTTTATCATGTGCTAAACCTACTTAAATCAACCTTCTCCAACATGTATTCTTTTTAGGAGGGGAAAGGAGAAAAAAATTTAACTGGTAGTTCACAATGAAATTAATTACTACCATTAAATTCAGTTCTTCAAAGAAAATTTAACTGTACTTGAAAATGTTCATCAAAGAAAAGTTCATCATACAATAGTGTGAACGAAACGAAACTAAGCTTTGTTTATAACAATCCCATTCTAAGTCATTATTCATATGTGATCACAGAAAAAATACATCAACTGTATCTGTGGTTAAAATTGGGGCAATTGTTCTTTTTTTAAAATCTTCAACACGTTATTCATATAATTTAGTAAATTCACAAAAATAAAAATGTTAGGCATTTGATTGGCATTTTAGATATTCAGAAGTAATTTACGATGATGATATGTAATACAGTTAGATAGAGTAAGGCTTTCCAAATACATACTATAAACACATCCTGACCCAGAAGCTGGGATGTATGAGAAGTTCAACCACAGAAAACAAGAAGAGAATTCCACCATATGATCAAATTAGAATACAAATATACAAAGTCACAATATTGTAAGTTAGATAACTTTATTGAACAAAAGTACTGTGTATGCTAGAAAAGGGGGTGGAGGCACAAAAGCATAAAAATGAAGATTCTCAAGAAAGAGATATGAATAGTTCCTATTTATGTTCCAGAGAAGAGGGAGAATTGCTTGTTTAATTTTTGAGCACTTCTCATGCTCAGTGTCAAGGCTACCTCTAGCATGAAACTTAATGTCAGGAGCTGGAGCCCACAAAGTATTTATAAGCCCATTGGCAGTAACATTCCTGATTCGGTCCCATACTATTGAACATTTCATTTACCCAACTCCTGTTACAACAAATAACTCTATCTTTTCTAATTCCTACATAGGCTTATCCACATAGAAAGAATGTGCTGATTGATGCTAGGTGTTTCTGGCTTTTGAGACAAGGTTGTTTTTTTTTTTAAAGTTTGACTTCTTATGAAGCTTGACGATCAGGATAGAACATGCTGATTCTGTTGTTGTATCTCACTCTCTGGTGAATTTTGTCTACAGAGAGTTGATTTCTTGGGGACTAGCACTCTCTATATACTAAGAGGATGGGTCTAAAGGTCTTTTAATAGGGTTAAATGGGGATAGGGATAGAACTCAGTGTTTCAGTACTTGCCTACTGTGTGTGGTCCTGGACTCAATACCCAGCACCACCAAATATAAGGGGTAGGGAGCTAAATGCAGTTGGCCTGAGAACACACTGCCATACCACTTCTAGCTTCTATAGGGACTCATTTTTATGATGTAGTATCTTTATTAATTTACCCAAACTCAAAATGGAATAGACTATGTAAAGCATTATGTTTGAAAAATAATATACTCCTCATACCTTAAATAATTTCCAAAGATTTTTGATATTCATTCTTAATTTATGCAGGAAAAAATTATTTCCTTCTCAGATGTGTGTGTGTGTGTGTATGTGTGTGTGTGTGTGTGTGTGTGTGTGTAGCATAGAAATACATCCACAATCCTAGCAATATTTAACACTAGTGGTCAAATTTAAAAGAAAACCTAGCAGGGAATGGTGGCGTACACCTGTAATCCCAATAATTGGAAGGCCAAGGCAGGAGGACTGCTGTGAGTTTGTGGCCAGCAAGGGTACCATAAGAGAGAGAGAAGGAGGGAAAGAGAGGAAGGAAGGAAAGAAGACAGGAAGGAAGGACAGAGGGAAGGAGAAAAGGGAAGAAAACATATCCTTAATTATATGCCTGACCTCACAAAAATTTACTTCAAAAATTTTTTAGAATATAGTATTTCTCAAATAAAATGATTTGCATAAAGATTTATACCTAACTGAGGTACTGAGGTGCATGGCTGTAATGCCAACACTTGGGAGGCTGAGGCAGGAGGATCAAGAGTTTGAGGCCAGAGGCAGTGTGAAAAACTTAGCAAGACCACGTCTCAAAATGAAAATATAAAAAGGTACTGAGTATACCTCAGTGGTAGACCACCTGCCTAGCATATGCAAAGCCCTATGTTTAATCCCTGCAGTACTGCCAAAAGAGGATTTACACTTAAAATTGGACATTTCATAATATTCTATAACAATATTCTTGAAACAGCAATTAAATGTTTGATAAGATAAAATTGCAAGCCAGATTTCATTTAGACAGACAAGAAACAGATTTTGCTATTAATTTACCAAAAATTATTACATATTGCCATATATCATAAGTAATTTTAACATGCATTTCTTCTAGATTAAATTTAGCCTATGCTCATCCCACGGCTGAGATTTAGCTCAGCTGGTAGAGCACCATTCTGCTTTCTCTGAGATCCTGAGTTTGATTCTTAGCACCACAAAAATGGGAGAAGGATGTGGCAATCTACTTCCAAGGCAATCCCAAAATAATCAGCCACTGAAAACTCTATAACGATCAATATGAGTCAGGTATGACTTGATGGCACCTAACAACAACAACAACAACATGCTTATCCCAATTTATTATCTCTGTTTATCTATCTATATATACCTCTAGTATTGTTAGGCTTCAATATTATAAACAGATAAAAAACTTCATATTAAATTTCATTTACCTGGCATAGGCTGTGCTCCAAACTTTGAAAATGGTTTTAGACAAAATTCTTCTGCAATAAGCTTAGATTGAAAGAGAGGAAAAAAATAAAGTTAGAAAAGATATTAGGCTTCCAAAATTAAAAAAACCCTACATTAACCACATTTTTTTCCTTTTTTAGTCATAATTATGTTGCCAAATAAACTGTACAAATTAAAACCAAGTCATCCACTCAGCAAATTCTTTTCATACTCTCTTCCAATCTTACCAATTTATTGTTATTATTTCTTCAGACAGGCTTTCTTCTCAAATTAAACTAACGTACAACCTAGGTTCCCCTACAACTTGCCTGTTCCATATGTAAACAATTTAACAAAACTACATATCTGGAACAGTCTCTATATTCCATATGCATCCACATCCCTTATTTACTTCAAAACTATTTAAGAGTCACTTCATTATCAGTAGAAACTCTCAGAAAAACTTTAAATTCTTTTAACTTTATTCTGAATCATTGTAGCATCTCCAATTTGTTTGCACTCATAATTGTACACATGTTATTAGATACTTTTACATAATTTAGTAAGTCTCTTTTAACACTATTGTAAACACTCCATTAGCTAATCTTTAGCATGTATAAACATATTTTGAGAAGCAAGAATCATTTGCATTTCCTACAAATAATTTTCTCTCCATATTCCATTTTTGTCAGAGGAAAACTATGACACCAAAGACTTAATTTAAGCTTGCTTTTTTCTTACTGGATAAAGAAGGGAAAGGAAAGCAAATATTCTCTTTTTATTCAAGAGAAGTGTGAACTGGTGGAAGGAATATTCCTACAGTAACAATGGACTAGAAACCCCAATAAGCAAAAAAATAGCAGGACCTGAGATGGCTGTCTTTCCCATTAAGGATCCCCTACAGCAGAAGTTTTCAAGGTCCTACATCAACAGTATCAGTATTATCTGCCTTATTAAGTATGCATATTTTCAGGCTTCACCTCAGAATTACTACAGCAGATATTGTAGTGGTTGAACCAGCAAAGCCCTCTAGAAGACTGTGATGAGTACTAAATTTTGAAACCATTGCACTAGAGGACGGTTCAAAGGCAATTCAGAGCAAATAGGTGTGTTTTGTCTTTTGAACAGTTTTGTTTTCTTTCTTTTTCTGAAGTTTGTTTCTGAAGAAAGTTTGTTTCTTTCTTTTTCTGAGAAGAAAATGGGTGTTTTAGGATCTCCAGCTTACCCCAAAATTGAATAATTTCTTCTATTGTTTGAATGAATCTTTCTTTTCTTCTGTGTGAATGTTCACCTGAGCTGAGAGAAGCGGTGTGTAGAATTCAAGAGTACCCTGGCATCCCTATGCTACTGTCTAATACAAGGGCCACTACCCATATGTAGCTATATGGATTAAAATTTAAAACATACAATTAAGGCCGGGCGCGGTGGTGGCCCATGCCTATAATCCCAGTGGCCCAGGAGGCAAAGGCAGGAGGATCACAAATTCAAAACCAGAGGCAGTCTGCGTAATTTAGCGAGACCTTGTCTCAAAAAAAGTAAAAAAATGGGTTGTGGGTACAGCTCAGTGGTATAGCATTTGTAAAGCATGCAGGTGCAAGGCCCTGGGTTTAACGCCCAGTACTGCAAAAACAAAAACAAAAACAAAACCCGTATAATTAAAAATTCAGCTCCTCAGTCACACAAGCCACACTGTAAGTGTTCAACAACCTCTGTGGCTAGTGGCTACAATACTGGACAGTGTAGATATGAACCTTTCTCATCACAGTGTTCTACTGGACAGTAACTATACTCTTAATTAATGAAAGTGTGTCCATGATTCATCAGGCTACATCCAGGAAGAAGTTACTATGGAACAAAAGACAGAGAAGTAGCCCTGTCATCCTTGGGAGATGGCCCTGAGAGGATTTAGATATTAAAAATAAAAATTGTCCTGTATTCCTGGCACTGGGAGGTTGAGGCAGGAAGATTGCAAAGTTGAGGCTAGTATGGGCTACTCAGTGAAACCCTGTCTCAAAAAACTTTTTCTTAAAGATAAAAATAAAATGAAATATATACAGAACATCATAGTGATACTGCCAACAATAGTTCATATGTTACAGTAAAGCTCATAAATTATTTCAAAGTTACAGTCTTAAAAATAAATTTGAATACTAGGGATATAGCTCAGTGGTAGAGTGACTGCCTAGCATGCTCAAGGCCCTGGGTACCCATCGAGCCCCACCACCACAAACGAACAAATATACAGTCCTGAGAACAAAAGATGTAAGTTTTTGTGAAGAATGAAATCTAAGTGGTGCTTAAGCAGCAACAAGGTGTGCTGACATACATACTAAATATGTAATGTCAAATACTCCATTTGTTAATATCATAATCTGCCTTTTCCCCTCATATTATAAGGTTTTCATATTTTAGCTGTTAAGATTTTTCCTTTTGCGGGGCATGGTGGCACATGCATGTAATCCCAGTGACTCAAGAGGCTGAGGCAGGAGGATCACAAATTTGAGTGCAGAGGCAGCCTGAATAACTGTGACCCCCATCTCAAAATAAAAAGTAAAAAATGGGCTGGGGTTGCAGCCCAGTGGTAGAACACTTGCTAAGTATGTGTAAAGCCTTAGGTTCAACCCCCAAGTACTACCAAAAAAAAAAAAAAAAAAAAAAAAAAAA
>VMDO01001101.1:139888-194676 GCA_007922755.1 Pedetes capensis | reverse complement strand
CACATTTTAATTGGCTTTCATGCTTACTAATGCATTCTTTTGGTATTAATAGATAAATCCATATCTTTGTTTTCTGAAGAGTATGTGCTCACAGGAAGGGTCTGTTAAACCAGAAGGATATATAAATAATATGACTATAATTTTACTAGATATCTTTTTTACAGAAGAGTTTAATGATAATTATTTAAATTAATAAAGGCCATATTAAACATAAAAAATAATTCCAATTTCAGGTAATAACTGATGCCAGTTGATTTAAAAAATCATAAAATCTTTCAATAAAACTCAACAAATATTTATTATGCAGGTGTATTTGAGTACTAAAGGAAAAATCATGAGAAAACAATCTAGCACACAATGGTTTCCAATTATTTTCTGTCAAAAAGAATATAACTAAGATCATATAAATTATGTTGATAATGTATTTGTATAACAAACTGATATGTTGATATTTAGTGTATATTGAATTCTTTGAGCACTTATATGCTAGATATTTATGTGCATTATCACTTTTAATTTTCATAACCATCTCACAATATATGGTAGATACATGTATAACTACACTGCTTACAAGTGAGGAAAATGAAGTACAGAGAGGTTTTACAGTTTTACAGTTAGAAACCCAAGGAACAAAAGGATGCACTACTAGAAAGCAAACAGGAAGAAACAGAAAAACCTAAGATGGAAAGGAAAGTGATGCCAACAGTTTGAAAAGGGCACCTGTAAGGTTTTGATATATTTGCCACAAAAATGGAGGGCATGTCTTAATTAAGCACCATAACCTTACTGTTTAATTTTAATGATAAAGCTTATAAAACATACCTGGGGTGAGAGAAACTTTTCAATGCGTTTGGCTATAAAACCTTTCTCCAATATGGAGTTGACTGATGGTCGATCCCTAGGATTTCTTTTAAATAACTGAGAGAGCAAACAGCGGAGATCATAGGAATAATGCAAAGACACAGGTGGAAAAGATCCAGATATTATCTTCAGTACCAGGTTTTTCATATTGCCAGCTTCAAACTAAAATCCAAAAAATAAATCAATAAATAAAGCACAGAAATTGAAACTGGAATATCAGCAATGACACAGTTCTTTTCTTATCAATACAAAATAGAGATAACAACCCTCTTCCAAATAATCAGCGCATGTTCTCTAGAGTAAGCTTTACTTGCTTATCTGTCATTAATGTATTTTAAACTCGATATTAGTTCTTAAAACATAAAATGTTATAACTTACTATAAGAGTAATTTTTACTTATTCAACACGCTAAGGCATAAGATACAGATATTAAAGATTTTTACACTAAGAAATGAGATACAGTATAAGGGATTGAGCAAGGGCTTTACACATGCTAGGCAAGTGCTATACCACTGAGTTGCACCTCTAGGCCCTTTTCTTATTTTTTGAGTCAGGATCTTGCTAAATTGTGCAGGCCGCCTCTGGCTTCAAATTTGTAATCCTGCATCAACCTCCCCAGTCACTGGGATTATAGGTGTGTGCCACTGCGCCTGGCTGAGATACAAATATTTAGAGTAAAATTTTATAAACCTTGACAATAACAGATGGTGAAACATTATGCCTTAGAGGTAGTAAAATTAAGTCCAAAGAATGACAAAGGAGAAAAAAACACCATTTAGTGGTCTTCATTTAAGTCTTAGCTTCCTATGCCTCTGTTGTAGTGACTAGAACAAGAAATTAACCACAGAACTAGAAGCATTTGGGCAAAATATAAAAAATAAAACTACTAACTATATTCCTCTTAGGCAGTGTTCACTATTTTTTTTGTGTGTGTGTGTGATGCTCCCCAAAGCTATGGAATCCATAATGTGGCAAATATCCCAAAGTAGAACACCAGCTATATTAATATGGATATATATTTTAAGACTAAACACAACACGAACTCCAACTAAACTAAAAACAATACAGAAGTAGGTCAGTTTAAAGATTTTGTGAAAGGGGGCAAAATTAAGCTTTGATTTCTCAGTTAAAATAACACATAACAGTTGTATTATATTGTTGTTGTTGTTGTTAGGTGCCATCGAGTTGGTATCCAACTCATAGCGACCCTCATAGGGTTTTCAATGGCTGACTGTTTCGGGATTGCCTTGGGAGTGGATTGCCAGGCCCTTCTCCCATTTTTTGCGGTGCTGGGAATTGAACTCAGGTCCTCAGAGACTGCAGCGCAGCGCTCTACCAACTGAGCTAAATCCTAGCCCCTGTATTATATTGACACACCCTTAATATATACACTAAGAAAACAAAACATGCTATACATCTGGAATCAGTAATAGTGCTAATTACAAGTTTTAATAAATGTTAATAAATGGGAAGCTGAGGTAAGAGGACCACAAATTCTAGACCAGAAGCAGTCTGTACAACTTAGTGACATCCTGTTTCAAAATTAAAAATTAAAAAAATAAAGGAAGTGTAACTGAGTAACGGAGTGCTTTCTTGGCATTTGCAAGGCTGAGTTGAATCTCTAATACTACAAAATTAAAATTTAAAAAAAAATTAAAAGAAAAAAAGACTAACCTGTTGCAAAGCACAGAAAGCAAAGGCAGCAAAGTTGAAGAAAGATTTAGACAAAAGTTTAAACTTATAATGTGTCATAGAAAAGCTGGCTAAGTCTTTCAAATACAAATAGATGTAAGAATTGCTATCCTACATCATTTTCCTTAAGAAAGAAAAATGAAATCTAAGGCAATACAGTAGAAGCATATGCAGATATTAAAAAGAGAAAAACCTCAAAAAATATCAATCAACAAAGACAGCCTCTAAAATTACTTCTATAGTGCAATCAGCTTTTGGGGATGAAAAAAGACCAAAATTCTCTTTATAAATTAACCTAAAATAAAGCTTAGAGGTAAATAAATTGTATAAGTAGTCATTACTGGTTGGAAGAATTGTTTATATTTACGTCTTCATAATTTGATGTGTTTTCTAAAGTTTGTATAATGAAAATATGTTATTTAATCAGTGGAGGAAACATGTTTTTTGAAAGGAGCATTTTAAAATGAAAAGTGAATAAGATTAATCTTCTTTAAAACAAAATCTCTCCTTTTTAGTGTGTTTTATACAATTTTTAAAAAGTCACATAAGTAAAGATTGTACACCGTGCATGGTGGCACATGCTTATAATCTCAGCATCAGGAGGCTGAGGGAGTATCGCAAGTCTGAAACCAGCCTGGGCTATATAATGAAGCCTGTCTCAAAAATGAAACAAACATACAAAATAAGAAAAAAAGCAAATGAAAAAAGGAAGAAGGAAAAAGAACTTTGTGAATACTACAAATCAGGGGGCATTTAAACTGATAAAATTCTATGATTAGTATGTCAAACAAAGTTCATTAAATAAATTCCAATTCCAAACTTAAATAATCTTAAACCGGGCGCGGTGGCGCAAGCCTGTAATCCCAGCGGCTTGGCAAGTTCGAGACCAGATGCAGTCTGTGTAATTTAGTGAGACCCTGTCTCAAAAAGTAAAAAAATGGGCTGGGGGCGCAGTTCAGTGGTCCAGCACTTACAAAGCATGCAGGCGCGAGGGCCTGGTTTCAACCGTCAGTACCGGGGGGGAATCTTTTCTTGCTGTTGCTATTTTGTTTTGTTTTGTTTTTTGAGTCTGACCTCAAACTCATTACTTAGCCTAGGCTGGCCTTGAACTCATGATCCTTCTACCTCAATTTCCCGATGCTGTGACTACAGGCATGCTCCACCATGCCCTTCTTAATATGCCTGTTTTGAAAGAACGTGCTAAAATGAGACTAATAAAATATTTTAAGATGGAACATCAAATTTTGAATTCACACTAAGAGCAAAATTTGTTTCTATCATCAGAAATAATTTTTGAGAAAAAAGTATGGAATATAATAGTAAATATATAACATATGCATATATATTAAGGGAAAATAAAATTTTTACTTCAGAAGGTAAGAGAAATTTACAAACTGACAGAGAGAATGTTCTTGTATTAGAGGGCCATCTGTAAGATGACACAATTAAAAAACGATTTTACTTACTGCATGTTTAAGTGTACACATCTCATAAAGGACACACCCCAGAGCCCAAATGTCACTAGAGAAGAAAGAAATGAAAAATTCCTTCTTAGAATCAGAATATACTTTAAATTTTTTCATTTAAAAATACATAAGCAGCATGAAAATGCCTTGGAAAAATATGTACTCCAGAAGTATTTCCTTTAAAACTCAAAATTTCAACCATCACTAAATGACAAAAGCAGCTGTCCCAGATTAAAAAATATAATGGCTGCCTAAGCAATTAAAGTTTCATTAAAGAAATTTAATATTTAAAAGATGACATCAAAGGATTTCACGTACATTCTATTCAGTTATTTTTATTTTGTAAAATTCAAACCACTTTATTCAAGTATTCGGAAAATACCATATTTTTTAAAAAATCACAAAAGGAAAATACATTTTTTTTTTTTTTTTTTTGTGGTGCTTGGGGTTGAACCCAGGGCCTTGTGCTTGCACGCTTGGCAAGTACTTGACCACTGAGCTGTACCGCCCTCCCCCCCATTTTTTTTACTTTTTGAGACAGGATCTTGCTAAATTACACAGACTACCTCTGGTCTTGAACTTGCGACCCTCCCACCTCTACCTCCCAAGCTGCTGGGATTACAGGCGGGTGCCATTGCGCCTGGCTGAAAAATAGTCTTAATTAACATGAAAAAATATTAATTTACTAAAACTAAATCTGAAAGAAATCTATGACAACCAACTGACCAACAACTCTTGGTTGGGATTTCTTAATAAGACAAGGAGAAAATAAAGGGTCACTGGAATTCTGTAGCAGGATTGCTCTTCCCAACCACGTATTACCCAATCTGCTAGCCAGAGTACTGCTGAGTGATTAGCAATATGGGCTTGGGAACCAATCAGATGCCTAATTTGGATAATGGCTTCACCACTTACTAGGCTGAGAAATTTCAAAGAAGTTAGTCTATCTCGGTTTTGGAATTTGGTTTCTTTACAAGGAAAGCATTCAAAATAGTGCCTGGCATATAGCATATATTCAATAAATATTAGCTATAATTCAACAGGAAGCAACTATTATAAAGATCCAAGAAAGCACTCTATTTCCAATTGTAACTGAAATAATAAAGAGATTCTTCCTATTGTTCCTTCAGCCAGATAGTGAAATGGCTTTTTTTTACAATTCCCCTCATATATTAAAAATCATGTATTAAAAATATTTTCACGGATATGTTTACATGTGTACTGCTATTTAAGAATACTATTCTCAAGGTTAATAGAATAATAGTATAATAGAAAGGTTTAAACAAAATACATCATATAGTAAGTATCATTTTAAATACCTTTTATTATTGTAAGGTTTGTTTTCACAGATCTCAGGTGACAAGTAGTATGGGGTCCCTATGCAAGTTCGAGCCAGCTCTACAGTACTAGAACAATAAATAATTATTAGAGAAGGTTAAGATACTTCAAGGACACATTATCATATACATCATAATAAAGTTTCACTAAAGACATGGCCTGCAGCCATAGCCCTGTGGCATCTGATTCCATCAGATCTCAGAAGCTAAGCAGGGTTGGGCCTGGTTAGGACCTGGATGGGAGACTGCCTGAGAACACCAGAAGCTGTAGGCTTGGGAGAAGGACCTGGCAACCCCCTCCCAAAAATCAATCTGCCATTGAAAACCCTATGCACAGCAGAGAAGCACTGACAACAGTGTTTCCCCTATTGTACAGAGGGTCACTATGAGTTGGATACCACCTCGATGGCACCTAACAACAACAACAACAAAGACATCATATCAAAACAAAGTTTAAAGTTGGTATGTTACCTATTAAGAACTCTAGCAATTCCAAAATCTCCAAGTTGTACTGTTCCATCTTTGGTTAGAAATATGTTCTGTGGAAGATAAAATCGGAAAAAACTCAGAATTATTGTTATGGTCTAGTTCATTGTATGAGTCAATATTTTTCATAAAAATTAATCTAAAACATAATGGTGGAAGAACTGGATGTCCCCATGAAAAGAATAAATATAATCATCTACCTCATACCATATACAAAAATTAACTCAAAATACATTTTAGACCTATTATAAGAATGAAAACCATAAAACTTCCAGAAGAAAATATATGAGTAAATTTTGTATCCTTGAGGTAGGTAATGGTTTCTTAGAGATGACACAAAAAGCATAAGCCAAAAAAGAAAAAAGAAATAAATTGGACTTCATCAAAATTAAAAACTTACCTGGATGTGGCGGCACATGCCTAAAATCTCAGCTTGTTGGGAGGCTGAGGCATGAGGACCACATGTTCGAGGGCAGAAGAAGCCTGTGCAACTCAGCAATACTAGGCTTGGAGTGCAGCTCAGTGGTAAAGTGCTTGCATACTTCTCTAGCACAAGGCACTGGGTTCCATCCCCAGTACCATGAAAAAAAACCAAATTAACCAAAAAAATAAAATAAAGGTATCATCAAGGCAACAATTAGAGCTGGGCACAGTAGCTCACTGCTATAGTCCCAGTGACTTGAGAGGCAGAGGCAGTATGATCGCAGGTTCAAGGCCAGAGGCAGCCTGCGTAACTTAGTGAGAGCCTGTCTCAAGATAAAAAGTAAAAAATGGACTAGGGGTGCAGTTTAGTGATAAAGCCCCTGCAAAGCAGCAAAGCATAGGTGAGGCCCTGGGTTCAACCCCCAAGAACTACCAAAAAAAAAAAAAAAAAAAAAAAAAAAAAAAAAAAAAAAAAAAAAAAAAAAAAAAAAAAAAAAAAAAAAAAAAAAAAAAAAAAAAAAAAAAAAAAAGAAAGAAAGAAAGAAAAGAACAGAACAGAACAGAACTAGACAGATAACTTACAGGAGAATATATTTGCACATCAAATATTTGAAGAAACTTGTATCCAGAAAAAGAACTCTAATAATTCAACAAAAAAGGACAAATAATTCAACTTAAAAATAGGCAAAAGGTACATATTATGAGCTCCATTTAAACAAAATGCCCAGAGCACAAATTCACATACATAGAAAGATCAGTGGTTGCCAAGGTATAGACGGAGGAGGAATGAGTATTACTGCTAATACGTATATAGTTTCTCTTCAAAGTGATAACAAAAAAATTCTGGAATAAGAAATTGGTGATGGTTTCATAACTGTGAATATATTAAAAAGTCATTTAACTATACACTTTAAAAGGGTGAATTTTATGGTATGTAAATATATATCTGGCAGAAGGGCATGGCAATCCACTCCCTAAAGCAATCCCGAAACAATAAGCCGTTGAAAACCCTAAAAGGGTCGCTATGAGTTGGACATGACTTGATGGCACCTAACAACAACAACAACAAATATATATCAATAAAACTTTTAAAAAGATGAGTTTGGAGACATTCCCTGCCCAAAGGACAAAAAAGCCTGCCTAAAATTCTAACTAGCTTAAATGTAAGAAGATAAACTTAAGTATTCATAATAACTTCCAGGTGCTATGGTGCAGGCCTGTAATCTCAGCAACTTGAGAGATTGAAGGAGCAGTATCACAAGTTTGAGGCCAGGCAACCTATGCAAGTTAGCAAGTTATCTCAAAATAAATAATAAAAAAGGGACTGGGGGGTGTGGTTAGGTGATGAAGCACTTTCCTAGCATGTGTGACACCCTTGGTTCAACCATAAGCATTGTTTAAAAAAAAGTTTCCAATAATTTACCCAACTACTGTATATCCATAAACACAAAACTCCAATGTTGCTGGGGATATAGGCCAGTGGTAGAGTACTTGTCTAGCCCTGGGTTTAATGCCTAGTACTGAAAACAGAAAGGGAGGGAGAGGGAGAGAGAGAGGAGAGGAAGGGAGAGGAGGGGGAGAGGAAGGGAGGGGTGTGGAGGGAGAAAGAGAGCAGGAGGAAGGAGAGGGGAGAGAGAGAGAAACTGCAGGACTGTAATGCTCCATGAAACAGTGGAAACAGGAACTAAAGTCCATAACAGTCATGAGACTTGCATCAGGCACATGTTCAATGCCAAGCTAACACTGGGGTTGACTAGGATGGAGTAAGATAAGGTATATATATGTGTGTGTGTGTGTGTGTGTGTGTGTGTGTGTGTGCGCGCGCGCGTGTGTGTATACTTTATATATATATGTGTGTTGTGTGTGTATATGTATGTATATTATTGATACAGTTTTATGCAACAATCTCTGCTTACTATAAATGTTTCTTGGTTGACAATATGTAAGGCTATATTAGTTGGATAAAGAAAAGAAGTAGGGGAGGTTTTCGGAAGCAGTGTTCACATTTCTTAAAAGTCAGAACTATTGCTTGTTGGTAACTAATGAGATGCTTAAGTCAAATTCTTAAGTTGGTTTCCCACATGATTTGGATATCAACTCTATGAAATATTTATACTTTTTTCTGAGTAGAATCTTTAATTATTCTTCCTACAGCTCTAAGCTTGCAGCTGTACCACTGTGGCATCTGACCCTGTCAGATCTTGGAAGCTCAGCAGGGTCAGGCCTGGTTAGTATTTGGATGGGAGACTGCCTGGGAACACCAGGTGCTGTAGGCTTGGGAGAAGGACCTGGCAACCCTCTCCTAAAAAACAACCAGCCATTGAAAACTATGAATAGCAGAGGAGCACAATAGTATTTTGTCTGTTGTACATAGGGTCTCTATGAGTTGAACACCGACTTGACAGCACTGAACAACAATATCAAACTTTCCAATTAAAAGATACAGACTACATGACTGGATTAAGGATAAAAGAAAAAGATCCAACAGTTTGTTGTCTGCCACAAAGAAATCTCACTGGCAATGATGCACACAGACTGAAAGTGAAAGAATGTAAATAGATAGAGTAAACAAATAGAATGGGAGGAGATGGCAATCCACTCCCAAATCTATCCTGAAACAATCAACCACTGAAAACCCTATGAGGGTCGTTATGAGTTGAACCCAATTCAATGGCTCCTGACAACAACAAATAAGAAGCCCTCCCCCAAAGTAGCCATCCTTATATCAAACCCAAGTTCAAGACAAAATTAGTCAGAAGAGATAAAGAAGGTCACTATACGTGAATAAAAGAACAACCCACCAAGAAGATATAACAATTGTGAATATATGTGCACCAAACATCAGTGTGTCCAATCTCTGGGAAAAAAAAGTACTACTGAAACACTACTGTATACAAAAGGACAGATAGGTTTAGGAACAATAATAGTGGGTGACTTCAAATCCCACTCCTGTCAATAGACAGATCATTCAGACAAAAAAATCAACAAAGAAACCTCAGAGTTAAACTGCATCATAGATCAAATAGACTTAATAGACATGCACAGAATATTTTATCCAACAGCTGCAGAAAACACACACTCTGCAAAGCCCATGGAACCTCTGCTAAAATAGATCAAATTTTAGGCCATAAAGTAAGTCTTAACAAATACAAAAAAACCCTTATTATTTCTTGTGCTTTATCATAAATGGATAAAACTAGAAATCAATAGCAAGAGAAACTACACAAATAATACAAATACATGGAGGTTAAACACTGAAGAAATCAAAGAGGAAATTAAAAAATTCCTTGAATCAAATGAAAATGAAATATAACTTATCAGAACCTTTCGGATACAACAAAGGTGGTACTAAGAGAAGTTTACAGCTGTAAGTGCTCACATTAAAAAATCAGAGGGGACTCGAATAACTTAAAAATATACTTCAAGAATTAACATCAAAAGTCTTCAAACTATTCAATAAAATAGAAAAGGAAAAAACACTATTAAACTCATTCAGTGAAGGCAGTATTACCCTGATACCAAAAACCAGATAAGAACAAAAGATGAAAATTATAAACTTATTTCCCTGATGAACACAGATACAAAAATTCTCAATAACATACTTTCAAACTGAATTCATCAACACATTCAAAAGAGTATATGCTACGATGAAGTTGGTTTTATTCCAAGGATACAAGGATGGGTCAACATATGCAAGTCAATAAATATAGAACAAACTCAGAGACAGAAATCAGATAAATATCTCAATAAATGCAGAAAAGGCTCCTGACAAAGTTCAATACACCTTCATGGTAAAAGTCCTGAAGAAACTAGCAATACAAGAAATACACCTCAACATAATGAAGTCAGTGTATGAAAAACCAATAACCAACGTCATACTAAATATGGAAAAATTGAAAGCAGTTCCTCTTAAGCTAGGAATGAGACAAGGAGGCCCATTCTCTCCATTCTTATTCAATTTAGTGACTGAATTCTTACCCAGAGCAGTAAGGCAAAAGAAATAAATAAAAGGATCTAAATAGGAAAGGAAGACATCACATTGTCCCTATTTGTATATGACATAATCTTATACTAAAGACCCTAACGACTCCACTAGAAGTTGTACAGCTGATAAAGACTTTAAACAAAGTTGTTGTTGTTGTTGTTGTTGTTGTTAGTGACCTATGTACAACAGAAGGAAACACTCTTGACACTGTGCCAGAATCATGATCATTGTTATGTTTAAGACCCTTGTTGCAGCCACCGTGTCAATCCATCTAGTTGAGGGTCTTTCTTTTCTTTGTTGACCTGCCACTTTCATCTAAAATATCATGTCCTTCTCCAGGGATTGGTTCCTCCTGACAACAGGTCCAAAATACATATGACAAAGTCTAATCATTCTTGTTCCCAAAGAGCACTCTGGTTGTTTTTCTTCTACGATGAAGCCATTGGGTCTTTTGGTAGTCCATGGTATATTAAATATTCATCTCCAGTACAATAATTCAAATGCATCAATTCTTCTCCTGTCTCCCTTTTTCAAGGTTCATAAGTGTATGATGCAACTGAAAATATCATGGCATGAGTCAGGTACACCTTAGTTTGCAATGTGACATCTTTACTTTTCAACACTTTAAAGAGGTTTTTTCCAACAGCTTTCCCCAGTACAATGTGTCTTTTGGTTTCTTGACTGCTGCTTCTATAGGTGTTGATTGTAGAACCAAGAAAAAGCAAACTCTTGGATAACCTCAATCTTTCCTCCATTTATCATGCAGTTGCTTTCTGACCCAGTTGTAAGGATTTTTGTTTTGCTGATGTTGAGGTGCAATCCATATAAAGTCTGTGTTCTTTGATCTTCATCAGTAAATGCTTCAAATCCTCTTCACTTTTAGCAAGCACAGTTGTATCATCTGCAGGTTGTTAATGAGTCTTCCTCCAATCTTGATGCCACAGTCTTCATAGAGTCTAGCTTCTCAAATTATTTGCTTAGTATAGAGATTGAAAAGGTATGGTAGAAGGATATAGCCTTGACACACACCTTGCTTCACTTTAAATCAGTTTTATAAACAAAGTAGCAGGAGCTAAAACCAACATGCACTAATCAGTAGTTTTTCTATATACCAATATGAAACAGGGTGAGAAAGAAATCATGAAAACAATCTCATTCACAATAGATTCAAAAAGAATAAAATATCTAGGAATGAACCTGACCAATGAAGTGAAAGATTACTACACTGAAAACTTTAAAACACTAAAGAAAGAAATTAAAGAAGATACTCAGAAGATGGAAAGACCTCCCAGGCTTATGGAATAGTACATACTGTGAAAATGGCTATAATTTACAGATCCAATACATTGTCATCAAAATCCCAATAACATTCTTCACAGAAATAGAAATAACAATCATAAAATTCATATGGAAGCACAAAAGATCTACAAATGCCAAAGCAATAATGACAACAAAGAACAATACAGGGAGTTATCACAATATCAATTTCAAATTATATTACAGATTCATAGTAACAAAACACCATGGTACTGGCACAAGAACAAACATGTAGCCAACGGAGTGAAGGACCCAGAAATAAACCTATGCATCTACAACCACCCAATGTTTGAGAAAGGGGCTAAAAACATACATTGGAGAAAAGACAGCCTCTTCAACAAACAGTGCTGGGAAAACTGGACATCCACTTGGAGAAGAATGAAACTATATCCTTATCTCTCACATTGTACAAGAATCAATTCAAAATGGATTAAAGACTTTAATGTAAGACCTGGAACTCTGAAACTACTAGAGGAAAACATAGAGAAAACACTTCAAGACATAAGCACATGCAAGGACTTTCTGAAAAGGACTCCAAAAGTTTATGAAACGAACAGGAATTGAGAAATGGAGTTGCATGAAATTAAAATGCTTCTGCACAGCGAAGGAGACAACTAACAGAGTGAAGAGAGTCCCTATAGAATGGCACAGAAACAGACATGTAGCCAGTAGAATAAAATAGAGGACTCAGAAATGAAGTTATGCAGTTACAGCCACCCAATGTTCAAGAAAGGTGCCAAAAACATACACTGGAGAAAAGATGGCAAAAAAGATAACTAATAGAGTGAAGAGAGTGCCTACAGCATGGGAGAAAATCCTTGCCAGTTGGACATCACACATGGGATTAGTATCTAGAATATATAAAGAACTTAAAAAAGTTAAACACCAGACAAGTGCAGTTGCACAGCCCTTTAATCTCAGCGACTTGGGAGGCTGATACAGGAGGATCACAAGTTCAAGGCCAGAGGCAGACAGTGTAACTTGTGAGACCATGTCCCCAAATAAAAAAATATAAAAAAATGGGATGGGGGTGTAGCCCCCTGGTAGAGCACTTGTAAAATATGTGAGGCCCAGGGTTCGACCCCCAAGTACCATACACAAAAAAAGTAAACAACAAAAAAGCAAATTATCCAACTAAAAAATGGGCAAATCAGACAGTTCTCTAAAGAAGAAATACAAATGGACAATAATTGTATGAAAAAATGTTCAAAACTACATTAAGCCTGGCACAATGGCGCATGACTATAATCCCAGCAACTTGAGAGGCTGAGGCTAGAGGATGGCACATTCAGCCATACATTAAGATTCTATCTCATCTCAGTCAGAGTGGCTATCATCAAGAAAACAAACAACAAATACTGGCAAGGATGTGGGAAGAGTGGAACCCTCATATACTGTTGATGAGAATAAAAGTTAGTGGAGCCATTATGGACATAAGTATGGAAGTTCCTCAAAAACTTAAAAATAGCCCTACTACATGACCCACCTATGCCACTCCTGGATATATACCTGAAGGAATCTAGGCCAACATACAGTAAAGATATCTGCTCATCCATATTTATTGCAGCTCTAGTCACAATTGCCAAAATATATAATCAAGCTAGATGTCCATCGACAGAGGAATAAAGAAAATACTGCATATTTACACAATGCAGTTTTATTCAGCCATAAAGAATGAAATTATGTCAATGGACAGAACTAGAGACCATCATTTTAAGTTTAATAAGTCAGACCCAAAAAAGACAAATATCACATTTTCTCTTATATGTAGATAACAAACTTTAATACACATTAAATATTTTAGTATATATGCCATGCAAATAGAAAGGGGACTATTTTGGGGGATACAGGGGTTTAGAGAAAAGGGAGGGGCAATAAAGAGTAATAAAGGAAGAAAGACAAATATCACATTTTCTGTTATAAACTGAATCTAGATTTAAATACATACACACACACACACACAGGAGGAGGCCAAAAATGTATACACATTTTAAGTATGAAAATTATAATACTGTATATATACCAGTAAGAAAAGTTGTATTCAAGTCACATTTGACTTCTGCAATTGCAAGAGATGTTTAAAGGGGTTACCATCATAATTCAACTTCAAAAAGTAACATATAAACAACATTTCTTAAAATATGTATACATTTTTTGGCATCCTTGGTGTATATATGTATATGTATTTTATATGTGTAAACATATATGTATATATTTATATGTAAATTTATAAAAATAAACATATATAGGCTATCTATCTATATGTGTATATATATTGAACCCCACGTGGGGAGGAAGGGGATCAGCAGGAGGTGGGCTGGTGACATCAGAGAGTAGTGGGGTGGGTAGACACAATATACAAAGATAGAGCAATATACAAAGATATGCACACACAGAAATGTACAACATACAATGTACAATGCTATGCATGTATAGAAGTGTCATAATGAAACCCATCAATTTGTATACTAATTAAAAAAACTACTAAAAGTCATAAAAAATGTATAGTATAATGAATGAAAACTGAGCCTCACCAATGTACAAGAATGAAAAATCTCTAGAACAATGGACACTAATATTCCAGATATAAGAAATCAAAATGGCTTTAAATTCCTAAATAGAAACATTAGATGCTAGAGGAAAAATAAGCAAAATCTTCAAAATTCTATAGAAAAATAAGTTCCTACCTAGAAGTTTATAAACATATTATTAATGAAAGAGAATGTAAAAAAGTCATCTTCAGAAATGCAAAATCTCAAAAAATTTACCATCTGCACATCCATTGTTTAGATTTGTTCCATCCCAGGGAGGAAGTAACACAAGAAAGAGGAGGATATGAAAAGCAAGCAGGGATCTAATACAGGTTGCCAATAAAGAGGATTTCTAGGGTAGGTGTGGTGGCACTTGCCTATAATCCCAGTGATTTGGGAGATGGAGGCAGGAAGATTGCAAGTTCGAGGCCAGAGGCAGCCTGTGTAACTTAGAGAGGTCTTGTTGTAAAATAAGAAGGAAAAACTGGGCTGGGAGTCAGAGGATAAAGACTCAGTGGTAAAGTGCACTCAAAAGCATGTGTGAGGCCCTGGGTTCAGGCCCTCAGTACCGAAAAGAAAATTTCTAAGATTGTGAGTAAAGGGAGATCAATCAAGAGAGAAGACTGGTAACCTGATGCATGCTGGATCAGGCTCAAAAGTCTGTGGCCCAAAACAATACAAGCTGCATGTCATTATACATTTAGAAGTTACTAGTGACAGAATGAACATACCTGTGATTTTATGTCCCGATGAAGAATTTTTCTATCATGTACATGTTTCAAGGCCAAACATATCTGGACAAACCAGTCCAAAATCTAGGGAGAAAAATCAGATAACAAATTTTAGGCTACAATTTCTGTTTATTTTGTAGGCACTAACATTATGTACTCAAGCCAAATGACAAATAGAATGTGCACAATACATACTCAATCTGAAATGCCAGACACTACTGAAGCATCTTTTAGCCATCAAAATATATTTGGAAAGCAATTTGGAGAAGAATAAAAAATAGAAATAATTCATATTTTATAGTAGTATGATGGTAGATGACTTTTGTTTCTGAACTCATCTTTTTTGCTTATAAAGTTTAAATAAAAATCAGAGGAGAAAAAAAATCAGGCTAGAAATTTGGAAGACATTTCTAATAATTCCTCTCCCCATATTTGCCATATACAAACACTACGTGTGGAGTTGGTCATTTGAAAGTAAAAATGCTTCATTTCTACCTCATTTCTAAACACCAAAATAATTCCAAGTAGATGGTATGTTTAAACATATAAAGATTAAATCATAAAATGATAAAAGATAACATAGATTAATTTTTTATAATCTTTCATACAAGCAGGCCTTTGAAAACCTCAAAAATCAGAGGATAAAGACTAATAAAGTTGATAACATGGCAAAATATATAATCGAGATTAGTAACAATGTGAGAAAGCCCTGCAACATAATTAAGACTGCAAATTCTCTAAAGTGTAAAAGTTCTTCCAAATAACTGAGAACAATACTGGCAACCAAAATAAGAAGTAGACAAAAAACTGAAAAGCCAAATGACAAATGGAAAAAAATGTCAATGAACACACATACAAAGTACCAACTTGTTTTCAAATTAAAAATAATAACTAAGCAAGGTATCATTTTAACTTGACTTGAAACAACATAATATTGGTAAGAATGTGAGGAAATAAGTCTTTTGTACCCCATTTTGTGAGAAGGATAATTGCAGTCATTTGGCAAAATATGTAAAAATTTAAAATTCCCATACCATTTAAAGCTGCAATTGAGTTTTCAAATTTATTTCAGAGATACAGTCTCAAGGATGCTTGTTGTAGCACTATTAGACCAAAAATAAAACAATGTAAATGTCCATCAGGAGGACTCATTAAATATATTGTGATAACACTATGCCAGAAATACTAGTCAGACACTGAAAAGAATTAAGCACATCTGTTTAGTATTTATATATTAACTGAAGAAAGCTGCAGAACAGTATCCATTGCATAGTATTTTTTAAAAAGCATATGTTTATAAAATATATCTGAACTCTATGTAATTAAATATGTTTGTGTGTATGTGTGTGACTTTGTGTGTATTTAAGGAAGGAAAGAAGGAACAAAGAAAGGAAACAGAAGGACAGCTACCAGCCAGTAAGCAGGGTTTATTACAGGGAAGTGGGTTTGTAAAAGACAGACTTAAAGTAACAAGTAGCCATTTAAAGTAACCTAAAATTAGAGTGGCTAGGGTTTAGCTCAGTTGGTACAGTGCAGTCTCTGAGGCCCTGGATTCTCCTCAGCACTGCAAAAAAAGAGAAGGGCATGACAGTCCACTCCTGAAGCAATTCCAAAACAATCAGCCATTGAAAATCCTGTAAGGGTCTCAAAAAGTAAAAAAAGGGCTGGGTGTGCAGCTCAGTGGTATAGCATTTCACTTGCAAAGCATGCAAATGTGAGACCCTGGGTTCAACCTCTAGTACCACAAAAGAAAAGAAAATCGCATAGGGTTGCAAGGAGACAAACACTTGACTTGAAGGCACCTAACAACAAAATTAGAGAGCTGTTCTGTGGTCCCTAAGGCCCTACGTTTGATCCCCAGCACTGCAAAAATGGGAGAAGGACTTGACAATCCACTCCCAAAGCAATCAGGAAACAATCACCAATTGAAAACCCTGTGAGGGTTGCTATGAGTCAGATAAAAATTTCAAAATAATTTTCTTTACAATCTCTCTTAATTTGTAGGTATTTACTGAGCAATACATAACTTTTTTTTTTCTTCCGGTACTGGGGGTTGAACATAGGGCCTTGTGCTTGCATGCTTTGTGACTGCTGTGCCACTGAGCTACACCCCAGCTCATTTTTTTTTTTTTTACTTTTTGAGACAGGGTATTGCTAATTTATGCAGACTGCCTCTGGTCTCAAACTTGCGATCCTCCTGCCTTCACCTCCCAAGTTGCTGGGATTACAGGTGTGCGCCACCGCACCCGGCCACATGCATAAATTTTAAGTTCCCTTCCAAATTAACGTTGCTGTTGTTAGGTGCCACAGAGTTGGGTCTGACTCATAGAGACCTTATGTACAACAGAATGAAACACTCCCCAACACTGTGTCATGCCTGGCACTATGTCAGTGCTTCTTTGCCACTCATAGAGTTTTCAATGGCTGATTGTTTTGGGATTTTTTCAGAAGTGGGTTACCAGGTCCTTCCTCCCTTTTTGCAGTGCTAGGCATTGAACCTAGGGCCTCAGTGTAGAGTGGCACTCTACCAAATGAACTAAATTAAATTTGCATAAGGCATTTTAAATAGGAAAATTAGACAGTTTCTGACTTCAATGAATTTACACACTGGTGGAAATACACTTGCAAATACCTGTAATAAAATTCTTATCCACAGCTGGGTGCGGTGGCACATGCCTGTAATCCCAGTGGCTCAGGAGGCAGAGATAGGAGGATTGCAAATTCGAGACCAGAGGCAGTCTGCGTAATTTAGCGAGACCCTGTCTCAAAAAGTTAAAAAATCCGCTGTCAGGGGTGGGTGGGGGCAGTTCCGTGTTACAGCAGTGGCAGAGCATGCAAGTGCAAGGCTCTGGGTCTAACCCCAGTACCACAAAAACAAACAAACAAACAAACAAAAAAAAACAAAAAACAGATGTACAAGAAAATAATTCAATCAGGGAGGGGCTCAGGAAAAAGCATAGAAAGATGAAAAAGTTCAGCTGAGTCCTACTCCTATGGAGTCTACCAGCAGAAATGGACTACATCTTAGAAATTACCATGCCTTACTTCACAGATAGGATTCTTCCATTACCATATTTCTGATACCTGCACTTTTTTTGGGGCGGGGGTGCTAGGGATTGAATTTAGGGCCTTGTGCATGCTAGGCAAGTGCTCTACCACTGAGCTCCATTCTTAGTCCTTAGTTTTTTGAGATAGGGTCTTATTATGTAGCTCAGGCTGCCTTGAACTTCACTATGTATCCCAGGCTGCTCTTCAACTTATGATCCTCCCACCTTTGTCTCCCAACTGCTGGGATTACAGGTATGTGTCACCATGTCTGACTAGTATTGCCCGTTTTCTTTTTCTTTCTTTTCTTTTCTTTCTTTCTTTTTTTTTTTTTGGTGGTACTTAGGGGTTGAACCTTTGGGAGAAGGACCTGGCAACCCACTCCCAAAAATCAATCCACCACTGAAAATCCTATGAACAGTAGAGAAGCACAGACAATAGTGTTTTGCCTGTTGTACGTAGGGTCACTATGAGTTGGATACCAATTTGATGGCACCTAACAACAATAACAACAAGGGGTTGAACCAGGGCCTCACACATACTTTGCAAGTGCTCTACTGCTGGGCTGCACTTCTAGTCCATTTTTCATTTTTTATCTTAAGACAGGGTCTCACTAAGTTACACAGGCTGCCTCTGGCCTTGAACCTGCAATCCTGCTTCTGCTTCCCAAATTGTGAAGATTACAGGCGTGAGCCACCAAGCCCAGCTTTAGTATTCTTTTTTAATTTGAGAAAAATGTATTTAACCCCAGCCAGGCACGGTGGCACACGCCTGTAATACCAGTTGACCAGGGAGGCAGAGGCAGGAGGATTGTAAGTTCGAGACCAGAGGCAGTCTGCATAATTTAATGAGACCCTGTCTCAAAAAGTAAAACAATGCGCTGAGGGTGCAGCTTAGTGGTACAGCCCTTGCAAAACATGCAAATGCAAGGCCCTGGGTTCAACCTCCAGTAGTGGGGGGAAAAAAAAGTATAACCAAACAATATACCAGATACATTGCAAGACTCAGCAAAGAAAAAAGGTAATGAAAGAGCTCACAGATTTAAGAGCAAATTTATTCTGTAAACAGTAAGACAGTAAATAATTTAGGCTTTTCAGGCCATATGGTCTATGTCTCAACTCAATTTCTCCACTGTGGTACAAAAGCAATCATAGACTATATGCAAACAAATAAGCTTAACTATACTTTAATAAAACTTTATTTGCCAACAAAGAAAGCAGGTTGAATCTGGACAATAGGCCACTTTCTGCTGACTGCCATTAAAAACTATTGAGGGAGATAAGTAAATATACCAGTAATCTGAGAGAGGGAATGCTCTAAGTCTTGAAGAAGGATAAAGCAGAACCAACTCAGCCTGGAGATGGTAAAATAAAACTCAAGGAAAGATGTGATTACTAAACACACATCCTTGGTATCTGCAGATTTCAAGACTATCCACAGATACCAAAATCCACAGATGCAAAGCTAAATTTCTAGAAGATATGATCTGGCAGTGATAAGCCAGACTGATAAAGAAAAATGAAGAAATTATTATGAATAATTAACATATACACATATATACATACACACATAGGCTATATCATACATATTGTATAACAATGTTTTATTTATACACTGGAAATGAGATAGAGAACTGAAAAAAAGTGGTAGCTAATTAGACAGAAACTTGAGTAAGATATCAGATACGGTATTACCAGACTGCCCTAGTAGTTACAATTAGCATTTGTAATTAAAAATAAATGCACATATAATCAAGTATTGAATTACTTCTTGATGGTCAGATAGGGATCAAGCTCTTCCATGCTAACTTACCTGATCTTCTTGAAACAAAATGCCTTTCTGAGCATTTATTCGTTTAAACAGATCCCCTCCTTCACAGTAATCCATTACTATGTAGAGAGAGCCATTTTCTACAAAATATAGACATTACATTTCATTTTTAAAAGGTATATGAAAAGCACAGATGAAGGTACTTAAAGGTTTACTAAAAATCAGCAGCTAAAAAAAACAAAACAAAAAGTAAAAAGAGCAGAACTACACTCAAAAGAATTAGGATGCAAAGTGAAGGTATATTGCTTATATAGGTTGTATAATGACTTAGGGCATAAGTAACTCCATTATTAATAATTTTTCTATCAAGAATACACCATTTTATTGGAGAAGCATTCACACTGACCTTAACACCTCTATGATGTACACAAAACGTAACTTTGTTCCACAGATACATTCCCTTAAATGATGAATATAAAATCACATTTTTCCACCAATTTGTCAGAGGTGGGTTATCTTAGTTTCCAATTGACCATCAATTTACAGTTTTGTTATACCCACCTGCATCAGTATTTATTAAATAAATAAAACAATAAGCGGTTGTGATGAACTCTAAGGAATTAATAGCGAACAAGACAGCCCATTGCAACTTTCTTTTATTTTATTCTCTTTTCAAAAAATTATATATAATTTGAGAATGAACATGAAGATGAGAAAGGGACTTCTATGCCTCTTCCCATACAAAGAAAGGCCTAGAAAACACTTAATCATTCCACTTCTCACTTCTTTTCTTGTAAGGAAGAAGGGCCAATGTTGTTGGTAGGTGCTGTCAAGTCATGACGAACTCAGAGACCCTTATAGGGTTTTTAATAGCAGGTTGTTTTGGGAGTGGAACTGTCACATCCCTCTCCCATTTTTGTGGTGTGAGGGTTTGAACCTGGGTCCTCAGAAAGTGCAAAGCAGCACTATACCAACAGAGCTAAACCCCAGCCCCATTACTTCTAACAATTTACTGAACCTCTGCTTACTAGTGAGATTATTACAACTCACTGAACAGTTTGCCACTTCTCACTTCCTTACTATCTGCTCTTATTTCTAGCAATACTTATATTATACACTTTGTTGTAGTTGTCTTATTTGTGGAGCTCATATCCTCTTTTGATACACTGCTTGTAATATACTATTAGGATTGGGAATTTATATAGGATTAAGAATCTGCATCACTACGAATAAGATGGAAAGGCCAGCAAAATATACACGTGAGAAATTACAATGTGGAAAAGAAATCCCAAAACCTTGAAAACTATACAATTCACTCTTATAAACTGGATATTTCCATCTACATAGCATAAGAAACAAAAAGCAAAAAATTACTCAAGAGCACCTCACAACATATTATCATTTATGTATGCTTATTAATACTCAGACTAGTTCTGGGAGGAAACAGAGTGGTTGTTGTTGTTAGGTGCCGTCAAGTCGAATCCGACTCACAGCAACCCTATGTACAGCAGATCCAAACAATTCTCAATTCTGTGCCAGGCACACGGTCTTATTTATAAATATTTAACTTCACTGTTGCAGACACTGTGTCAATCCATCTGGTGGAAGGTTTTCCTTTTTTTCATTGACCTGCCACTCTCCCAAACATGATGTCTTTCTCCAGGCATTGATCTCTCCTGACTACATGTCCAAAATACGTAAGACACAGTCTGGCCATTCTTGCTTCCAAGAAAGACAGTGGTGGTGGTGGTTATTATGTGCTGTTGAGTCGGTATCCGACTCATAGCAATCCTCATAGGGTTTTCAATGGCTGACTGTTTCGGGATTGCCAGGCCCTTCTCCCATTTTTGCGGTGCTGGGAATTGAGCTCTGGACCTCAGAGACTGCAGTGCAGCATTCTACCAACTGAGCTGAATCCCAGCCCAGGTATTGAGCTCTCCTGACTACATGTCCAATACGTAAGACACAGTCTGGCCATTCTTGCTTCCAAGAAAGACAGTAAGTGGTTAATTCCAAGAAAAGACCAAAGTCTCTCAAAGATAGGAAAAGAGGACTTTTTATTGTTTAACAACATTTAAATTTTGCACCATATATATGTATCAAAAGGTAAATAAAGAACTGGGCATGATGGTGCATGTCTGTACTCTCAGCACACAGAAGGATGAAACAGGAAAAGATTGCAAGTTCAAGGCCAGCCTTGCTACATAAAGTTACATAGTGTAACCCTATGAATGAAAGAAAGAGAGAAAGAAAGAAAAAAAAGAAAAGAGAAAGAAAAGTAAAGACAAGACAAAAGAAAGAAAGAGAAAAGGAAAAAGAAAGAAAGAGAAAGAGACAGAGAAAGGCAGGCATGTGTATGCGTCAGGCATGGTGGCACATGCCTATAATCCTAGCACTGGCGAAACTGAGGCAGGAGGGTCAGTACAAGTTCAAGGATAGCCAGGCCTACATAGTGAGTTCCAGGACAGTCTGTGCTATACAGCAAGACTGTTTCTCAAAAAGCCACAAAAAATAAAAAATAAAAAAAGGTGTATGAATAGGTGGGGCAGGGAGGGAGGTTAAACAGAACCTGATAAAGGGATGGAGAAGCAATCCTAGAAGTAAAATGTTTGAGCTTCAGTATGTGAACTCAGCAGTGTTTTATGGTGCTGCTTCTTCTTGTTGGGTGCCATTGAGTTGTGTCCAACTCATAGCGACCCTCACAGGATTTTCAATGGCTGATTGTTTAGGGATTGTTTTCGGGAGTGGGCTGCCACATCCTTCTCCTATTTTTGCAGCTTAGGTATTTATTATGTCTTTCGGAGTTAAATACATAAATACAAAAGCAACAACTACCACTTAGAAACTGCTTAAAGCTGGGGCACAAAAGCTATTAGCCGAGTGACAAAGCCTCAATGCATGTTAGAGGATAACCAAAAGTTAAACAGGAAAATAGTAATGAAGATGTGAGTTCTAATCACTCAGTAAAACATGCACTGTTGTTTAGCTAACAGCCAATTTGAGCATATTTCTCTTCACCACCTTTTAATTTAGAAACTGAAAAAAAGCCACATATTCTAATTCCCATTTTCCACCATAGCTAGAAGTGGCTGGCCATGTGACTCAGTTTGGGCCAATAAGATCTAAAGTAATTCTTTTTCTTTCTCCCAGTACTACGTGACTAGGTGTACATTTTGCAAGTGATCTACCAATAAGCTGTACTCCCAGTCCACTTTTTATTTTTTATCTTGAGACAGGGTCTCACTAATTTACTCAGGCTGTCTCTGTTCTTGAACTTGTGATCCTCCTGCCTCCTGCCTCCACCTCCTAAGTATTTGGGATTACAGGCATATGCTACCATGCACAGTAATCAAAACTAATTGTGAAGAGTGGCTTCTAAGAAAGTGCAAGTCAGGGCTGAAGAGTTTATGAGACACAGGAAGGAACCCTTATTCTATTTAGCTTCAACAATTCCACTTCTACTGAGACACTGCTGTAGCACAGACACCTATAAGCATGTTCAGTATTATATTATCTATAATAGTGAAGCACTAAAACCTACATAAGTGCCCCTAACAGAAAACTAGCTAAGCACATTGTAAGAAAGCACATTGTAACAACGTATACAAAAGAACACAGTGCAATTGTACAACTGTATCCATGAGATACAAAGTAAAAATACGAAGCAGAAATACATATACATAATACTACCCATTTAAAAACTTTTAGAGCTACATGTACACATGAGATTTTTTTTTTCCTATTTGTTTTCCCCACAGTTCCTGGCTCATTACTCCTATAGCCTTTGTTTAGTTCCTAAGTGACTAGAATAATGTTGCGGTGCTTTAGGCTGCAGAAGAAGCAGGCATCAGAAAGCAAAGCCAATTTCCCCAAATCCTCACCCTCTCTACTCCTTTTTTCTATCCCAAAACAGGTAATAGAAAATAGGATTTCTCTTCTCCTAGGCAAGTCTTGGATTGGGGTGTAGCTCAGTTGGTAGAGTACTGCTCTGCACTCTCTGAGGACCTGGGTTCAATCCCCAGCACTGCAAAAATGGGAGAAGGATGTGGCAATCCACTCCTAAAGCAATCCCAAAACAATGAGCCATTGAAAACCCTATGAAGGTCACTGGGAGTCGGACCTGACTCAATAGCACCTGACAACAACAACAGGTAGGTCATGGAAATTAAAAATACACTCTAATTTCCCCCTGTCTTTCTATATTGGAGCTAGCCATTTAAAAAGTTCTTTGATAAGACTGCCATTTCAGAAAGGGTCCTGCCCTATACCCATAAGGAAAGACTGCTGCAAAAGAGGCCAAGAAGAATCTGAACAGACATGCTTTGGTGGGTTTCTCTATGCAGTTCATTAGCATTACATCATACCCTTTTTGTCCAATATTTCAATGAAGATGTCTATGGTTTGATCAGATATGCAATAAGCTCTGCATAAAAACCCGAAGGAGTTCTGAGAGTTTCCAGACAGCTGAAAATGAGCCTTGGATGAAGGAAACCGAGAATTCATCTACATGTCAGGAGAGTTTTGATTGTTTGGTGCCACAGAGTCGGATTCCACCCATAGTGACCCTATGTACAACAGAACAAAGCACTCCCCAACACTGTGCCATGCACATGATCTCTTTGTTTGAGCCTACTATTGCAGCCACCATGATTCTTCTCATTTTGACTTGTACCACATCAGCAAAAGGAGGTCGCAGGGGCTTTACTCAATTCCCGTCATTAAGGTCAACTCTACTTTGAGCAGGCAACTCTTTCTTAGTTGTTTCTTGAATGTCTTCCAGCTTGGGGGGCTCATTTTCTGGCATAATATTTGATAATGCTTCTCTGCTATTCATAGGAGTTTTCAATGGCTAATTGTTTCAAGAGTCAGCTGGTGGGTCCTTCTTCTTAGTCTGGGAGCTCAGCTGAAACCAGTCCACCATGGGTGGCCCTGCTGGTATCTGAAGTACCAGTGGCATAGCTTTCAGCATCACAGCAACAGGCAAGCCCGTACAGCATGACAAGCTGATAGATACATGGGACTACCAGGAGTGCAGAGCACCCTAACTCCAGCTTGGGACCTTCTAGACCTCTATGTGTCTCTCATCTGGCTGCTCATTTGTATCCTTTAAAATAACCTTTATACAAACTGGTAAATGTAAGCAAAAGTGTATCTATGGGTTCAGTAAGCTGCTCTAGCAAATTAATCAAACCTGAGGAGATCAGGGGAACCTCTATTTGTAGCCAGTTGGGCAGAGGTTCCAGAGATTTGAAATTGTGACTAGGTTTGAAGAAGGAACAGTCTTAGGCACTCAATGTATACAATCTGATCCTATATCCAGGTAGATAATGTCTTATGTGAACTTGATTACAGAACATTGAGCTGGTGTCCATTGTAGAACTGCCTGTTTCCTAATGGAAAAACCTCTACACCTTTTGAGGGCATAGAAGTCTTTTGTATTGATTGTGGTACAAAAGCAGAGGCGAAAACAAAGCACTTTGTTTTTCCTAACAGAATATACTTTACAAAGGCACAGAAAATACAGTAAAGAATAAAGATGGAATTGTTAAAAATGCTTATCCTGCTACATTGACTCTTCTCCCTAGGGTGTGTGAATGAGGATGGAGCCAAAGGAAGAGAACACTGAATTTGTAGTCAGGCATATACACTTTCTGAATGCTGACCATGAGCATGTATTCTCTTAAAACTAAGTAAGTTACAATAGAACCATATTTAAGGAATGTGTCACCCCTTTTGAATCATTTAAATATTTTCATGTAACACATTCAACATAAATACAAAATGTCTGCTCGAATATCTGTCAACATATATTCAAAACCCTTTCATTTGAAATATTAAAATTTTGGCGAGGAAAGAAAAAACCTAAGAGATAGATGCTAAGGGAAAGATGAATAAAGGAATTCAAAATCCTAAGAAGAAAGAGTTGGTTAACATTATACTCTTTCACCTAAGATATCAATTTTAGCTGGGCATGCTGGTGCATGCCTGTAATCCCAGCATTCAAGAGACTGAGGCAGGAGAGTCCTGAGTTCGAGGCTAGCCCCAACTATATTGCAAGTCTGAGGCTAGCCTTGGCTATACAGCAAAATCCTGTCTCAATAAAAAAAGAAAAAAAAAAGAATAAAAAGGAAAAAGAAAAGGAGAAAGAAAAGTCATAAATCTTCATTTTACTATCTCATGAAAAAGGAATAAACTAACTATATAATGTGTTAGGGCTGGGATTTAGCTCAGTTGGTAGAGCGCTGTGCTGCAGTCTCTGAGGTCCTGAGTTCGATTACCAGCACCGCAAAACTTGGGGAAGGACCTGGCAATCCACTCCCAAGGCAATCCCGAAATGGTCAGCCACTGAAAACCCAATCAGGGTCGCTATGAGTCGGATACCGACTCGACGGCACCTAACAACAACAATAATGTGTTAATTGAACCATATTTTTTAAAAAGCATGTATGTCTTGCTTCGTTACTGCTATTGTTGTTAGGTGCTATTGAGTTGGGTCTGACCCTATATACAACAGAATGAAACACTCCCTGACACTGTGCCATGTCTGGCATTGTCAGTGTTTCTCTGACATTCTAGGGTTTTCAATGGTAGATTGTTTCGGGAGTGGACTGTCAGGTCCTTCTCCCTAGCCTGCAGCAGCTAGTATTCCCAGGCAGTCTTCCATCCAGGCTGACCCTGCCTAACTTCCTAGATCAGGTGGGATCAGATGCCAATGTGCTCTGGCTGCAGACTTATGTCTTACTTTAGCAGATACTTAGTTCATCTGGGAACAAAGTTACTTTAGCACTAATTCAGACTCTGAAACTGTGATATGACCCTGAAACAGTCATTTCAACTCTCTTCTACTTTCACTCTGTTATCTTTCCGTCTTGTGATTTATAGAAAACTTATGATAATAATAGGAATGGTATTTTGGGTAGGACTTTAACAAACCACCTTGAATTGCATTTAGAAAGCTTTGCCTTATCTTAATTCTTATATAATCAAATATAATGGTATTCAGTTCCAAAAGAACAATTATAGCTATTACATTTTAAAAACTTGAGAAACTTCCAATATATCTCAATATCATAATAATGATGTACAGAGGAACATACTAATGTGAAGAGTACTTTCTAAAGATCAGAACATTTTTCTCGGCGGCAGTAGTGTCAGTACTGAAGGGAGTTTAGTTTTAAGATGTTAATTACTGTCTTCCTTTGTCCAAATGCCTATACTTACTATACTGCCTCTTTTTAAGAAATCACTGATTATACCAAGTCAGCATTAAAATATACAGGGACTGTGTGGTGTCAATAATATCCATTCCGAGGTGATATTTATATGCATGTGTACTGAAACAAGTTATATGTTTTTCTCCTGTGAATACATTCACAAAATAATTTCTTATAAGGAAAATATCCACAAATTATACATGGCTTCGGACATCCTTTGAACTCTCAAGCAAAATTTATCTCACCTTCAAATGATTCTCTGTACTGGACAATATTTGGATGCTTCATGTTGGCCAACACTGCAACTTCTCTCCTCGATTCTTCCCTTTCTTTACTGGACATCTTAAACAGGAGTAAAGAAGAAAATAGTAAATTAAATCAATAAGAAAGTTAAAAATCCATCAATAGGAGTGATTAAAAAATAATAGTACTAATACAACCCATCCCCCACACGTCTGTCAGTTTGCCGCACTGTGGGGGCTTGCGTGTTGCAATGAGGCTGAGAGCTCTGCCACTGTAACCTCGGACATAAGCAAGGTTACCCATGGTGGACAGGTTTTCAGCTGAGCTTCCAGACTAAGACAGACTAGGGAGTAGGACCTGGCGAGCCACTCCCGAAACAACTAGCCATTGAAAATCCTATGGATAGCAAAGAAACACTGTCAGATATAGTGCCGGAAAATGAGGCCCCCAGGTTGGAAGGCACTCAAAAGACTACTGGGGAAGAGTTGCCTCCTCCAAGTAGAGTCTACCGTGATGACGGAAATGGAGTGAAGCCCCAGGGTGCTCAACATGCTGATGTGCCATGACTCAAAATGAGGAGAAACAACTGTAAACACCCATTAATAATTGGAACATGGAATGTACGTAGTATGAATCTAGGAAAATTAGAAATAGTTAAAAGAGAAATGGAGTGCATAAACATTGACATTCTAGGCATCAATGAGCTAAAATGGACCGGCACAGGCCATTTTGAGTCAGACAACCATATGGTCTACTGTTGGGGTTTTGCTCTAGCCCGGCTAAGATTAGAGCCAAACCTACAATATAACAAGGTGGCCAGTGGCGTAAATGAAGGAATTCAGGAGACCTTTAGATGGTAAAACAGGGTAGGTAAGGTTTATTGGGTGCTCCCCTGATGGAGAGCGAGGAGCAAGCAGCCCCTATAGAGCAGAGCTCTATGCCCTCTAAGTGCTGGCTCTAAGCCTGCAGCATGGAATGCTGCAGGCTGAGTGCTGGTACAGCTCAGCCTTAAAGGCACAGCCACTGCCGCTGGTGTTCTGTGGAGGTCAGCTGGTCTTGCCTCTCTCGGCTCGCTTTCTCTACCTCCTTCCTTCCCAAGATGGGAGGAGTTGGGAGGCTCTTCGTGGCCTGCTAGAATCCTTCTGCTCTTCGCGGCCCCTGGGCTTGATCCCGCCGGCTTGCTAGGAGATCTTGCTGGAGTACGGAGTGCTGGTCCAGGTGATGGGGTTCAGGTGGCAGTTGAGGGACGGTCAGAGAGGTGAGGGTGAAGAGGGTCCAGGAGCCCTACTTTTATAGAGTCCTGGAGGGGTCACATGTTGGGAATTCAGCCAATCAGGGCACACACCTGACAGGTACAGCGGGTAAACTGACATACCTGCCAGGTGGGGACAGTTATTACCCGAAAATTCTAAGGGGAGCCAATCAAAATTAGGGTGGTTAGAGCAGGTCAGGCTGGCCAGGGGCCATCTTTGCTCACTCGATGGGAGGGGCTGGTGTGAGTGAGATGAGCCTGGGTTCAACTAGGGGTCAGCCCCTCAGGCTGTCATGAGGGACCCTAGTTGTGAGATAGGATTTTAAAAATCCCCAACAGTCTACTATGCTGGGAATGATAAACTAAAGAGAAATGGGGTTGCATTCAGCATCAAAAAAGACATTTCAAGATCTGTCATGAAATACAATGTTGTCAGTGATAGGATAATATCCATACACCTACAAGAAAGGCCAGTTAATATGACTATTATTCAAATTGATGCACCCACTACTAAGGCCACAAATGAAGAAAGGGAAGACTTCTATCAGCTTCTGCAACCTGAAATAGATCAAACATGCAATCAAGACATACTGATAATCACTGGTGACTGGAATGCAAAGGTTGGAAACAAAGAAGAAGGCTCAGTAGTTGGAAAATATGGTCTTGGTGACAGAAATGAAGCTGGAGATTGCATGATAGAATTTTGTCAGACCAATGACCTTTTCACTGCAAATACATTTTTCAACACCATAAACGGAGACTATACACATGGACTTCACCAGATGGAACATACAGGAATCAAACTGACTACATATGTGGAAAGAGACGAGGGAAAAGCTCTGTACAAAATGTCAGAACAAGACCAGGTGCTGACTGTGGATCAGACCATCAACTTCTCATATGCAAGTTCAAACTGAAGCTGAAGAAAATTAGAACAACTATACGAGAGCCACGGTATGACCTTGAGTCTATCCGACCTGAGTTCAGAGACCACCTCAAAAATAGGTTTAATGCATTAGACACAAATGACAGGAGACCAGAAGAGTTGTGGCATGACATAAAAGATATCATTCAAGAAGGAAGCAAAAAGTTCTTAAAAAGACAAGGAAAAGAGAAAAGACCAAATTACATGTCAAAAGAGACACTGGACCTTGCCCTGGAACGTGGAGCAGCAAAAGCAAAAGGAAGACATGATGAAGTTAGGGAACTAAACAGAAGATTTCAGAAGGCACCCGGAGAAGACAAAAACAAATATTATAATGACATGTGCAAGGAGCTGGAGGCAGAAAACCAAACGGGAAGAACACGCTCTGTGTTTCTCAAGCTTAAGGAAGTGAAGGAAAAATTCAAGCCTCAAGTGGCAGTAGTGAAAGATTCTACAGGGAAAATATTAAATGGTGCAGGAACCATCAAAAGAAGATGGGAAGAATACACAGAGTCATTATACAAGAAAGAATTGGTAGATGACCAACCATTCCAAGAGGTTGCATATGAAGAGGAACCAATGGTGTTGAAGGACGAAGTGGGAACCTTCCTTAAAAGAACTGGCAAAACACAAGGCTCCAGGAATTGATGGGATACCAATAGAGATGTTTCAACAAGCAGATGCAGCACTGGAGGTGTTAACATGTTTATGCCAACAGATTTGGAAAACAGCTACTTGGCCAATTGACTAGAAGAGATCCGTATTTGTGCCTATTCCCAAAAAAGGGGATCCAACTGAATGTGCAAACTATCGGACAATATTATTAATATCACACACCAGCAAAATTCTACTAAAGATCATTCAGAAGTGACTGCAGTAGTATATAGACAGAATTACCGGAAAATCAAGCGGGATTCAGAAGAGGACGGGGAATCAGGGACATCATTGCTGATGTCAGGTGGATATTAGCTGAAAGCAGAGAATATCAGAAAGATGTCTATCTATGTTTTATTGACTATGCAAAAGCATTTGATTGTGTGGGATCATAACAAATTATGGATAACACTTCGGAAAATGGGAATACCAGAACACCTAATTGTGCTCATGAGAAATGTGTATGTGAACCAGGAGGCAGTTGGTCGAACAGAACAAGGAAACACTGAGTGGTTTAAAGCTGAGAAAGGTGTTCGCTAGGGTTGTATACTTTCACCCTATCTCTTCAATTTATACATTGAGCAAATAATCTGAGAAGCTGGACTTTATGAGGAAGAACGTGGCATCAAGTTCGGAGGAAGACTCATAAACAACCTGCGTTATGCAGATGACACAACTCTGCTTGCTGAAAGTGAAGAGGATTGAAAACATTTACTGGTGAAGATCAAAGATCATAGCCTTCAATATGGGTTACGACTAAACATCAACAAAACAAAACTCCTTACTACTGGGTCAGTATGCAACTTCACAATAAATGGAGAAAAGATTGAGGTTGTCCAAGATTTAGCTTTGCTTGGCTCTATAATCAACACCCATGGAAGCAGCCGTCAAGAAATCAAAAGATGCATTGCTCTAGGAAAGCTGTGGCAAAAGATCTCTTTAGAGTATTGAAAAGCAAAGATGTCACATTGAAGATGAAGGTGTGTCTGACTCATGCCATGGTATTTTCAGTCGCATCATATGGTTGTGAAAGCTGGACATTGAACAAAGGAGACAGAAAAAGAATTGGTGCTGGAGACGTCTATTGAATATACCATGGACTGCCAAAAGAACTAACAAATCTGTCCTAGAAGAAGTGCAACCAGAGTGCTCCTTGGAAGCAAGAATAGCCAGACTGCGTCTTACATATTTCGGACATGTAGTCAGGAGAGATCAATCCCTGGAGAAGGACATCATGTTTGGGAAAGTGGCAGGTCAACGCAAAAAAGGAAAACCCTCCACCAGATGGATTGACACAGTGTCTGCAACAATGGGTTTAAACATAAATAAGATTGTTTGCCTGGCACAGAATCGGCAAGTGTTTCGATCTGCTGTACATAGGGTCGCTATGAGTCAGACTCGACTCGATGGCACCTAACAACAACAACAACAATACAACCCATAGGAGAAGGACTTGGCAACCCACTTTCAATAAACAATCAGCCATTCAAAACCCTATGAATAGCACAGAAGCACTGACAATAGTGTTTCGCCTCTTATACAGAGGGTAGCTATGAGTCAGACACCGACTCAATGGCACCTAACACCAACACACACACAATACAACCCAATCAACAAAATACAAATAGAAGTTAAAAACACTGAATTCAGTTTATAAATAAAAACATTTTAAGACATTTAATATAGATTAAGGTACAGTATAGCAGGTATATTTTTCTAAATACAAAAAGACAAGCACATATCAGAAAAGACCTGAAAGGGTAAACAAAATTATTCTTTCACGTTAGGTTAGACATTGCCATCTTTTTTTAAGCCCTTCTAACAAAGAGCCTTGTTGTTGTTAGGTGATGTCAAGTCTGATCTGACTCAGAGTGACCCTAGGTTCAACAGAATCAAACTACCCAACACTGCCATGCACACAATCTTTTTATATCTGAGCTCAATGTTGCAGCCACAATGTTTCCTCTCATTTTAGGTTGTGTCATATTAGCAAAAGGAGGTCTCAGGGGCTTTACTCCATTCCCATCATTAAAGTTGACTCTACTTTGAGCAGGCAACTCTTCCCCAGTTTTTTCTTGAATGCTTTCCAACCTGAGGGGCTCATTTTCTGGCATTATATTTGACAGTGCTTTTCTGCTATTCAAAGGGTTTTCAATGGTTAATTGTTCTGAGAGTAGGCTGCCAGGTCCTTCTCCCTAGTCTGTCTTAGTCTGGAAGCTTAGCTGAAACCAGTGCACCATAGGTGGCCCTGCTGGTATGTGAAATACCCATGGTACTGCTTTCAGTATCAAAGCAACATGCAAGTCCCACAGCACGACAAGCTGACAGACATGTGGAGGAACAAAGAGCCCTAACTGTAGCCAAATTATTATTAGTGTAAAAAACTAAAGATAGAGGCAGGCACAGTGGCGCATGCCTATAATCCCGTCGGCTTGGCAGGCGGAGGCAGGAGGATTGCAAGTTCAAGACCAGAGGTAGTCTGTGTAATTTAGTGAGACCCTGTCTCAAAAAGTAAAAAAATGGGCTGAGGGTGCAACTCAGTGGTCCAGCACTTGCAGAGCATGCACGCACGAGGCCCTGGGTTCAACCATACTGCAAAAACAAAACTAAAAACCAAAACCAGAAACAAACTAAAAATATACTTACTGTTGAGATGTTAATTTCCTTGATAACATATTGTCTGCCATCCTCTGTAGATTTAACAAGGACAGCTTTTCCAAATGAGCCTTCTCCAATCTTTTGTAGTCTAACATATTTCTCCATGGCTCTTTTTCTAAGGCATTTTTATAAGTATCCTAGACATAAAAAAGTAACAGTTAACAGAGATAAAGCAAGTCTTCTATAACAATTACAATTCTTCAATAATTACAATTCCCATTTCTAATTCCTTAGTGATTTGCTAACTTTAATCAAAAAGGATATTTAACTACTGAAAAGGTAAATAAATATCTCAATTTTACTCATGTAATCTGTTTACAGATGAAAGACAGAAACCAATAGCTAAACAGTAACATTTCAACTTTATAGGAATACTTGGGAATGCCAAACAATATAATGCTTAAAATGTATGCAGGACAATATATATGCTTAAAACATATGCAGAAAAAGGCATTTTTTTCTTACATGAATAAATTAATAGCATTATTTTATCTGTAATAACAATGCAAGCTTAAAGCTAACCATAGTGGTGCACACCTGTAATTTCAGCACTTGGCAGACTGAGGCAGATATATCAATGCAAGTTCTAGACCAGCTTGAGCTACATAGTGATACCTTGTCTCAAAAAAACCAAAACAAACAAAAAGAATGCAAATTTAATAAGACACTATTTCTCAAAGTTAATGGTTTGCTACTATAAAACAAGTTTAGATAAAATTTATGTACCTATATTTTAATACATATATATGTATGTATATACATATATACATACACACATATATATATACATATATATGTATATATTTGGGAGAAGGACCTGGCAACCCCCTCCCCCCAAAAAATCAATCTGCCATTGAAAACCCTATGAACAGCAGAGAAGCACTGACAATAGTGTTTCTCCTGTCGTACAGAGGGTCGCTATGAGTTGGATACCGACTCGACGGCACCTAACAACAACATACGTATATATATATACACACACATATATACACACATACATATATATATATATATATACATATGTATATATCTGCAGCTGTAGCCCTGTGGCATCCGATCCTGTCAGATCTCGGAAGCTAGGCAGGGTCGGGCCTGATTAGTACTTGGATGGGAGACGACCTGGGAACACCAGGTGCTGTAGGCTTGGGAGAAGGACCTGGCAACCCCCTCCCAATCAATCTGCCACTGAAAACCCTGTGAATAGCAGAGTAGCACTGACAATAGTGTTTCACCTGTTGTATGTAGGGTCGCTATAAGTCGGATACTGACTTGACAGCACCTAACAACAACAGCAGCAATAACAACAACTTTATATATATATATATGTATGTATACATATATATATATATATATATATATGTATGTATACATGTATGTATATGTTGTGTGTGTGTGTGTGTGTGTGAGAGAGAGAGATACTTGAGGGTTGAAGCTAGGGCTTCGCACTTACCTTGCAAGTGCTCTACCACAGGCTGCATCCTTAACCTATTTTTTATTTTTTGAGTCAGGGTCTTGCTAATTTACTCAGGCAGCCCCTGACTTCGAGTTGCAATCCTGCCTCTGCCTCCAGAGTTGGTGGAATTACAGGTGTGCACTCACATGCCCAGCTATTTTAATATATTTATTCTAAGGATTTCTTTGGGATAAATTCTGAATTCAAAGAATGTGCACACATTAAAGACTGCAAACTTATAAATGTCTTACAGAAATGTGTAGCAATTTATATTCTAATCAGTAGTGTATAAAAATATCTGCTCCAGTTGGGCATGGTGGCACATGTCAGTAATCCCAGCAATTCATGAGGTGGAGGGAGGAGGACCGCAGGTTCGAGGCCAGAGGCAGCCTGCGCAACTTAGTGAGACCCTGTGTCAAGATAAAAAATAAAGGGGCTGAGGGTGCAGCACAGAAACTAGCCAGAAATGATGGTGGTTGTGCACGTATCTCAACATTTGGGAGGGTGAGGAGGGAGGACTACTGTGAGTCTAAGGCCAGCCTGGGCTACATAGCCAGACCCTGAGTTAATTTAAGAACAGTGCCTGCCACATAGTGAACACCACCATTTGTGGTGGTTGTTATACATTATATTTGCTGAGAGAGAGATAGTGTTTCATTTTTATTTTAGCATAGTCTAGCATTTTTCTAATAGCATAGTCTTTTTTATTAACTTGGAAAAACTCCTTATATAATGAAAGCCTTATCTGTCATTCATGACTTTTTCTCTTCATTTATTGTATACCTTTCAATCTTATCTAAATATAAAAGTTTATTTTGATGTGAATAAACATTTTTTTTTTTTTGAGAGAGGGTTTCACTGTGCAGCCCAGGCTGGCCTCACATTTACCATCGTCCTGCCTCAGCCTCCCAAGTACATGTGCCACATGCCCAAATTTTCATTTCTGCTTTTGGTATTATACTGAGACCTTTATCATACCAAGATAATTGACTAATGTCATTAGTGGCTTTAGCAACAGCAATTTCAAGAGAGCAGTAATTTCAGAAGAAGCCAGGTACACTAGGTAGTAAAATACACTACGCAGTGAAAGCTTTAAAAGTCATGTGTGTGACATAAAGTCATAAAAGTAATAATTAGCATAACCTACTGGAAAGATCATCCTTAATGTGAACATACACAGATTCCCTATGTTAATTTGAAACTAATAAACATTTAATTCACCCAACATGCTTGTTTCTATTTTCATTTATAGCAAGCAGGTTTCCAATGTATGATCCTTCTAGGAGAAAATGCTTTCGTCAGGAAACTACTTTAAACTACTTTCGTCAGGAAACTACTTTAAAATTTCTATAATGGGTCACCACGTTTCTCAATGAAAATCAATACACTGCTAGTCTCATTTCATCCATTAATACTAAATTTGTTTAATTTTATTTTGTTTCTAAGAAAAAGAATGAGTCAACCTCTTTAAATGACAATATTCATATTATCCTACAAAACTAAAGGCCAAAACCCAATCTGTAGTGAAATAGATGGGACAATTATAACTTATGAAATTTTGCAGGAAGGAACCTTCTACCTTAGAAAATATTATAATCATATTCCCTTTCAAAATTTCTACAGGAAATGAGAATGCTTTTAGTAACTTCAAGAGGAGAAAAAAATGAAACATGATCATAGCCCTACAGCATCATCAGTGAGTTAATGAGGAAAGTCATTCTAAACATATTAAGTCCACCTTATGTCAAGTAGCATAATATAATGGCTATCTGGGAACCAGCCAAAATTTAATTATCTCTTCAGAACACAGAAGTTCAATATATTATATTACTCTGTTACTTAGGGAAAAAAATCAAGATAAACTCATGTTGGAAAACCAAATTTCATGAAATTAATTACATTAAATAATAACCACATAATGAGATTACTTCACAACCATCATTACTTTGTGACTTTTTGCCAGAAAAAGAAAACCAAAACATGTCACTTTGGACCTTCCTTAAAATGTAGTTGCCAATTCCTTTCCAGGGTTTACACTAACAACATGGACGCTCCAGGAGTCCTTAGTATTGCCTTCTAGTGCTGACCACATTACTGAGCATTGTGGTTCTAATTCACTCAGTAAGGCAGAAGAAAATCTACTGCCCCGGGTATTGAAGAATAATGACTCTCTTTGTCATCAAATAATGTCAAGCACAGAAACTTTTCCAAGCAATGAAAGACTATGGTAATTGAGTTTCAGAACAACTGAGATGCTCTCCTTTTCTGCAGTCAACATACACTATAGGAAGTAAAAAGAAAAACATAAAAAAAAAGAACAGGTTACTTTCAGGGTCTCCTAACACATTTAACTACATATTTCATAGTTGTGAGACTTCTCAACTGAATTACAATCCTAGACAACACTTCAAACCAAATGAAACAAAAGATAGTGAAATGTACTATCTACATCCAAAATCATAACGTGTAACTGAAAGAACATAGGAAGTCTTGCTCTAATTTCATTACTGTAACAAAATAAATTATAAATGTTTACCTTCTCTGTGCTTAATTTCTAAGATCAAATGAAAATCATCATACTAACTTAATTCACTCTACAATATTCTTAAGGTGTCTAACAATTATATCAATTTAATCTCTACTATATATCTGATATTCAAGATATTCAAAACACATAAAATCAGAGACTTTTCTGGTATTTGAGCGTCCCAAAGTTATAAAATATGACAAAGTGATGAATTCAGATTAAGAGAAGGTCCAGGAATATAATCAAAAGCTAACCAGCTGATTTCTCTGGGCTTCAATTTTGTCACCCAAAAACACTAAAGATTTTTTTCCCCTCCCTTTATTGGTAAATGTTGGTGGGGTACAGAGTAATACAGCACTGGCTTCTTCCATTATGCAACTGTTACATCACTTTTGGTTACACTTTTATCAACTTACAAGTAAGTTATGGAACCACTTGACTAATACATAGTAAAACTCATATGCTTATTTGGGTTAAGTTCCTCTATTTTTCCAATGTACTCATGAAATTGCATCATTTACATTGAGATTATCCTTTCCCCCTTTATCCCTCTACATTGATTCTCCTCCCCATCCTACGTTCCGCAGTCTTCTCTTCCCTCTGCTAGTTTCCTCTCCCCTTCTTTCTACTCTTTATATTATCCCTTCTTTACTAAGTTTAACTGTGTGTTTTTTTGTATTCACTTATGTATAGGATTTTTTCTTCCTTTAAGTAAGATTCAGCTCTCATATATGGGTGAGAACATATGGTATTTGTCTTTTTGAGCTTGAAAAACACTAAAGATTTAAACATCAGGCAATCTTAAGGTCTTTAGCACTTCCACTAGTCTGTAGTTCCAGGAGAAAATAAAGAGTAGATTAGAAAATCAGAAACTTCAATACTGTTCAGAACTGTACTACTGTCCACACAGAATAGGAATGATAGAGAAATAAGGCTTTTCCACCAAGGGAAAAAAGGTCAAAAGAAGTCTATGACAATTTCTGTAGTTGAATTCTTTAAAATGTTGGGAAAAGTGCTGCAACTTACACTTACACATATTAGATTGAACATATATGTTTATTTCTGCTGCTTCTCAAACCAATTAAGATGATTTTAATGGGACTGAAAAGATAAAACAGGGAGGAGTCAACAGCAAACAATTTTGGAGGCTGAAAAACACAAGAATAAGCAGCAACTGACTTCGGAGGCTAGAGAAAGCTGTATTCTTTTCTAACTTTTTAATTAATTTATTTTTTTTGCTACTGGGGGGCCTTCTGGATACTTTGCAAGTGCTCTACCAGCTCCTTTTTTATTTTTAATCTTGCATCGGTGTCTTGCTAAATTATGCAGGCTGCCTCTGACCTTGAACTTGCAATCCTGTTGCCTCTGCCTCCTGAGTTGCTTTTTGTGTGTGTGTGTGTGTGTGTGTGTGTGTATGTGGTACTGGAGTTAGACCCAGGGCCTCACACTTGCATGCTTTGCAACTGCTGTAACACAGAGCTGCCCCACCTCAGCATGTGCCACTGTGCCTGGTGTTCTGAGTTGCTTTTTGAGAAAGGGCATTCTAAGCCAGCAGTGGAAAGTAAGTCCGAAACAAGCTTGCCACTACAAACGAGCTCAATAATTGGAGGCACAAATGTACCTGAAAGTGACGACAACACTAAGACTAAACTAGGATTGGCTGGAAGGCTGTGTGAGAAGCAGTCAGACATTCAACTTCTCTCCTCTTCCTCTCCCAGTCAGGAAACTGCCTCTCTTCCATCTTGGTGGGCTGGGATTTCGCTCAGTTGGTAGAGTGCTGCTCTGCAGTCTCTGAGGTCGTGAGTTCGATTCCCAGCACCACAAAATGAAAGAAGGATGTGGCAACCCACTCCCAAGGCAATCCCAAAATAGCCATTGAAAACCCTACGAGGGTCACTATGAGTTGGACTCAACTCGATGGCACCTAACAACAACAATCCATCTTGGCAGAAGACTAGAGAGACCCCGAGATTGGGAACATCAGGCATAGCTGAGAATGAAAATAACCATTTACGATCTGGGAGATTAAGTGGAAGTCCATATAATAAATGGTAAGATTTTATTTTGATCATGATGGTGTAATTAGTATCAAATTATCCCATCTCCAAAAACAATTAAGACATAAGTAAATATATAAAACAACAGATAGAATTGAGGGGCCATAATCAGTGAGAGGTGGGTTCTATATTCACCCCAGCCATTATCCTGAAAACATTTTCCAATCTTTGCCACACCACAATAGAGCTCAAGTAGAAAGCAGCCATCTTACTGGGCAGAGGAGAGAAAGTCGGTGTGCAGCTACTAAAATCCTGGAGAGGAAAAAGAATATGAGTCCAAAAATCTGCAAATTCCACGACTGACAGTATTTTTCTAAGCTGTGCTTGTACATGGAAAGACTACATTAGACTTGTCCTGACAAAACCAAAAAGCAATGACTGCTAGGATTAAGGTTATTGGCTGATATGCCATCAGCCTGCCAAAGTAAAACTAACAATTTTTATAAGATACATGTTTCCAGAGCCTCTATGGCTTTTCATTTACATTAATCAGAAATTATGAGGCATGTTTAAAAAAACTAAATAGAAAGAGATTCACAAATGACTGAAATATGAAGTTACAAGTACAGGACTTTAAAATAGCTATGATTAGTTATGTCCAAGAAAAAGAGGAAAGATGGACAAAAGAGATTTTTCTAAACAATGGAGAACTTCAACAAATTAAAATTTATTTAAAAAAATTAAGTGGGCATTCTAGAATTAAAATGTAAAATATCTGAAATTAAGAACTCATTCATGGGTTTTAGAGTAGATAAGATGCAGCAGAAGACAGTACTAGCAACCTGGAAAATGGACCAACAGAATATCCAACAGAGCTGGGCGTGGTGGCGCATGCCTGTAATCCCAGCAGTTTGGGAGGCGGAGGTAGGAGGATCGCAAGTTTGAGTCCGGAGGCAGTCTGCATAATTTAGCGAGACCCTGGCTCAAAAAAAAGTTAAAAAAAAAAGGCTGGGGGTGCAGCTCGGCGGTCCAGCACTTATAAAACATGCAAGCACGAGGCCTTGGGTTCAACCCCCAAAACAAAAAAAAAAAAAAAAAAAAAAAGAATATATCCAACAGAAGAAAGGAGAGGAAAAAAAGAGTAAAAAACCAAGATACGTGCAGGAAAAGAAGATTCTATCATAAAGATTTTAATTCTTAATCTCTAAATTTAATGTCCTAAAAAAGCACAAGTTTTGGGCATGGAATAATTAGAAAAGCTGATTTTAGAATTTATACAAAAAAATTACCAAGAAACATACTAAAAAAGAAAAACAATGAAAGGAAATTTATTCCACTTTATATCAAAACACTACAATAATTATGGGCAGGGATTTAGCTCTGTACTCTCTGAGGCCCTAGGTTCCAACCCCAGCACCCCCCCCAAAAAAAAAAATAAAAAAAGGGACAGGGAGAAGGACCTGGTAACTCACTCCCGAAACAATCCTGAAATAATCAACTACTGAAAACCCTATAGGGATCGCTACGAGTCAGACTCAACTTCATGGCATCTAACAACAAGAACAACAATAATTATGAAATAAACAGTCAAATCATAGAAAATCCAGAAATCAAAATTTTTAAAAATTTGGTAAATGACCATGGTGATATTTTAAATCCATAGGAAAAACATGGATTTTGAAATACTTCCAAGAAAATAGGCAACTAGCCATTTCCTCACTTATATCTACCTAAACTCTAGGTGACAAAACACTGAAATGTAAAGAATAAAACCACAGGAGTAAAAATAAAAGGTGAAAGAATGGTTTTTATAATCATTGGATAGGAAGCTTAAGTATGCCACAAAATCAAAAATCCTTATAGGATTAATACAACTACACAAAAATTCAACATAGCATATATCGTTGTTCTTAGGTGCCCTGGAGTCGGTATCTGACTCATAGCGACTCTATGCACAACAAGTGAAACACGATTATCGGTGCTTCTCTGCTATTCATGAGGTTTTCAATGGCTAATTGTTTTTTGGGAGTGGGTTGCCGGGTCTGTCTTGCAAGCCTACAGCACCTGGTGTTCCCAGGCGGTCTCCCATCCAAGTACTAACCAGGCCCGACCCTGCTTAGCTTCTGAGATCTGACAGGATCCGACTCCACAGTGGTACAGGTGCAGGCATTTCATGGATAGGATGTCTTGAAAAGAAACACTAGTTAAGGAATAGCAACAGATTTCAGGAAGTCTTTTGGTATTGTCTACAGGCACAATCCATACATAGTTTTCCCTACATGCTAAATACCAATATGAATTGGGGAGGAGGACCAATTTATCTTCTCTGAAAGGAAAATCCCTTCCTTATTTTTCCATTACTCAAAAAAGTAGAAAGCAAAAATGGGACTACTATTAGACTATTTTCAAAATGTGTGTTTTATTCTCTGTAAGTCTATTCAGACAACACTCAAGGGGTCTGTAGTGGAATCTACCAATATATAAATAAGACTTTATATCTGTGAAAAGGTATCATGTTCATGATATAGACTGGAAGATACAAGATTAAGTGGAATAAAACTTATTTGGATAGAATGTCAATGTGTTATTAACCTGACCTCAAAAGAACTCCTTTGGTCAAGTTCCATAACCTTTAATAAATTTCTGACAGACTTCTACTGTACAAAAACCTGTTTTCCCACAAAATAGGCTTAGTTTTCATCTAAAACAATAGGCAATTTCAAATGAAATAGAGCTGAAGATCTTCTAATACCAGACAATCTAACCTAGAAACAAAGACCTACTTCTCCTCATATTTGGCTCCCGTCCATCATCTCTACAATATTGCTGCATCATAATAAAAGGCCATTACTGCCTTAGAGTAGCTACTACTTTTAATCCTTCATAAATATTTCCAATGTAATTTACCCGGGCAATAAAAAATTTGTCTGCTTCTTGGAGTGGACCTTACATGAGAAAATTAAAAAAAACAAAAAACAAAAAAAACAGAACTATATTAAAAAGTTAGGGGGCTGGGGGAATAGTTCAGCGGTAGAGCACTTGCCTAGCAGACAAAAGGACCTGGGTTAAATCCCCAGCACTACAGGGGAAAATAAAAAGAATTATGATGAACTCTTAAAGAAGTAGAAGTTTTAATACATTACATATGGAAACTGTACCAAATAATTAAACGAGAAACATAACATTATGTTCATTTTCTCCTCCTAATTAAAATATATAGGTAGTTTAAGATTGAAAATAACATAAAAACAATTTAAATGATTGCTTATCCATACCAAAATTTGTTATTATTATTTGAATTCCATTATTATTTTAGTTTTAAAAATATTGTCCAAGGATTGCTTCGAAATACATACAGTTCCTTAGAGAATTAACATTTTAATGAGATGAAGGTATTTCACCTGCAAACACTTAAGGTGCGTATCCATGCAATCTCCATATAAGCAAACCTAAACAGCTCTCCCCGTTTCCAGTATTTCCCTATCTTGTATATCATTGCTTCCCCCGAGTGCAACTCACCTCAATGATACAGGACTTTAGCAGGAATAACGGTGATAATCACTAAGCATCGGTCTAGATGTAGTAGGTAGTCTTCCTAAAAGACTTAATAAGACAGAGGCACCGTCGTGCATTTTGGAAAAGACATCCTGAAAGAGAAATCAAGTCTAAGCAGCAGCAGCAGCCCACAGACCAGACTGAAAATGGGTCCCACACCTCACACCGATGTTTGGTGACACCTTAGATTTGACTTCGTCCCGCCTGGCGCAGAGCGCGAGAGCCAGGCTCACGCTACCCGGACGAAACAAACAGTTTTCCGACCCCTTGGAAACAGCGGGCGGCAGCGAGGGGAGGTGTCTCCGTTGCCGCCTCTCCAACTTCACAGAGATCGTTGCCAGTGGCCTCGGCCAGGTGGGGGACGGGCAGCACTTGGGACTGGGAGGCCACCTGAGTGCCACGCCCTCCTGCCTCGCAACAGAGGCTCTAGATTCCGGGAAGTGTGGACAACTGCTCAACACTCCGGGGTAAGGACTCCGACAGCCCAGCGCCCCAAACTCTGAGACAAGGCAGAGGATGGGGGAGCGGTCTGCGCGTCACTGGCGCTGGCGTGTGACGTCAGCGCGCGGGAGCCGGCGCGTTGCAGAGGGGCAGGGGAGGAGCTAGGAGGCGGGGCGAGGCGGGGCGAGGCGGGGCGGGGCGGGGTTAGCGCGATCTGAAGCCCGCCTTGAAGGTGAGAGAGTGTGGGAAGAGAGGAGAGGAATGTAAAGCTGGAACGAGTAAGGTACAGATGGGGGTGGGGGGCGGAATTCACTCATAGAAGCTGAGTCAGAGCGTATTATAAACTTTCCCCACACGTTGTTAGGTGCCATCGAGTCGGTATCCGACTTATAGCGACCCTATGTACAACAGGCGAAACACCATTGTCGTTGCTTCTCTGCTATTCGTGGGGGTTTTCAATGACTAATTGTTTTTTTGGGCAGTGGGTTGCTGGGTCCTTCTTCCAAACCTACAGCACCTGGTGCTCCCAGGCGGTCTCCCACCCAAGTACTAACCAGACCCAACCCTGCTTGGCTTCCAAGATCTGACAGGATCAGACGCTGCAGTGGTACGGCTGCAGGTTTCCCTATACATAGTACACAGCAAAGGGGACTTTTTTAACGGCTATTTACTTAAGAATGCCACAGTTTCAAAAGTAATTTTGCTTTATAAAGAAAGTTTCTTCCTAATGTATTTTGGATGTTTAAAGTAAGGAAGTATTTTTAAGTATTGAAAATTCTAAAAAGCTATACTGTGGTTTCCTAAACTCTTGCATGTACTGTGTGTATAAATCACTAGTATTTTGAAATTTTTGGCAGTGTACAATAGTCCAAGTACCTTTGTTCACTGCAGGACTAGAGAAGTAGTTGGCAACAAGACTCTCCTGAAGTCAAATCTAGTATAATTCTGTATAATCTAGTATAATTCTAGTATAATCCTTACTTAGTAACGTAGTAACCTATCAGGTTGTTTTACCTAGAGTAACCTCGAGATACAGGAGAGTCCAAACTTGAAGCTGAAGGATAGTAGCTGTTAACACTATCTTAGTTGCCCTCCAAGTTGTGCCTGTTGTTTACTTGTATATAGCTAGGGTAGAGACTGCAAGACTATGCTAGAGACCTCAGAGGTCGAAAGATTCAGATTTTTCCTTCAAAGAAATCCATCTCCTTCTTTCCCATTCTGTCTCCCACACCACACACCTAAGACAATTTCTCTGGGCTCTCATCACATCCTTTGGATTTGTGGTCCTTATAAGAAATACTTTAATCCTAACGTGGAAGTTGATAGTTTTTGGCTTCTTTGCCAGAAGGTGGCACTGCATATCACCCAAGCTAGCACAGTGGAGAAAATATCTTGGCTAATCTCTTCAATCTCCACCCAGCTGCAAAATACTTATTTTCCTTATTCTTTCACTTCTAGGCTAACCTCCTGTAGCCACTCCCACTCTCAGGAATTTTGATGTCTGAATGCACAATAACTCTAATTTCTACCCACATCCCTTTGTATAGCAAAGTGACACGAAAACTTTGTCAACTGCTAATCTAAGCAAGTTCCTTTTCTGTCCTTGCAGGAATAATGGCTAGTCAGATATATCCTTAGATAATTCTTTAGGCTACTGTCATAACTATTGGAATATAAACCACTACAGTTTTTCTAAAAGCCTGCTAACAATATGCATAGCCTTTGATTCAGCAATTTCAACTCTAGGACCAGGGAGCCAAAATGTACATACAAGGATAACCATTATTGTTTATAATTAGAAAAAACTAGAAACAATGGAAATGTCTAACAATAAGGAACCAATTAAATTACAACATGTTCAAATAATGGAATACTCTAAATCCATTAAAAAAGTAAATAGGATGTATTTTTATTAGTAATTTTATAGTGTACAAATTGATGGGTTTTATTATGACATTTCTACACATGCATATCATTGTACATTGCTGGTGTTCATTCAAAGATGTCCTTGATATATTATTATGTATGTTATCCAACAATATACCAATGTTATAAAGCAGGTTGTTCTACCAGAGTAAAGAGGATTCTCTGATGATTTCCCCTTCTGGTTTATATACCCTTGTACGGTTTGATATTTTTTAGTTTTACAAGAAGAATGTTGTTTGGCTTGTTCAATTATTTTTCTTTAAGTTTTTTATTGGATTTTTTCTTTCAAACAAAAGCAGCTTTGCTCCTTGCAACAACCAATTATCATAAGTATACAAAAATAAAGCCTTCAGTCTCCATCCTCAGAGCTCACATCTATGCACACACCTCCATTAAACCAATGCTAAGCATCACAAGGGGCTGGGATTTAGCTCAGTTGGTAGAGTACCGCTCTGTAGTCTCTGAGGTCCCGTAGTTCGATTCCCAGCACTGCAAAAATGGGAGAAGGACGTGGCAATCCACTCCCAAGAAAATCCCGAAACAGTCAGTCACTGAAAACCCTACAAGGGTCACTATGAGTCGGACACGACTCGATGGTACCTAACAACCTAACAAGCATCACGAATATCATTTAAATTTATAAGTTCATAAAAACATAAATAAGAATGTATTTATGTACTGTTGTCTTGATTCTTTAAAATGAGGTTGGAGTATACACATGATTTTTCTAATTGCATTTTTTATTTAACAATATGTCATGGATACCTCTCCGGAGATCATATAATTCTTCTCAATAATATAGAAATTCCATGACACGAATGTATCCAAATCCATTCAACCATACCCTATTGAGTAAACATAAAGATTGTTTCCAATGGTAGTATTCTTTCTTTTTTTTCCGGTACTAGGGGTTGAAGCTAGGGCCTAGTGCTTGCACGCTTTGCAAATGCTGTACCACTGAGCTGCACCCCCAGCCCATTTTCTTTTTCTTTTCTTTTTCTTTTTTTTTTTTACTTTTTGAGACAGGCTCTCACTAAATTATGCAGACTGTCTCTGGTCTCAAACTTGTGATCCTCCTGCCTCTCCTTCCCAAGTCGCTGGGATTACAGGCTTGCTCCACTGCACCCGGCTTGGTATTATTATTTCTAAGGGATAGATTCCTGACACTAGTTTTACTGAGCCAAAAGGTATGCATAGTTTTTCACTTTAATAAATACATCCCATCCTCTCTGTTCAATCTTATTATTTTTTAACCAACTCTCCACTTTCCTCACCGCAATCTAGCCATACTAATCTTTCTGCTATTCTTAAAATGTTCTATACGGACAAGCACTGTGGTGCATGACAATAATCCCACTAACCTGAGAAGCTGAGGCAGGAGGACCACAAGTTTGAGGCCAGGGCAGCTGCTGCAATTTACGGAGAGTCTGTTTCAAAACAAAAAATAAAAAAAGGGCTGCAGGGAGTGGGGTTCAGTTCAATGGCAGAGCACTTGTCGAGCAGGTGCAAGGCCCCGCGTTTAACCCCTAATTACTGAATTAAAAAAAAAAAAGTTCTTATAGGGTTTTCAATGGCTGATTGTTTTGGGAGTGGTTACTGGGTCCTTCTAGCATTCTCACCTAGAGCCCCTATGAGGAAACAACCGTGCCAACAATGACATTAACCAGTGAGACTTATGTCACAATTTTACCCTACAGAACTTTTAAGGCAATTTGTATTGTTTGAAGCCCTTAAATTTGTGGGATGTGTTAAAAACAGCAATAGGATATTAATTTAAACTCATTCTCTTAAGGATATAGGAACAGTTCAGAGTCTGAGGATCAGGTGGACTGGTAATTCTTTTTGTGTGTGAAAAGCTCACAGTTGGATCTGTAAAAATTCCTTATTGGGAATTACCTCAGCCCTAAGAAGTTCCTTTTTAATCACTCCCACTAAAGTAAAGGATCTGTTTAGAACATCAATCGATCAGGATCGCTTCTATAATGATGAGGAATGAGATCAAGCTGTTAAGTATTCACATTAAAGCACTTAAAATGCCCTAGGAATCTGGCCAGGGCTGAACCCGTATTTCCTTCTATGTAAGTCTTTTTGAGGGCTGGGATTTAGCTCAGTTGGTAGAGTGCTGCGCTGCAGTCTCTGAGGTCCTGATTTCGATTCCCAGAACTGCAAAAATAGAAGGGCCTGGCAACCCACTCCCAAGGCAATCCCGAAACAGTCAGCCATCGAATACCCTATGAGAGTCGCTATGAGTCGGATACCAATTCGACAGCACCTAAGAACAAGTCTTTTTGAAGAGGTCACCAACACCAAATTTTGACAAAAATCTCAGAGGAATTATAAAGTCCTTTCCCAGATATAATCTATTGTTTTATCACCAAGCTATCACGAAGCACAGAGTTTAAATATACTGCTCATGTCTAATGTAACATTTCTGACTGAGCCCCACACCTTGACTGGGAAGAATTACATATAGAGAGGCTCAAACGCAACCTTGTTGTTGTTTTGTTAGATGCCATTGAGTCCTGTCCAACTCATAGTGACCCTCACAGGGTTTTCAATGGCTGATTGTTTTGGGCTTGCCTTGGGAGTGGATTGCCACGTCCTTCTCCTGTAACACAATCTTGGGACAGTTAAAACAGAATTTCTGGGAGTGGGACATTAAGAACATCTTTCTGAAGCTCTCTAGATGGTTCTGATGCAAAGTGAAGACTGAGAATTACTGGTGTGTCCGTTATGTATACCAGAAAGAATTTTATTTATTTATTTATTTTTGTGGCACTCAGACTCAAACACAGGACCTTCACATGCTAGGCAAGCATTCTACCACTGAACTACAAACCCTGCCCAGCATGAATTTTAAAATGAACAAGTTCTTCATAAATGAATAAAACAGTACATAATATAAATATTACAGAAAATGAAATGTACAAGTAGACTGTTCTTATCCATTTAAAAGGATCTTTGGAATACTCCTCCATGAAGGAACTAAGACACTGTGTGGTTAAGAGGATTTTTTTCATCTTCACAAAAAGCAGATGACTGATTGACAGACTGTGACTACTTTCTACTAGAATCAAAATCTAGGTGCTTCTTTCCAAAATTATGCTATGTATCTGCAATGAGAAAAGACATAAAATGTCAGCAAATCTCATTAAAAATTCCACTTATTTTAGAAAAGTTTTTGCTTGATTTTCCACATTTTCTAAACAGAATCTAAGAAATGGCTTAACAGTGTTCCAAATAAAGGAAAATTATGCCTCACTGTTCCCATGGTTCCACAAATTCTACCTTGATAGAAGTAATGAAAGCAAAATTGATAAAAGTGTACCAAAAGTGATGTGATAGTTGCATAATGGAAAAAGCCAATGCTGTATTACTGCACCATCATTTACCAATAAAGGGAGAGAAAAAAAGAAGTAATGAAAGCAGTCATAAACAGTTTGAATGCATTGTGAGCACTTTCATCATCATCACGGGCACTATATCAGCTTTGAAGCCCAGGACTGTATTGTTTGGGAATAATTCAATTCTGCCTTAGAAGAAAAGAAATAAAAAGGATGGATAAAACTCACGTTAAGTATAGATAAGTTACTGACCTGTTATACAAATTCAGTATAACGTATCATGTGAATATAGAAAAGCTGAGAAAAACAAGGCATACCTAACATTCATAAGGCACTACATACACAGGAAGTTAATATTCATTAAATACCATACATATTCCTGACACACTATATATACATGAAACACTCCTCATCACAGGTCTTAATACTGCCCCCATCCATCCCTCCCAAGAAATGCAACACTTGTACCTGCTCACCAGGCTAATTGGTAAGCTAAAGCTGTGGCCAGGCGTTCTTCCCCCGTATCTTCTCACTCGAGTCAGAATATAGCTCAAGGAGTACGGGGGTCAGGCTAACTAAATTCGGTGACACACGACAGGAGCCTACATGTAACCGAAAATACTTCATATTACCTTGTTGTTGTTGTCGTTAGGTGCCGTCGAGTCGGTATCCGACTCAGAGCGACCCTCTGTACAACAGGGGAAACACTATTGTCAGTGCTTCTCTGCTGTTCATAGGGTTTTCAAAGGCAGATTGCTTTTTGGGAGGGGGTTGCCAGGTCCTTCTCCCAAGCCTACAGCTTCTGGTGTTCCCAGGCAGTCTCCCATCCAGGTACTAACCAGGCCCAACCCTGCTTAGCTTCCGAGATCTGACGGGATCAGATGCCACAGGGCTACCGCTGCAGGCTCATATTACCTATTCTCTACAAAATACTTAATTTCTGTCCGCCGCGACGACACAACCCTGTAATCCCAGAGACTCTGGTGGCAGGGGGATCGCGAGTTCGAGGTCAAAGCCAGGTTGCCTACATTTATCGAGACCTTGTCTAAAAATAAAGAAATTAAAAATGGCCTGGGGTGCAGTTCAGTGGTAGAGCGCTTGCACAGTATGCGGGAGTCCTTGGGTTCAGTCCCTAAGTACTGCCAAATCCCCCTCCAAAAAAAAAAAAAAAAAAAAAAAAAAAAGAACCCCAAACACCCAGAACTTAATTTCCAGACATTATTTTTGAAAATGCATGCTGGCTATATATGGGTTATGGTTTTCCTCCATAAGCATGTTAGGCATATAGCAGGCTGCATACTCTGTCCGCAACCTGTAGGCACAGGTAGCAGTTTGGTGCCGATCTAAATTCAAAGATCACAGGTCTCTCGAATCGAAGGTTTGGAACTAAGGGCTCGCCGACCACTGCTTTTGCTTTTCACCGCGGAGGCCGCAGCGTGCCGGGGTTTCCACACGCTGCTCTTGGGCGCCACGATCTGTCGCCTGCCTCGCGATGTGCCTGCGGACTGCGCGCGCCGGTGGCTTGCGCTGCCTCCCTCACGGCAGCCACCTGCTGTCCTTTCCGGAGGTCAGTGGCGGGGCAAAGAAGAACGCGTGAGTGACGTGAGCTAACCTCCTAGGAGAGCCTTCACACCCAGCGCGGTCCTCCGCTTGCGCCCGCTCCCCAGCTCCGCCTTCTCTCAACCTAACCCCGGCCCGCCCACCGTTCCCACGCCGCCCAATAGGCACACACGTGGCTCCGAGAGCAGCCGGAGGAGGATGTGCTGGGGCGGCGGGACGCTGAACGGCCGTTCACGTCAACGCGGTGATGTCACGCGTCGACGCCAGGGACGTACCTGTCGTGCTCGGGACTCCTGCAGCTTCTCTTCCCGTTCTGTGGGTTGGGGCCGGTGCGGTCCGGAACCCACAGCCCCATTCTCAGAGTCCTAGTGAGCCCTCGGCCCGGAATGGGCTGGGTAATGAAGAAGGAAGGTGTGGTGGCTTGAGGCTATTCTAGATTACTCCAGAGTTTTGGAGCATGGATTCAATTATAGTCTTTTAATAGGGAAGTGAGAGTGGAGATTTTTATTTTTAATTTTGGACAGAAGCGGGTTGACTCAAGGGCCCTTCAGAGCAAGAAGATTTAACTTAATACTGCTCCTGTGTTTGAAGGAGGATTAAAAAAAAGTCCCACCTGACAAAATTTACGTAACCTCTTCAGTAGAAAACACCAGGTATCTTTTAGATCGTGGTGGTTTTTCGTCATGTGTCAGCCTCTCTCCAGGTTAAGCTCCCAGAGTAGCTAGGTTTTAGGTTTGAAACAGATGCAGAATCCAAAGGCAGCGCAAAAAACAGCCACCGATTTTGCTATGCCTCTGAGCTGCGAGGTGAGTTGCATTGTACCAGCGAGTATTTGTTAGCTGTCATGTTCACGGATTTGGGGTCAACTGTGAGGCCAGGGTTCTCATGTTGGTTTCTTTTACAACAAATGTACCTACATGGTGTTAAACTCGTCCAGATTATGTATATATCGTTGTACATTCTCTTAAATTTCACCCGTTTCCTTCAGGAGCTGTCAAACGACCTTTGAGTAGAATGGCAGTAGGTACCAGGAAATGATTAATTTTGAACTAAGTGCGTTTATTTTCGCTGAATTTGCCCAAATTTAAAAATAATTTTCTAGCTTTAAGTTTACATGTGTATATAAAAACATTTTTGTGAATATATTTGTGTTTGGATGTTAAACTTGTTGGATCAGAAACTACTTTTCAATCTCAGAAATTAACTTATATGGCATGGTGTATTTCTATGGCATTTTAAAATTGGAGCACATAGAAGATAATTACATATTCACGATATATATTAGAGGCTGAGATTTCTGTTTTCTTTGGGAAAAATTCTTGTGTATGAGAACTGAATCAATAGTTACCATGCCTTTTAATACATACATATGAATAGTCAAAAGTTCTGTAAACTTTTTTGAGCCATGCAGTTCAGGTCCTGCAGTATCATTGTGGCTTATATGATTGTTGACTCCAGAAACTTTCCTTTATTCATAGAATTTAGACGATTTCTTGGTGAGGCCAATATGGAAATAATTTGTCAATTCTACATACCTTTGTAAGTCACTACAAAACAGTGTTCAGTTCAAAAGTACATTGTTGATGGGAATTTAAATGCTTATGTGTATGTTGTTGACTTATACCTTAAAAGGTGCTGCTCCTACTGATTGTTTCCTTGTTATGTAGTATGGCTTAAAATCCATGTGTATGACCTATATTTTCTCAAATTAAATAATCTTGAATGGCTTCTACTTAATAGGGACAGCCACTGTTGGCAGACTCTGTCACAGATTGCATTCTACTCCCACCACACCCCCTTTCCCACCTCAAAGACTGATTCTTTGCTTGAATGATGGGTCAAATTATTTATATCTTTATTTGGAAATAGTGCTTAAGCATATGTTATAAATCATATACAACTTCCTAGCAGTGTATATACCTGCAGCCATAGCCCTGTGGCATCCGATCCCATCAGATCTCAGAAGCTAAGCAGGGTTGGGCCTGGTTAGTACCTGTAGGCTTGGGAGAAGGACCTGGCAACCCCCTCCCAAAAATCAATCTGCCATTGGAAACCCTATGAACAGCAGAGAAGTACTGACAATAGTGTTTCCTCTGTTGTACAGAGGGTCGCTATGAGTCGGATACCAACTCGATGGCACCTAACAACAAGCAGTGTAAATAACCTGGTTTTGGATGCGAATACAGTTTAGGAGAACAGATTTGTTGAGGTTATGGGTTTATGTGGTAAAACTGGCAATTGTCCAAATCATGTTGGTGATAGACTTTCCATTTCCTGTTTTGACATGTTGGTGATAATTTCAGACCACTCGTGGTTCAGATTTGATCTCTGTGGTGGGTCTTATATCAAAGCAGTATCTTACGGGGTTTGGACACTATCCCTGCTTTATAGAACCTCCAGCTTAGTTTGTGGGCAGACTTGTCAGCAGGCATCTCAATGTATAATATGATATGTTGTTGTTGTTGTTAGGTGCCCTGGAGTTGAGTCCGACTCATAGCGACCCTCATATGATATAGTAAGTGTTAATAATTGAGTCCATTCTATGGTTCAGGCTCTTTTGTTAACTGGTTTTTGTGGATTGTCTTAGTTTTCTCTCCTAACAGCATGAAATCAATACTTTTACCATTCCCATTTTACAGACGTGGAAATGGAGGCACAGAGGACTTAATTAACTTGCCCAAGGTCTGGTAACAGTAAATCAGAACAGACTGAAGCCCAACAGTATCATTTTGGAGCTCTTATTCTCAATGACTGCATTATACTGCAGTTTGTATTCATTGAAATTGTGTAGAAACAAATAGAATGAGAGACATGGCACCATAGGTGAATTGTGAAAATAATGCGAAATTACAGAAACCCTTGAAAATAGTGTTTTTAAAAGATAAACACTCACAATCCTACTACTTTAATAAACTTTTATGTTTTATGTGCACACTCACACCAATATGTAAACATTGTACTTAGGATTCCTTCTGAGTGTTGACGATAAGTGTTCTTGGTCTGGGAATGTAGCTGAGTGGTAGAATGCTTGCCTAGCATACAAGAGGCCCTGAGTTTAATCCCCAGCACCCCAAAAGAAGATAAATGTTCTTTAATTCTAAAATGGAGGATAATGCCTCACTGCCCCACTTGCATTGCTGAAATATAGAGAGCTTTAATCTGCAATTTAGAATGGAACATAGTAAATATGTTTCTTGCCATTTTTATGGGAAGTAGTTGAAGTTTCTGTCTTTTAAAGTTATGAAAACTATTTTGTTTTCAAAGTCTCAGTCTTCCATAGCATCTTTTTATTAGATTATTGTTTTATATTTCTTGTTATAATCTGAGCCTTAAATTGGGGTATGATTTTTCCTTTGGCATTTAAAATCATCTAGCATTTTATTCTCCTTCCATGAATTTTTGTTTTTATTTTAATTGGCAAAATATTTATGTGTATATAATTATAGGCTAAAGAGTGATGTTTTCATAAATATATACATTGTAGAAAGATTAATTCAAGCTAATACATCCATCACTTGTCCTATATCTATTGCTAGACACTTAGGTTATTTCTGTATCTTGGCTTTTGTGAATAATAGCATTTAACTTATAAGATTTTTTTTTATAAGTCTTAAGAAAGCTTCTTCAGAGAGCTAATTCCTTCAACAGATTATTCTTCTATTTTTTTTTTGAAGAAAAATACATAAAACACAATTTGGGTATGCACCTAACAGTAAGGATAAAACACAAAGTAATATTACTTTTGGGAGAAACAAGTTTGATTATTATCATGACTTAGAATGTGATAAATTTGGAAAATACAAGGGGATGTATGTAGATCAGGGAGGACATTATTGGTGGAGCAGGATCAACTTAGGGTGATATGAGGGAGAGAACAAGCACAAAGTCCATGAAACAACTGTGTAAAAAAATCCCATAATAAAACCCATTATACTGTACCTGTATATTGTTATGTTAGGTGCCATCAAGTCAGATCCAACTCAGAGTGACCCTATATAAAAGAGAATGAAACACTGTCCCACATTGTGCCATGCCTGGCACTATTGTCAGTGCTTCTCTGCTATTTGTAGGACTTTCAATGTCAGATTGTTCGGGGAGTGGATTGCCAGGTCCTTCTCCCTAACCTGCAGCACTTGGACTAACGAGGCCAACCCTGCTTAGCTTCCAAGTTCAGGCGGGGCCAGATGCTAGGGTGCTATGGCTACAGACAATTAAATAACAATAAAAAATAAAAATAAATTAAATAACAATAACAATAAAAATAAAAAATAATTTGAGCCAGGCTTGGTAGGCACACCTGTAATTCCAGAGATTTGGGAGGCAGAGGGTAGGAGGATCAGAAGTTTCAGGCCAGACAAAGCCTTTGTAACTTAGGGAGACCTTGTCTCAAGATAAAAATAATAAAAAAAGGACAGGAGATGCTGCTTAGTGGTAGAGTGCGTGCAAAATATGAACAAGGCCATGGGTTACAGCCCCCTAGTACCACAAAAAATAAATAAATAAATAAATAAATAAATAAAATGAAAATTGATAAATTCTTTGTGTTCCAGTAATCTAAACTTTCATGCTCTCCTCTATCTCATCTTGCTCTTGTGTCATTTTCCCCAACTGTAGAACAAGTCCCATTATGTTTGTGTTTTTTATTGTGATGCTTTATTTGGCTCAGAGAAGAAGTAGATTGAGTTTAATAATTTACTTAAACATACCTACATAGAATACAGTTTTCGCATTTTTTGTTTATATTATTAAAATGAGAGAATATTCATAATTTTACCAACTTTTCTGATTGAAATCAATGACCGTAATGTATAATAGATCCTATCATAAATGCAGTAGAAGAAGAATCACCTTGTTTGAAGGAAGAAAAATAATCCTATAAAAGCAGTTTAAAATCAGATCAGTGTAGTAAGGATTAGCTATGTTAATTTTGGGCTGGGATTTAACTCAGTTGGTAGAGCACTGCTCTGCAGTCTCTGAGGTCCTGAGTTTGATTCCCAGCACCACAAAAATGGGAGAAGGATGTGGCAATCCACTCCCAAGGCAATCCTGAAACAGTCAGCCATTGAAAACCCTATGAGGGTCACTATGAGTCGCACACGATTCGACAGCACCTAACAACAACAACAATGTTAATTTTACTTTGTGTACTTTGAGGACTTGTTTTAAGTTGAACCCTGCCCTGTGCTGATGTAATCCATTGTTGTTGTTGTTGTTAGGTGCCGTCGAGTCGGTATCCGACTCATAGCGACCCTCTGTACAACAGGGGAAACACTATTGTCAGTGCTTCTCTGCTGTTCATAGGGTTTTCAATGGCAGATTGATTTTTGGGAGGGGGTTGCCAGGTCCTTCTCCCAAGCCTACAGCTTCTGGTGTTCCCAGGCAGTCTCCCATCCA
>VMDO01001101.1:111632-139788 GCA_007922755.1 Pedetes capensis | reverse complement strand
GATGTAATCCATAGACCGAATTTAATTCCTGTGGTATAGTAGTGACCTTGGTAATCTGTCTTTTTTGATTGTTTTTAGATCTGAATTTTCCTCAAAAGATAGACTGTCTCTGAGTAATTTGTATTATTGGATACATACTTTTGGGTCTATATACATACTTACTATGCTGAGTTTTTTAGTATATAAATACTATTCTTTTTTTTTCCCCCCAGGATTGTTGGTTGAACCCAGGGCCTAATGACCACCAAGCTGCTCCCTCAGCCCTTTTTTTTCCTTTACTTTTTGAGACTGGGTCTCTCTAAATTATGCAGACTGCCTCTGGTCTCAAACTTGAGATCCTCCTGCCTCTGCCTCCCAAATTTGCCGGGATTACAGGCACGTGCCACCGCACCCGACTCGTAAATACTATTCTTAATGTCTCTTCAGTTTGATACTCTCAAATTAATTTAGAATATTTAAAATGTGTATACTTTACATCTAATTTCCATTATCCACTGACTTTGAAATAAAGGTCTGATTATCTTGTGTATTAATAGATAGCATTAATTAGTAATTAGATCTCCCTAATTTTAATTTACAACTGTCTTTTCCATTTTCCTTTGTAATTATTTGGTTAAAAAAAGAAGTAAAAGTCTTGCCCTCTGTATGGGATCAGATAGAGAAAAGAATATGGCGCATATTCCCAATAGGAATTTGATGGATCCAACTGCCTGCTAGGTAGATTTCTATCCAGATAGCATGGGATCATGAAATATGGAACATGTCTGCCTATTTTTTTCCTCTGCATTCTTCTTCAATTATCTTGTTTTGTTGACTTTCCAATTTCTAGAAAGACACAAGTCTTTCCATTATAGGTAGAGGAAAAAACACAAACTCTAGAGTCACTGATTCTCACCTTTCCCCATTATCCCACAAATGCAGATTTATTGGACTTTCTTCTTTGTGACACTTGAATATATATTTCCTGTTTTCACTGTGGCTTTAGATTCTTCATTATTATTGCTATTTTTCACAGTGCTGAGGGTTGAACTCAGAGCCTCAAATATGTGCTAGGCAATCTCATTACCACTGAACTGGGCTCCCTAAACCCTTTATTATTTCTTATTGAAGCATTTCCAAAACTGTCTATGTTGTATCCCTGCCTTCATCTCCTCTTACTGATATGTTCCTTATACAACTGCCATCTCACTTTCCCCAGAGGACAGCTTGGTATCATTCTTTTACTCAACCCTCTCTAACTCCATTTAATCTCTTGTTCTTTCATGGTTAGGCTCTGATTTCTTATTAAAGCTTTCTTTCCATCCTTACATGAGCTTTAGTGCCTCCTGCACTAGGCCAGCATTCCCAAACTGTATGCTAAGGAAAGCTAGTACCATAGACTGTTAGGAGGTACTGCGTGGTGTGGAAGGGTCTTTCCCTCAGTAGAAGAAATTTGAGAACCATTTTCCGAAGGTTGTCTATAAAATTGATATCTACTACAGGTGCTCTCAAGAACCTTTCTTATACTGGTAGCCAGTACATTTCTAGATTGGGAGTATAATAGATTGCTAAAACTTACTGACCATGAAACTGTTTACAGGACTAGTATTCCATGTACGTACTTAGTCACCTACAAACATCTTTATTTCAGCTTTATAGCTTGACTCATGCCATTAATTTTGCTTCACATAACTTCTCCCATCTCTGCCCCGTAAAAATCTGACTTACCTTTTAAGATCTGACTCAGGAGTGTCTCTTCCAAAAAATTATTTTCATTGTCAGTCACAGTGAGATGTGATCTTTTCTCTGAGTTTTTATAACAGTTCTTTTGTCTTCTGTGACATCTGCCAGATACTGCTTCTTCTTATAGAGATATTTGCTAATGTATAGGAAAACATTACAACACCTCTCTTGAGCAAAGCATTTTATGTAATTTATGCTGGTTTACAGAAAGATGTAAGATCTATACAAATATGGCATTAATACAATAAATTTTTATTTATGCTTATTGTAATTCTGATACTTTGATAGCTATTCTGTAAATCTTGGTAAATGAATAAGTGATTTTTTTGAAATTCATGATGTAATTGTCACATTTTACTGTGTGACCAGTACTTAGCACAAACTCTTTAAACAATTTAAATGTTTCTTACATACAAATGGCTAGATCAGAGTTTCACCTCCTCACTAACATTGCCCTTGAGACTTTGGTTTCACCTTTCTAGTTGCTGACATTGAGGATTTTCATTAATTCTTTCACCCAGATTGTGCTCAACTTTTCTGTTTACCTTACCAGCCAGACAGATGGTTGACTGACACCCTTTGGAATTTAGCCATGAACCTCAACTCTACTCAGTCTCCTTTACAGGAGAGACAAAACTTTCATGGGAACTGTGAGAAAGTAGTGTCCCCATCTCAGGCATGAGTCCTTCAGGCTACTCATTTCCATTATCTTCTGGAGGTAGGGCTAGGCAAAGATGTCTTTGAGTTAACACCCAAAATAAGATTCCTAAAGAAAAAATTGGTAAATTGAACTCATTGAGATTATTTTTGCTCTGTGGCAGACCCTGTTTAAAGGATAAAAGCATAAACCACAGAGGGGGAGAAATATTTACACACATTACTGCCCAAATAACTAGTACGTACCATATATAAACCCTGCATGTCTGTCAGCTTGTCATGCTGTGGGGCCTTTTGTGTTGCTGTGATCCTGGAAGCTATGCCACTGATATTTCAGATGACAGCAGGGCCACCCATGGTGGACAGGTTTCAGCTGAGCTTCCACATTAAGACAGGCTAGGGAGAAGGATCTGGCAGCCAAAACAATTAGCCATTGTACTGTGTAAATTGCAGAAAAGCACTGTGAAAGATGTTGTTGTTAGGTGCTATCCAGTCAGGTCTGACTCATAGCAACCCTCATAGGGTTTTCAATAGCATGAGCCTCCCAGGCTAGAAGGCATTCAAGAAGTGACTGGAGAAGAGTTGCATCCTCAAAACAGAGTTGACCTTAGTGATAGGAACTGAGTAAAGCCCTTGGTACTTCCTTTTGCTGATGTAACATGACTCAAAATGAGAAGAAACAGTGGCTGCAACAATGGTCTCAAACATAAAAAGATGGTGTGCATGCAAATGGTGGGTAGTGTTTCATTCTGTTGTGCATAGGGTCATTATGAGTCAGATCCAACTTGATGGCACCCTACAACAACAGTATGTAAAGAACAATAATATCGGAACAATAACAATATTTAAGGAACTTCTAAAACTCAACAGTGTAAAAGCAGTCTAGTTAGGAAAGAGACAAAAGTGAAGCTCTGGGTCCTGGGTGTGATGCCCAGCACCAAAAAAAAAAGGACTGGGGCCCTGCATCCCAGTAGTAGAGCACTTGCAAAGTATGTGTGAGAGGTCCTGAGTGGGTTCAGTTCCCAAGTACTGGAAAAAAAAATTTTGACAAAACCTAAAAAAAAGCCAGACATTGTTTAGCAGGTGAATGGTTAAACAAACTGTGGTATATCTGTACCACAGATCTAGTTAGCAATTAAAAGAAAAAAAATTCTGGACATACAACAACCTGGATGAATCTCTAGAAAATTAGTTGGAGACAAAGAACTAATCCCAGAAAGTAACCTACTGTATGATTCCATTTATATAACATTTTTAAAGTGGCAAATTATAGAAATAGGAAACAGACAATAGATTGCTAGGACTTAATAAAGGGGTGGAGTGTTAGAGGGAAGTGATTTTGATTGTAAACATTGCAATATAATGGATCCCTGTGGTGTTGGAATGTTCTGTATCTTGACTCTATCAATGTCAAGATCCTGATTGTAATTTTATGTTAAGTTTTGCAAGAAATTAGTTACCATCAATGGACACTAGGTAAAGGATATACAAGATTGCTTTGAATTAGTTGTTATAACTACATGTTAAACCACAATGATCTCAAAATAAAAAATTTAATTAAAAAATAACTGAACACCTAATACCTAACACATAACATGATAGCAATTGAACAGCAGTGTTGAGCAAAAATTGACACAGTGACAGACCTCAAGACACATTCTAGGAAGGGAAGACAGACACATTACTAAAATTGCATAAACAAGTGTATTATGCCTATGGTAAGTGCTATCAAGAAGATCTGTAAGAACTAATGATGAACAAATTTGACGTAGTCAGGGAAGATTTGACTCATGTACTAAGTAGGTCAGGGAGACTTGTTTTTACTAACTGCATGACTTTGAACAAATTATTTAAGCCTTTTGTATTTCAGTTTTCTCATCTGTTAATCAATAATAATATCACTGAAGCTTTCTTGTTGTGATTATATCTAAAACAAATATTAAATTAATGAATTTTTAAAGTGCTTAAGATACTGCTAGGATGTAGTAAGCTCTGTTTAAGAGTATAAATAAATGAATTTAAATAAATACATGGATACTTTTTATTTGTTGTTATGTTTTGAGTCAGAGGCTTGCTATGTTGCCTAGGTTGGCCTTAAATTGAAGGTCTTACTGCCTCTTCCTCCTGAGTAGCTGAGATTGCAGGCTAATAAAGGTATGATGTGAGATCTGAAGCATGAGTAGGAAAGTTAATTAGATGAAGAGGAGAGGGTAAGTTCCAAGCAGAGGGGACAGAAGGCAGGAAAGTTCCTAGTGAGACTCAGCGAGTGAAAGAAAGGTCAATGAAATGGATGCATAATGGAAAAAGCCAATGCTGTATTACTCTGTACCCCATCATCATTCCAATAAAGGGAGATAAATAGAAAAAAAAAAAAGGTCAGTGAATCTAGGTCAGTGACTCTAGAGTACTTCAAGTATATACTACAGCGCCAAATGAGGTGGTGGTGGTGGTGGTTAGGTGCCATCAAGTCAATCTCTGACTCATAGTGACCCCACATACAACAGGTGAAACACTACTGTCAATGCTTCTCTGCTATTCATAGGGTTTTCACTGCTGGATTGGTTTTTGGGAGTGGGTTGCTGGGTCCTTCTCCCAAGCCTACAATATCTGGTGTTCCCAGGCAGTCTTCCATCCAAGTACTAAGCAGGCCTGGCCCTGCTTAGCTTCCAAGATCTGATGGGATCAGATGCTATAGTGCTATGGCTGCAGGCGAATGAGATGGTACACACCTGTAATTCCAGTGACTTGGAAACAGAGGCAGGAGGATTGCACATTGGAGGCCAGAGGCAGCCTGGGTAGCTTACTGAGACCCTGTCTTAAAAAAATAATAATAAATGAGAAAGGAACTAGGGGTGCAGTTTAGTGGTAGAGCGCTTACAAAGTATTCACAAGGCCCTAGGTTCAGCCTCTAGTACTGCTAAAACAATATAAAACAAAACCAAACGACAAACCCAAATATATAGTACAAAAAGAAGGTGGGGAACTAAGCAGGGCCAGGCAGCATAGGGCTGCCTCTGCTATGTTAAGCAGTTTGTCTCCTAAGGGTTACAGGAAATGATTATAAGATTTTAATCTATGAAGAGGGGGAGAATTTACTGATCAGACTTGCTTTTTGAAAAACCTGTTGGTTGCATTGTGGGGATCAAATTAAGAGGCAGGCAAGGTGCTTGAATGTAGATCATTTAGGAATTTATCACAATAAACCAGGCTTTGTATCTGAGGATTTTCACAGGTCATGTCTAATCTTCATAACTGCAAGAATATGTTTGCAAGCTACTGTGTAGCTATGATAAAATTTTGAAATGATTTTAAATATACTTTTACAGTTAAAAAGGAACAGGTGACTACTTTATTACCCTTTTTTTTGTTGTTGTTATTTTTGTTTGTTTGTTTTTGTTTTTCAGACACGTTCTAACTATGTATATCTGAAGCTGGCCTCACACTCCATGTAGCTCATGGTAGCTTTGAAATTGCCATCCTCCTTTCTCAGTCTCCTTAGTGCCGGGATTATAGGCATGTGCCACCATACCCAGCCTTTTTAGCTGTTTAGGTGGTTTAAGTAGCCTTTTGTGATCTAGCCTGGGAATCAGAATTAAAACATAGTATTTAGATTTTCTTCTACTGTATTTCCTTTATGCTGCCTTAGAAATTTGGACATTTTATTGCAGTACTGTTCAGTAAAAATAGTTGTGCTTCAGATGTGAGCCATATATATAATTCAAAAAAAATTTAATAGCTACTTTAGAAAGGTAAAAAGAAAGTAGTGAGATTCAATTTAATAATATATTTTATTTAACCCAATATGTCTAAAATGTTATTTTTACCTATAATAAAATACAATATTAATAAGACATTAACATTCTTTTCCCATATTGTCTTAGAAAATTGGTGGTATTTTTATACTTAGAACACATCTCAATTTGGACTAGCCACATTTCAAAAGCTCAATAGCCATGTGTAGCTAGTATTTGCTGTATTAGACTGTACAGCTCTATGTATTTCTAGGTTAAGAAGGAATCATATCTTTTAAATTATCACATTTGTAGAAATAAATTTAAGCTTGAGCTTAATTAGCTTCTTTGGAACTGAGTTGGATGTTCTTGTTATAAAAAAAGGTCTGGAGCCCAGATGTCTCAAAGGTATATTATGAAATTAGTTTTTTTTTTAACAGTTTGAAAGAGTTAAGTTTTCAGTTACACTTAATAGTTTTTAAGGGACTTTCAGGGATGATATGGGACAGTATTTTGGAACTTTCTGATTGAGGTCCCTATACAAAGAAAAGCTTAATTATTTTAGACAGGTTTCCCAGTGCTGTGTGGCCTTTAATGTTCACTGAAGTATGTTATCACATAAGCCCTTCTCCTCTGATCATTCTGTAAATAAACGAGGGATAGGATATCTCTGTTCTTTGCAGAGTCTTAGCACACATACTTTAATACATCAAAGTTAAAATGATTCTTAAACTGTTAATGTTTATTTTTAAAAAAAGCCTTTTGATTATATGAGTCACATAATTTAGTTGTCTGAAAGGAGCTCAAAAACCTTAGCATTAGCAGTTATCTTCCTATTTTTCTATTTTAACATTTTACTTAACTATAAAACTTACTTTGATTAATATACAATCTCAGTATAGTGTAAAAGGCTATTTTTGATAGAGGTAACTATATGACATATATATGTAAGGTTGCAAAACAGTAAATTTTTAGATGTTTTTCTTTATAATTTATGTGTCAGTTTTTTGTTTATTTCCCCAAAACCAGTTTAGTAGTGTTGCCGAGAGGATTTGTTTATTGAAAACTGAATACATTTCTCTTTTTGATCTCATTGATTGAATAAGCTATTTGATACTTCTTGCCCATGTCCTGTGTTAGTCATTGTTCTAAATGCTGGGAATAAAAGCTTGTTCCCTAAGAGCTCTCAAATTGTCTCCATCTTCAAAGTGGTCTTTTAGCTAGGGAATTTATATGATAGATCTGTTAAAATGATAGTTATTATTAGTGATATTTTATTTTTCTAAGGAACTGTAGCTTATGCCTACTTTTTTATTAGGTGATTTTTCAATGTACAGAAGGAAAATTTAGTGAGGACCAGAGATTGTCTTAAAACAATCTTAAGTCTTTTGTACTATAATTCACTGCTAGAATTCAGCACTAGAATTGTATGCTGGCTTTTTGTTTGTTTGTTTGTTTTAGATGGGGTCTCATTGTATAGCCCAGGCTGGCCAGGAACTCTCTATGTAGACCAGGCTGGCCTAAAATTTATGTAGATCCTCCTGCCTCAGCTTCCAGAGTGCCGGGATTACAGGCCTACACCATCATGCCCAGTTTGGAATATGCTTATTTTCATGCATTATGGGAATTTACTGTGTGTACTTACTATGATTTATCTAATCAGTCTTGTTTTACAAGCCTTGTTGGTTTGACTGCTTTTATGATTGTGATAGTCAAGTCCCACATAGCCCACACATGTTCTGTTCTGTTCTTTTTTTGTTGGTATTTGGAAGTTGAACCCAACCTTGCACATACTTTGCAAATGCTCTACCACTGGGTCACAACCTCAGCCCATTTTTTGTTGTTGAGACAGGGTCTCTTTAAGTTATACAGGCTGCCTCTTGTTTGGAACCTGCAGTCTTCTGCCTCTACCTCCCAAGCCGCTAGGATTAGAGGCATGCACCACTGCACCTGGTGTCCACACATGTACTTTATAAGTCCCTTATTAATATCAGCACACTTACATTGAGTTTTTATTTTGATATTGAGTGAATAAGGAGGTGTAGTTAAAAAATCTAACTTTTTAGTAGTAATATTGTTTTTAGAATATAGAAAGTAAGAACAATGAAAACATGTTTATTTGGTTTTACCTGCTTTGCAAAATGAAAATTTTTATCTATTTTCACCTTTTTCCCTGGCTAGTATTTGATTATGGGCTCTGAAGATTTAAATTTTAAAATGATGAAAAGAGGCTGGGCAGAGTAGTGCATGCCTGTAATCCCAGTGACTCAGGAGGCAGAGGCAGGAGAATTGCAAGTTTGAGGCCTAAGTTAGGGTGACCCTGTCTCAAGATAAAAAATAAAAAAAGGGGTGACCCTGTCTTAAGATGAAAAATAAGAAAAGGGCTTGGGAATGCAGCTCAGTGTGGTAGAGTGCTTGCAGAAGTATGCACAAGACCCTAGGCTCACATCCCCAGTACCTCAGAAAAGAGAGGGAAGGGGCATGGGAAGGGAGGGAGGGAGGGAGGGGGAGAGAGAGAGAGAGAGAGAGAGAGAGAGAGAGAGAGAGAGAGAGAGAGAGAAATACTTTTAAATTTTAAAACTACAGAGTTAGTTTTTAAAATTGGGTAGGACTTGCACCTGGTAAAATACTCTAGCAGGACAGTCTTCTTGTAAACCTGGTACTTCAGCCATTTGTTCCCCTCCCTATGGGCAAGTTCCTTGGAAAGCGCTCTATAGATAGGCTATACATACATAAGCAATTATGAATTCTCCCCCATCCATTCTTTGTGGGAGAAAACTCCATATATTATAACATATTGTAACTGCATCCCTTTACATTGTTTTACATTTATATTTAATTTACATTTACATTGTAGTTGATCTTGAAGATTGTTTTACACTACTACTTGCAGACATTTTTCTTTTTTATAGCTGCATAGTAAGAAGAATATTATTAAATCACTCCTCAAAAACTTAATAGAAGTAGTTATTGTTATAGTGAATGAAGTTAGTAATTTTAAAATACAAGGCTCATAACTTTCCTCTTGTGCTGTTAAACTAGATGATTTTTATTATATGTTGGGAAATTGTTAAAACCATTTCCCTTCACCCTTCTTTTCCAGATAATCAGACAACTAAATGGAGTCTGAGCAGCTGTTCCATAGAGGCTACTATAGAAACAGCTACAACAGTATAACAAGTGCAAGTAGTGATGAGGAACTTTTAGATGGAGCAGGTGTTATTATGGACTTTCAAACTTCTGAAGATGACAATTTGTTAGATGGTGATACAGCAGTTGGTAAGTTCAGCATTACAACTTAGTGTTTGTAGTCATGAATCTCTATCAATAAATATATATGTGTGTATATTTATTGTTTCATTGAGATGAATTCACACAACATAAACTTAACTATTTTGAAGTTTACATTTCAGTGGCATTAGCACGTCTCTATGTTTATAGTGGCTAGGGATATTGAGCATTTTTTCCATGTGTTTCTTAGCCATACAGACTTCTTCATTTGAGAACTGTCTGTTCAGTTCCTTTGCCCACTTGTGTATTGGATTATTTGTTGTCTTGGGATTTGCTTTCTTGAGTTCTTTGTAAATTCTAGAAATTAGTCCTCTGTCGGATGTGTAGGATAAGAAGATTTTCTCCCATTCAGTGGGCTATTCCTTAACTCTGTTGATTGTTTTCTTTGCTGTACAGAAGCTTTTTAATATCATGTAATCCCATTTGTCGATTTTTGGTGCCATTTCCTGGGCAACTGGAGACTTGTTAAGGAAATACTTTCCTATTCCTATGTGTTGGGGTGCATTTCTTATCTTTTCTTCTAGCAGTTTTAAGTTTTTGGTTTTATGTTGAGGTGTCATTGATTTCCAGTTGACTTGTGCAAATTTAAGAGATATGGGTCTATTTTCATTTTTCTGCAGATGGATATCCAATGTCCTAGCAGCATTTGTTGAAGAGCTATCTTTTCTTTTCCCATTGAGCGTCCTTAGCCCCTTTGTTAAAGGTCATATGGCTGTAGTTGTGTGGGTGTATCTCTGGATCTTCAGTTATGTTCCATTCTATCACTTCTTTCTAAAACATTTTAATCACCTCAAAGAAAACCTCACATGTGGGTAAACTTTTAAATTTCAATACAGTATAACAAGAGAGATACAGAATCATGAAATTACAAGTGTGAAAATTGATGAATAACTGCAAAATACCTCCCCCCCCCCTTTTTTTTTGCAGTACTTAGGTATTGAACTTGGGCTGGGATTCAGCTCAGTTGGTAGAGCCCTGCTCTGCAGTCTCTGAGGTCCTGAGTTCTATTCCCAGCACCTCAAAAATGGGAGAAGGATGTGGCAATCTACTCCCTAGGCAATCCCAAAACAGCCATTGAAAACCCTGTGAAGGTCGCTGTGAATTAGACATGACCCAATGGCACTTAACAACAACAGGGATTGAACTCAGAGCCTCACAATACTTTCCAAGTGCTCCACCACTGGGCTGAACCCCTGGCCCGTTTTTGTTTCTTGTCTTGAGACAGGGTCTTGCTAAGTCATGCAGGCTGCCCCTGGCCTCAAATTTATGATCCTCCTGGCTCTACCTCCTGAGTCTCTGGGATTATAGGCATGTGCCACCACAGCTGGTTTTGTAAACACAATTTATATTACCGTCCTTCAATCCAAGAAACAGAACATTACCAGTATTCCACAATCCTTTTTGTTCCCACTTCAATTTCAAAAGTAACCATCATTTGATTTCTGTTTAGATTAGTTCTGAAATATTTAAACTTTATATAAAGGGAATCATGGCACATATACTATTTTATATCCAGCTTCTTGTATTTTGAGATCATCTGTGTTATTACAGTAGTTAATTCATTTCCATTGCTGTATAGTATCCCTTTATATAAATATGCTTCAGTTGATTTATTCTAGTGCTGATATATGTATATTTTTTCTTTGAAGATTCATCTATTACTAATAGTCTTGCTAGAAATTTTCATGTACGTGATTTTAGTGTATATTGTATATATACATTTCTGTGTGATTTGTACTCAGAAGGGAATCCTTAGATCTTAGAGTATGTATTTCTCAGCATTATCAGAGACTGTCAGAAATACTTCTAAAGTAGTTATAGCTTGTATATTTCTACTAGAAGTTTGTGAAAATTCTGCTTGCTCCACATATTGGCCAATACTTGAAGTTATCTGTTTTTTAAATTCTGACTGCTTTGTGTCTGCAATAGTCTCTCATTTTGCTTTGACTTTACATTTACCTGATGGTTTATGAGTATAAATGCCTTTTTGTATGTTTTTTTTTGTTTGTTTTGGCTTTTTAGATTGCCAACCATCCTTCTTCTGCCATTACCTCCTGAGTACTGGGATTATAGCCATGTGCCACCATGCCTGACTCTTTTGTCTATTTTATGTTGTTGTTAGGTGTTGTTGAGTTGGGTCCAACTCATAGTGACCTTCATAGAGTTTTCAATGACTGATGTTTTGAGATTGCTTCAGGAGTGGATTACCACAGTCCTGTTTTTGCAGACCTGGGGATTGAACTGAGGGCCTCAGAGAATGCAGAGCAGCACTCCACCAGCTAAGCTAAACCCCAATACATTGCCTATTTTATAGGAGCTCATTATGCCTTCTTTCTTTTCTCAGATACCTGTCTTCTCTCACTCTGTGGTACATTTTTTCATTTCCTTAGTGGAATCTTTTGATGAAGATGTCATTGATTCTAATGGAATCCAGTTTATTTCTCTTTATTCTTTGCACTTTCTGTGTCCTGTTCAAGAAACTTCTGAGTCAGGCATGGTGGTGCACACCTATAATCCCAGCACTTGAGAGGCTTTAAGGTCACAAAGATATTCTTGTATTTTCTTCTAGAATTTTTAAATGTCATACACAGATTTATAATCTACATGCAGTTAATTTTCAAATAGAATGTAAATAAGAGTTCAAATTCATTTTTTTCCCATGTGAATGACTAGTTGATCCAGTACCATTTTTTCAGTCTGCTACAGTGACATCTTTGTCATATACCAAGTTCATGTGCTTCTGGATTTTCTACTATGTTACATTTCTGAAATATTTGCATATTCTTATGCCAAAACCTAGCATGTATATGAGTTTTATATTTAAATTTGTCTTTATCTTTTATTGGCCTATAGTCTATTTACATTTAACATAATCACCAATATATTTGGTTTCAGACCTTCAGTGTTTCCATTTATTTTCTATTCCATCATATCAGTTCTTTTCTCTCCCCTTTTTTGTTTAGTGCAATCTCTCCTTTTTTGTTTAGTGCAGGAATATCCAACCTACAGCCCACAGTGTGCATGTGGTCAAAGACTCCTAGTAATGTGGCCCCACAAAATCTTTTTATCTTCATTTTTTTATTTTTTTGCAATACTCTGTGGTTGAACCCAGAGCCTTACACATGCTCTGCAAGCACTATACCACTGAGTTGAATCTCCAGCCCATCTTTTACCTTTTATTTCGGGATAGGGTCTTGCCATATTATGATGACTGCCTGTGGACTTGAACTTGTGATTCTCCTGCCTCTGCCTCCTGAGTTGCTGGGAGTACAGGTATGCCACCATACCATCTCCACAAAATCTTTTAACATCATGCAGTTTTAGTGTTTTATTTTTTTCAGGAGCCCATACATAGTTCCAATTTTGAAGTTCCAAAGTGATACTGTGAATATTTATAGACCAACACCTAATTCTGCTTTACAACATATTGGGATGGTGCCACAGTATCAAATTCTAACCTTCAAATAAGCATAAATATGTCATAGTTGGTAACGTGAGTCAGGTTAGTACTATTGCCCACCACCTGGTTGGTCAAGTATAATGGGTTGAATTTGAAGTGATTTGAAGCTGTTCAAAGCCACTTATGTGTGCCTTAGATATTGCATGAGTTTTCAGCAACTTGGTGAATAAAATACAATAATTGCTAATGTATTTGAAAATTTAATTCAGCCCAGTTCTGGATGCTGCAAATTGACCATTGCAGAAATTCCTTGAGAACTCACCAGGAATTGTGATCACTTACTTGCATTGCACCAGACATTGATAGATTAGTTTTACAAAAACAAGATCAAATTTCCCACTAGTTTTATATTATCCTATTTCTTTAAACTTTATAATAAGAAATGTGTATAAAAGAAGTCTTATGTATATGTATTAACTATATTATATAATTTATGTGTAGTGTAAGACAAGTCCTCTTTACTCACTGTGACCCGGGGAAGACAAAAGGTTTGACATCCCTAGTTTAGTGGGTTGTTGTTATGTGCTGTTAAGTCGGTGTCCAACTCATAGCAACCCTATATACAACAGATGAAACACTATTATCAATGCTTCTCTGCTATTCATAGAGTTCTTAATGGCTGGTTGTTTATTGGGAGTGGGCTGCCAGGTCCTTTTTCCAAGACTATAGCACCCAGTATTCCCAGGCGGTCTCCCATCCAAATACTAACCAGACCCTACCCTGCTTAGCTTTCAAGATCGGACATCACAGTGGTATGGCTGCAGGCAGTTTAGTGGGTTACTGTTCAGATAATAATTTTTGTTGTTGATGGTGCTCTCGAGTCGGTATCTGACTCATAGGGACCTTCATAGGGTTTTCAATGGCTGACTATTTCGGGATTGCCTTGGGAGTGGATTGCTAGGTCCTTCTCCCATTTTTGTGGTGCTGGGAATCGAACTCAGGACCTCAGAGACTGCAGCACAGCGCTTTACCAACTGAGCTAAATCCCAGCCCTTCAGATAATAATATGTACCCTTAATTTATTAGTTCTTTAAGTTACTACTTTTATTCTTTTTCCTTTCTCTTTTCTTTTTTCTTTTTTTCTGTCTTTTTTTTTTGATGCTGGTGTTATGGTTTGAATCTAAATTGTCTCCCAGAAGTCATGTGTTTGAACATTATGTCTCCAGGTAGTAGTACTGTTCTGGGAGTCTGTGGAACTTTGAGACGTAGGATTTAGCTTCTAGCTGGTGGAAGTAAGTCATTGGGGGAAGGCTTTTGGAGGCTTTACACAGGCCCTTAGTCCCAGTAGCCCTATCTCTATTTCCTGATGATACAGTGTGAAGTTGTTTACCACAGGCCCTACCACCAGCTTCTTCGCCATGCCTCCCCACCTTATGGATTGAGATACTTTAAACTGGGAGCTACAATAAAACTATCCTTCCTAAGTTGTTTCTGTCAGATATTTTGCCACAGCAACACAAAAACTAACCAATACAGTAAACTTGTACGAAAGAGTACAGTTGTCATCTTCTAGAAACCTGATCATGTGGTTCCAAGGCTGTTGGAACTGGTTTGCAGGAGGAGTTTGGAAAAATTTAGAGATGCAGGCTAGAGAAGCCCTTGAATGCTGTAAGCAGAGTTTGATGGGCCATTCTGGTGAGACTTTAAACGATCAGAATGCCGGGAGAAATGTGGATAGAAAAGGTGGTGCTCACAGGACTTCAGAGGGAGATGAAGACATTATTGGCAACTGGACTGGAGGCCATTCATTTTACCTTTTGGCAAAAAGTTTGTCCATGTTTTGCTGGAGACCTAAAGATTTGAGTGAGACTGAATTCAAAAGTAATAGACTAACAGAGAAAATTTCAAGACAGAATAGTATTGAGGATGTGGCTTGGTTATTATTGGATGGCTTTTAGCTAGATTTATGATGAAAAAAAGTACAAAAAGCAGAGCAAAAAGATTTGAAGAACGTGTAGTCTGGCCAGAAAAGCTGTGGGTTTAAAGTTGCAGACAAAGCAAATTTGGTCAATTGATAAAGGGAGAAGGGCCATTAAAGAGAACCCAAGCACATATGGTGGCCTTATCTGGGCTCCAACAAGCTTGGGCATCTGCTCCTATGCTCTTGTCATTTACAGGCCTCATGGCTCACTTGGACTGACTCCACGTGTTGCTGATAGCTCCTCTTGGCAGACTTGCACATTGCTGGTGTGTCCAGCATCAGGGAGTCTCCCTTGCAGCTTCGGCTGCAGTCTCAAAGCTTTATATACCAGTCCTTTAGCGGCTCTCTCCAGGGAATCCAACCATGGCCATGAACCTTTCAGGGCCAGAGGGGAAATGTGATGAGTTGAATCTAAATTATCCCCCAAAAGTTATGTGTTAGAATGCTAGGTCCCCAGGGATGGTGTTCTGGAAGTCTGTGGAACTTTAGGAGGTGGAACCTGGCTGTCAGAAGTAAGTCAGTGGGAGACAGAACTTTGGACAGGTCTTTACACAGGTCCCCAGTCCCAGTAACTAGCTCTTTGCTTCCTAATGCCGTGATGTGAAGTCCTTTGTCACAGGCCCTGCTATCAGCTGTTACACCATGTCTCCCCACTGTTATGGACTCCTATAAGTTGTTTATGTCAGATCATTTGTCAACCCCCCACATGTCTGTCAGCTCATCATGCTGTAGGGGTTTGCATGTTGATGTGATGCTGAAAACTATGCCACCAGTTCAGGTACCAGCAGGGCCACCCATGGTGGAGAGGTTTCAGCTGAGCTTCCAGACTAAGACAGACTTGGGAGAAGGACCTGGCAGCGCACTCCCAAAACAACCATTAAAACCCCTATGAATAGCAGAGAAGCATTGTTAGATACAGTGCCAGAAAATGAACCACTCAGGCTAGAAGGCATCCAAGAAATGACTGGGGAAGAGTTGCCTGCTCAAAGTAGAGTTGACCTTAATGATGGGAATGGAGTAAGCCTGTGGGACCTCCAGTTGCTGATATGGCACAACTCAAAATGAGAAGAAACATAGTGACTGCAACAGTGGGCTCAAACATAAAAAGATAATGTGTGTGGCACAGTGTTGGGTAGTATTATGTTCCGCTGTACTTAGAGTCACTATGAGTCAGGTCTCACTTGATGGCACCTAACAACAACAACAAAAACAAGTTTGTTATAGTGATGGGAAAAGTAACTAACAGCTGGGAATTGAACCCAAGGCTTTGTGCATGTAAGCATTCTACTACTGAGCTACATCATTAGCTATAATTTATTGCTTTTACCACTTCTTGAAAAGTTCAAAGGTCTCAGAATACTTGACCCTTTCCTATCCCCCTCCTCCTTTTTATGCACCTTTATTGTCCTCTATTTTAACTCTTAACAGACAGGTAGATAGATAGGTAAATAGGTAGATAGATACAAGTTTGTTGCTTGTTTGTTTTATTTGTTTGTTTTCCTTGGGATAAGCCCCCACTATGGAGCCCAGGCTGGCCTCAAACTCCTGGGCACAAGCAATCCTTTTGCATCAGCTTCCTGAGTACCTGAGACTACAGGTGTATGCCACCATGCCTAGCTTCTTTATATATTTTAAGCTATACAGATGTAATCACTGTTGTTTTGTATAGTCAGTTTCTATTTAGATTTAACCACATCTGTACTTTTTCCATTGCTCTTCATTCTATACAGACAAAAACATTTTCATATTTCTGTTTGGAGTATTTTTCTGCCTAAATAACTCTCATTAGTATTTCTTTTAGTTACCACATGCTAGGAATAAATTCACTCAGTTTTCATAAAGGTCTTTCTTTCACCTTTATTTTTGAAGGATATTTTTCTAGCTATATTCCAGATTCATAGTTATCTTTGAACACTTTAAAGATGTAATTCTGGAGGTGGGGATATAGCTCAGTGGCAGAGCGCTTCCCTAACATGTAGAAGACCTTGAGTTCAATCCCTGGCTCCACAAAACTAAGTAAATACATAAATGATATTTGCCTAAAATCAATCACTGATGTAATTCTGATCTCATTTGCCTTCTGTTATTTCTCTTGAAAAGTCAAGTATCAGTCTCGTTACTGCTTCCTGAAGGATAGTATGTCTTGTCTTTTCTCCCCCTCTGGCTGTTTTTTTCTTTTGTTGTTGGTTTTGTGTTTGGTTTTATTTTTTTGCCTCGCACGTGGCTAGGCAAGCACTCTACCACTGAACTACATCCTCAGTGCATGCTCTTTGGTTTTAAGATTTTTTCCCCCTTAATCTTTACTTATAAGAAGCTTAACCAGTATATACCTCAGTGTGGTTTTCTATGTATTTATCCTGGCTGGATTTATTAGAGCTTCCTAAATATGTGACTTGATATTTTTTTCATCTTTGGACCATTTTCACCAGTATATCTTCAAATGTTGCTTTGACCTTTCTTTTTGTCCTCTCCTGTCATGACTCTAAGTGCATGTGTTAAACCTTCTCACTGTGTCTCTTGTACTTTTCTCTATTTTGCATTCTTCTTTCTTTTCATGTGGATATTTCAACTCACTGGAACAAATATTAAGGAACATATTAGCTGATTGTTTAGTTTTGTGAGAAATTGCCAAACTATCCTCCAGACTGTCTGTACCAATTTGTACTCCCTCCTGGAATAAATCAGAATTTTTGTTGCTCCACATTCTCATCAGTATTTTGTGTTGTCATTGTTTTGTGGTTTAGCTATTTTAATAGTATGGTATGATATCTCATTGTTATTTTCTGTTTTTTAAATTTCAGTTATTTCTCACCTATTGTGTTTCTTTTTTTAAAAAGTAGATTTCCATATTCTAGGAGAAATTCCCTTTATTATTGGTCTTTTTGAGCATGTTTTATTTTTGTAGTGAGAAACATACTGATTCTCTTTATTCCAGAAAGGGTGTAAGGCAGTTTATAAAAATACACAAAATTTAGTCATTAACATAGTATTTGACAAGGAGGAAGCAAAAAGAAAGCAACTTGAAATGACATAAAATGTAGAGACAAGACCATTAAAAAATGTTACCAGCATATTTCATAAGGTGAGACAACACATTTGTCTCTAGGCTTAATAGCAACAAGTGAACAAGAGAACCTGTTTCATTAAATGATTCAGTGTTTGTAAGAGCAAAACCTAACGGGTTGTTCAGCAAACACTCTCTTACTATTATTAAAATAAGTTTCTGTGTGACATTTAAAGTAGTTGCCTTCTAAATATATTAAACAGTGATTTTCAGGAATGAGTAAATTGTAGTGATTTTCACAGGGCTTTTGTTATAATATTAATTGATAACTCCTAATTGTATCACAAGTCCTAATTCTACAGGGGCATAAGTTGAGCATCCCTAATCCCCATAACTGAAATCTAAAATGCTATGAAATCTGCAGCTCTTTGAGCTCTGACGTGATGCCACAAATGGAAAATTTCATACCATGAAACTTCATTTCATGCAAAAAGTTATTTAAAATATCTAATAAAATTACCTTTAGGCTGTGTGTATAAGGTATATTTAAAACGTTGGAGACACATGATGCTTAGAGTGTAACCTAATGACTTCTTTAACCTTAATTACCTCTTTAAAGAGGTAATTTGGACCTTATCTCCAAATACATTCACTTTCTGAGGTATGGGGGTAATGACTTAAGAAGGATTTGAGGGGAACACAGTTAGACACGTAACAACTGATCAGTCCAAATCTTGCCTGTATTCACACATTTCACTAAGTTAACTCTAGAAATCACAGTTTTTCCTATCACTACCAAAAGCATCCAAAAACCTTTAAAATTTGGGAAGATGTCTGGCTTACAGTGCTTAAGTTTTCCAAATTTTAAGTTTTGCTTAAGAGATCACAAATATATCTTAGCAACAAATACTGTCAGTTGTTTTGCTTGAAGAGACAGGATTACTTGATTCATGTTGAGAACACACCTGCCAGATTCTGAGGGCCAAGTAACTATAGTTAAGTGTTCTTTAAAATAAAAATGATGTTTGTGAAAAAAAGTTCACCTTCATCCCAAATGTTAACAGAAGAGCTTTTCCTTAAGATGAAATCATTGTACAATTGTATGAGCAGAAGTTATCCATATATTCTTCCCATTTTGTCACACAGAATACTAAAAGGATGTTGTTAGGTGCCATCAAGTCAGTGTCCTACTCATAGGGATCCTGCGTACAACAGGCAGAACACTATTGTCAGTGCTTCTCTGCTGTTTTAGGGTTTTCAATGGCGGATTGATTTTTGGGAGCGGGTTGCTGGGTCCTTCTCCCAAGCCTACAGCACCTGGTGTTCTCAGGTGGTCTCCCATCCAAGTACTAACCAGGCCCGACCCTGCTTAGCTTCTGAGATCTGACAGGATCGGAGGCCACAGGGCTACAGCTGCAGGCACTAAAACGATAGTGTACTTAAAAATGGTGATGTTATGTTTTTTATTTTTTAATTTAATTTAATTTTTTCCCTTTTGACACTACGCGGGGGTTCAACCCAGGACCTGTGCATGGTAGGCAAGTGTTCTTACACTGACCTGCACTCCCAGCACCGCTATGTATTTTTTCATTTTAAATTTTGAGATGGGGCCTTGCTAGGTTGTGCAGGCTGCCTCTGGCTTGGAACTTGCAACATTCATCCCTCGGCCTCTGGGAGTTCTAGGATTGCATGCCTGTGCCATCATGATAGGCTGAGGGTAGTGATTTTATTTTATTTTAATTTTATTCTTTTTTGGTGGTAGAAACTGAACCCAGGGCCTTGCATTTGCTAGGCCAGCACTCTACCACTGAGTTAAATCCCCAACTCCAAAAATGGTGATTTTATAAAGTAGATTTTATTTATTGTTTTACCAAAGACATTCGGATTAAAAACAAGCTTTTGTTTTTTTCTAAGTGTACAGTGGTGAAAAATACAATGCTGTCTTGTACATTTTGATGCCTTTGCTTTGATTTGTGCTAGATGACAGGTGTTTTACCTACTTGTTTAATACCATAAATGCAAAGGTTAATACAAGGAAAAGAGAGAAGAATGTGGCTGAGTAATGGCCCCTCCCACACCCTAAGCCCTGGCACCTGTAAAGGTGTTACCATACATGGTGTGATTGTGATTGTGTCAAAGATCTTGGGATCCGGAAAGTATCCTGGATTGCCAGGGTGGTGCTAGTGTAATCATAAATGTTAACAGAGGGAGGCATAAGGATCAATGTCAGTAGTAGCAGACGTAAAGAAAGAAGCAAGAGGTTAAAAATGATACTAGGAAGAGGCCATGAGTCAAAGAAAGAAGGGGGCTTCTAGAAGCTGGAAAAACAAGGAAATAGATTTTCCCCTGAAGCCTCTGCAAAGACTGTGTCCCAGATGACACCTTGATCTTCAACTTTGGACATCGAGAACTGTAAGAGAATAAATTTGTGTTGTTTAAACCAGTAAATCTGCAGTAATTTGTTACTGAAACAGTAGGAAACTGAGAAGTGTCTTCTCAGTTGTTGTTAGGTGCCGTCAAGTCGGTGTCCTACTCATAGCGACCCTCTGTACAACAGGGGAAACACTATTGTCAGTGCTTCTCTGCTGTTCATAGGGTTTTCAATGGCAGGTTGATTTTTGGGAGGGGGTTGCCAGGTCCTTCTCCCAAGCCTACAGCTTCTGGTGTTCCCAGGCAGTCTCCCATCCAGGTACTAACCAGGCCCGACCCTGCTTAGCTTCTGAGATCTGACGGGATCAGAAGCCACAGGGCTACAGCTGCAGAGAAGTGTCTTAGTGTGGTTGAAAATGGCTTCATCCTCAGAGACACCCTGAAAAATATCGTGGGGATCTCTAAGGGACTGTGGACCACACTTGACCACACCATAAGGATTCTGTTTTAAAATAAGCTAGGTGCCAGATGCATACTGTGCAACTGAATAAGATGACTTACTCTATTATAAACTGTAAGAGTGGAAGGTTTATATAAAAAGGGTAGAATCTGTAAATAGAGTATCCCAGTTCTCTTAAAATATTACACAGACACAACATGCAAATTTGGAGGGAAATACATGAAAATATAGTTCACTGATTTTTTTTTTCTTTCTGGTACTGGGAGTTGAACCCAGGGCCTCGCGCCTGTGTGCTTTGCAAGTGCTGTACTACTGAACTGCACCCCCAGCCCACTTTTTTCGTTTTTACTTTTTGAGACAGGGTCTGGCTAAATTATTCAGACTGCCTCTGGTCTCGAACTTGTGATCCTCCCACCTCTGCCTCCTGAGCCGCGGGATTACAGGCATGTGCCACTGCTCCTGGATCATTGATTATTTTTTAAACTTGATTTATAACTTGTAAATATTTAGTCATCTGGTAAGTGGGTTTTTTGTAACCATTTTCCTGGGCCTTGTAACTGTTGGCCTTAGGCTTATGTCTGGCTGCCATTCCTCCTTGCATATGATTCTTTGTCTATAATACCAGTTATAATTTGTGATGTGCTTCTCAAATTAATTATTAGTTCTTCTAGAAAGCCTTCCCTTACTTCTCAAGTTGGAGTTAAGGGCTCCTCCTATATAGTGAGCTACATTGCTTCTGTAGTGTTTGATTCCTTGACTTTATTGTTAAATTTGTCTTAATGTGTATTTGCTGGCCTTCCTCTAGATTAGGGTGGGGGTTTAGCTCAGTTGGTAGAACACTGCTCTGCACTCTCTGAGGACCTGGGTTCGATCCCTAGCACCACAAAAATGAGAAGAACATGGTAGTCCACTCCTGAAGCAATCCCCAAACAGTGATTGAAAACCCTATGAGGGTTGCTTTGAGTCAGAGAAGACTTGACAGCACCTAACAACAACAACCACCTCTAGATTAAGCTAGACATTTTTCAGTAAAATTATCCCAGTAACTCCTGTTGGCTTATAAGTAATTTATTTTCCTCTCCACATAGTTTTGTTTAGAGCTGAGTATAGAGTGCACTTGGAGGCAGAGGAAACAGGTTATGTGAAAGCCCTCAGGTAGAAAGGAGTTTGAAGCTTAGGAGAACATGGCTAGAATATAGAGAGTGAGAGCTTTTAGAAAGGGAGGGGCTGAGGCTGAAGAAGTAGTTAAGCAAGGTCTAAATGATACAAGGGCTGGGATGTGGCTCAGTTGGTAGAGCGCTGCGCTGCAGTCTCTGAGGTCCCCAGTTCAATTCCCAGCACCACAAAAATGGGAGAAGGACCTGGCAATCCACTCCCAAGGCAATCCCGAAACAGTCAGCCATTGAAAACCCTGTGAGGGCCGCTATGAGTCGGATACCGACTCGACGGCACCTAACAACAACAACAAATGATACAAGGTAAGTTTTTGGCACTTTTCTCTAAGACTGATGGGAAATCACTGAGAGTTTTGAAACTTGGAAATGATATGATCTTTGTGATTTTAAAAGGTCATTCAGCTGCTGTGTCAGCAAATAGGAAGTAGTAAGAAGTGGAAAATGTAATAGTTAAGGTAGATGGTGTACAGTATTTTGAATATTGATGGTAGAATTACTGCTGAAGATAAAAAAATCTAAGTGTTGCTAAGACAGTTGGAGTTGGTTGCTTTCTATGCCTAGGAATAATGAAGCTCTTTGTTATCAACTTCAGGTAGAAAACACTACTAAAATAATCCAAGAGTAGCTTTCTAGTACACACAATATCTTTGTATGTGGATTTATAAGCAAAAAAAAAAAAATTTCTCGTAGTATAAAGTTGTATTATAGCTCAGAAATCTATAAAAGGAATTCTGAATTAGAATAACTTGACTTGTAGTATTTCAAAGGTTATGTTTGTGCGTGTTACCTTCAGTAAGACAAGCTGATTTTAGTAGTATTGTTTTACCTGGGATCTACCAATAACATTGGTGGTGGTATTCTAATGAATGAGACATTTGGCAACACATCAAATTTGAAATTCTTAAGCCTTTTGAAACTATAAAATAGTCACATTGTGAATCTTTGGTAAAGGGTGTTTTAGAAATGCTTAAAATGAAGTTAAAACACACCACTACTACCATCGAAATGGATGTCTGTTGGAGAAAAGTCAAGACTCTTTCAAATGGTCTACTCCGAATTATTTTTAGAAATAAATAATTCCAGAGTTCATCTGATACTTTTTCTTAGCAAGGTCATGTTCTTCATACATGTGATACCCTTCACATTGTGTGGCCAACTACTACCTTGTAAACATTTTTGGCACCTGTCTCCAGACTGTACCAGCTGGAGCAACTTAGTTAACCTACTTAATATGTGTAGAGATAGGGAACTGTCCAAACCTCTGTGTTTATATGAGAGTAAAGTAATACATTTAGAGAAAATTAACCCATACAAGGTTTATGAAGTGCTGTGATTCAGGATGTTTCAAATGTACTAGGAAAAAGAACTTGATAAACTGGTGCCTGGATAAAATTATCCCAGTGGAAAGCTAATCAAAAGCTGAATTGGTATGATCATAACAATCATTGGAAAGAAGTGAGCTTAATTTTTATCATAAAATACAGACCCTGGTTATTTGTACCTCAGATATCATCTGCAATTATTGTCATTGCTCTGGAAAAGAAATTAAGATTTTTTTTTTAATTTAAAAAAGGCCCAAAGATAGCTAACTTAAATTAAGTCAGGCTAGGTGTGGGAGGTCATGCTGTAATAACAACAACTCAGGAGGTGGAGGTTTGCAAGGGGATCGCAGATTTGAGGCCAGAGGCAGCCTGCATAACTTAGCGAAATTCTGTCTCAAGATAAAAAAAATAAAAATTGGGTTGGGGATGCAGCTCAGTGGTAGAGCACATGCAAAGTATGTGCAAGGCCCTGGGTTCAACCCCCAAGTACCTCCCCCCCAAAAAAGACAAATTAAGTCACTGAAGAACTTTTTTGTATGTGCAGTGTTCACTCTCCTCTCATTTGAATGTCATGGTATAATGAATTAACTTTTCTCCAGCTCATGGGCACTATTACCTATAAACGATCCTTGCGAGAGTTGAGAATACTTAGAGGGACTTTCTTAGTAGTGCTCAGAAGAAAGGAAAGTCAGTATAGACGCTTACGGAACTTGTTACTTGTAACTGGTTGAGACTGTAAATAAGATTTAACTGGAGGGGTTCAGGTAGCGAAAATAAAAGAAGAAATCCGCATTACCTGTTAAAAGAATTAGAAATATTTAGGATAAGTTTCTAACTCAAAAACTTTTGGTTAATGACATAACACATCAGAAAATACATAAAACATAATTGTACAATTTAATGAGTTATTACAATACAAGCATCTTTGCATCTCACCCAGGTTAACAAAGCATAGCCGTATTCCAGAAGCCTCTTGCATATGCCTCTCTGATTCTAATCCCTTCCTGTTCCTCTAGATGTAAATAGTTTTCTCTTTGTTTAGTCACTTTCTTGCTTTACTTTATGATTTTATCATCTAAGTATATATCCTTAAGAATATAATTTAGTAATGCCTCTTTTTGAAAGTTAAAAAAATGGAATCACTTGGTTTATATGCCTTTGTTTCTTGCTTTTATACAATGTGGTTTTTCCAGAATCTTCCATGTTGTTGCAGATAGTGACTGTTTGTAATTTTAATTTAGAAGATACCATTCTTTTAATGAATATACTATAATTTACCCATTCTTTTTTTTAATTTTAATGGGTCTTTAAGTTCTATACAGTTTTTAGTGGTTACAAACAATGCTACTTAGGGTATTTTGGATGTATCCTGATGAATAGTAGACAAGCTTTGTTTACCCTAGGTGTGAACTTACTGGATCATAGGTTATGTTTTCCATAATGGTATTCCAGTGTACACTCAGATCAGGAATGTATGAGAGCTTCCATTGCTCAGTATTCATGAACCACTTGATATTGCCAGACATCTAATTTTATCATAGTTTGCAGTTGTTCTAATTTTCGTTTTCTTGGTGACCAGGGAGGTTAAGCATCTTCTCATGCTTACCAGCTGTTTGGAAATCCTTTTTGAAATACCATGTAGTTTACCTGCTCATTTTTTCTGTTGGAACATCTGTCTTCTTAGAGAAGTTCTTTTATTTTCTCAGTACAAACTTTTTGATGGGTAAAGGTGTAAATATCTTCTACTCTATGTATTGCAATTCACTGTTCTAATGGACATATTATGAACAGATGTTCTTAATTGAAATGTGGTCCTGCGTGTTAATCTTTTCCTTCATAGCTGATGTGCTTTGTGTCTTAATAATGTTATTAACTTAAGGTCATAGAGATATTTTCCTATATTATTTGGTGAGAGCTTTATTAGCTTTTTACATTTATGTCTATAATCATCTGAATGATGGCATGGAGGGGTGCACATGTGTATGCATGCATGCCCATTCTTACTGTGTTATTTATCTACTTTTACATGTAGATAACAAGTTGCTCCAGCATCATTTATTATGGAAACTACTTTTTAAATCTATCGTGTTACCCCTGATTTATATGAATGGCCCATATATAGGAGGATCTATTTCTATACTCCTTTTTCTGTGCTATTGTTTTTCTTGTCTTCATAATTTTTATTCTGTCTTCTAGTTCTCCTTTTCTCCTTCTACTTCCCTTAACTCTTCCTCCATCACCCGTTTGTTTCCCCTCCTCTTTCTCATTTCTCTTTTCGTTTCCCTCTTCCCCACATTGATCTGCATCCCTGTGGATTTACCAATCATTAGTCTTTTAAACAAATGAGTATTATCTTTGTTGTTCTTTTCTGTTATGTATTTATTTTCTGTTTCGTTAACTTCTAATCTTATTTCCTTTTACTTTCTTTGGGTTTATTTTGCTATATTTTTTATTTCTTGAAGTAGACTGTTAGCTCCTTAGTTTTAAGGCACCTTTTCAGATAAATCCATTTAAAGCTATTTGTTTCCCTCTAGATATTGTTGTATTTTTATGCCATAAGCCTTTATTATCATTATCACTGATTAGAAATCTCTTTTTTTTTTTTACAGTACTGGGGATTGAACCCAGGATTTCACACATACTTTGCAAACGCTACTACTGGATGCATTTTTTTTACTTTTTATCTTGAGACAGGATCTCGTTAAATTATGCAGGCTGCCTGCTATCCTCCTGACTCCACCTCCCAGGTCACTGGGATTACAGATGTGAGCCACCATACCCGGCTAGAAGTCATTTTTAACGTCTACAATGATATCTGCTTTGGCCTATATGTTATTTAGAAGTGTAGTTCATAATACCCAAATATATGCGGGAAATTCTGGTTAAATTTTTAAGTGAATTATAACATTATTGCATTGTGGTCAGAGAATATACACTGAGTGATTTTAGTGGGTTGAAGTCTTTGCCAACTTGTGTTGTGATTCAGGAAAAACAATTTTTATAAATGTTCCATGAGAGAGTAAGAGGAGATGTATGTGTAGTGTGTGTACAGGTATGAGTTTTAGTTACGGTGTTCTTTATATAAAGTTACTCATGTGTTTAAATGATCTGTTTTCCTTCCTGATTTTTCTCCTTGTTTCCATTAAGATTTGATAATGATATATATATATTTTTTACTTTATTTGTAGATTTCTCTACTACCTGTTAGTTTGTCAATTTTTGTTTTATATATGTTGATCCCACATTAGTAGGTTATATCTTCATGGTGAATTGAGCCACTTTTATTTTTTTAAATGACTTTTTATTTCTAGTAATACTTTCCCTCCCTTTCTCCCTTTCTCCTCCCTCCCTCCCTCCCTCTCTTCCTTCTTCCTTATACTGAGAAGTTGAACCGAGGGCCTCTCACATACTTTGCAAGAGCTCTGCCATGTAGCTGCACCCCTAGCCCAGTTTTTATTTTTTTTTGAGACAGAGTCTCAATATGTTGCACAGGCTGCCTCTGTCCTTGAACTGGAAAACCTCCTGCCTCAGCCTCCTGAGTTGCTGGGATTACAGGCATATGCCATGGTGCCTGACTCAGTATTAGATTTTTTTTTTTCAGTGCTAGGGATCAAACCTAGGGCCTTGCACATGCTAGGCAACCACTCCATCACTGAGCTACATCCCCAGCCTAGTTATACTTACTTACTTAAGGTTTACTCTAATATTATTCCCTATGGTTTTTGTTGGGGGAGGGAAGATTAGGATTTACATGCCATACTTTTTAGAAATCCTTTTACTTTCAGTCTTTCTGCATTCATGTGTTTTAGTTAAGAGTTTTTTAAACATATAGTTGGGTTTAAAAATCCAATTAGATAGTACTTATCTTTTAATTGGAGCATTCAGTCTACTTACACTTAATGTAAATATTTATATTTTAGGGTATAAATATTTCTAAAAACTAGAATGCTAAAATTTTCTTTTGCTTAGTCTTTGTACCAGCTTATGTTCATACATGAGTATTTTTGACAAATCCCTTGAAATGGAATTGTTTAGGTACAGAATTTTTTTCTTTGAAAATTTAAGTACTTAAAACTATGCTGTAGTTTTTCTTGGATCATTAGTGTTATAAGGTGCTTAAAGACTGGACCCTTATGATGCTATTGTCATCTATTGTGTCTCCCTGCTTTATAGACATGGAGAGATTGTGATTTATCCAGAATCCCACATCAGGTTGAAGTTAAAATCTACAATGCATTTGAAATATCCTCCCCTTCTGAAGTCCTAAGTCCTTCTCTTCACTGCCCTTTTAGTGTTTTGGGTTCCTCAGAGGTTCTGTCCTGAGCCTTCCCCCAAGCTATCCACAGGCGTTCTTACCTCTTCTTCTGTTCTCCTTCCTTCTGGCCCCACCATAAATGTACTTCATTTTATTAACCTGGTAAAATCTAATCTAGGTCAAAGTCCTCTTTTGACATCTCTTCCAATGTACCTTGTCCTTTTCTAAAGTGGAGTTGGAAAGCCTTTTAACCTATGTGATGACTCTTTAAGCAAAAGTGGGATCAGTGGACCCTGTAAGCAAGAGAGAGTTGTTTTGAAATTTAAAACATCTTCATATTTATTATAACAAAAGCAATATATTTGTTTAAAATGAGGGACTGGGAGTGTGGCTCAGTTATAGAGCACAAGGTTAAGCACAAGGCCCTGGTTCAGTCTCTAGCATCCTTCCCCTCTCCCCAGTTAAACTGTTGTGCAGCTGTATAAACACTGAATGCAAACCCCACCTCCCTACTTCTCAGTGATAACAATCATTAAATTTGGTATGTTTCAATCTCAGATTAACTCTATACAAATATAGGTATAATTATAGACAGAAAAAGAATTGATGCTTTTGAATTGTGGTGCTGGAGACGTCTATTGAATATACCATGGACTGCCAAAAGAACCAACAGATCTGTCCTAGAAGAAGTACAACCAGAGTGCTCCTTGGAAGCAAAAATGGCCAAACTGCATCTTACATATTTCGGACATGTAGTCAGGAGAGAACAATCCCTGGAGAAGGACATC
>VMDO01001101.1:0-111532 GCA_007922755.1 Pedetes capensis | reverse complement strand
TGTTTGCCTGGCACAGAATCAGCAACTGTTTCGATCTGCTGTACATAGGGTCGCTATGAGTCGGACTCGACTCGATGGCACCTAACAACAACATACATTATGTATCAATTTTAAATCTTTAAATCAAATATGGGTACAAACTTAGGCAGCGGTTGTCAGCATTTACAGGTGGGTTAGCTTCCCTCTAGTTAGTGCTAGCTGTCATTTTCATTCTTTATGGACAAGTAGGTCAGGAAAAACAAGTTAGGAGAGTACATACAAACACCAGGAAAACCTGCAGATAGGTTTTATAGGTTTTTGTTTTATGTAAAGGCATGTAAGTACATAGTGTTGAGACAAAATCCTTTATAAATGTCCTACAGTATATTTTTAGGAAAAGCTTATGGTCATAGAATGTACCAAAGAACCACAAATGACAATATTTACATTGAGCTAATTTAGTAAAAATTTGCCTTTTGTCATAGCTTTCCTTGTTTAAAATAAAACTTTCCAAGAAAATTTCAAAAATACAGAGAAAATCCTGCCACCTTCTATCTTGTCATAAATGTTAATAGATAGCATCAGGATTAGATGTAATATTCCTGTTATAGTAATTCTAGTCTGTGTTCTTTTCCTGAAACCCTTTCTTTCAAGTCCTACCTGGGATTTTGTAAGAAGCTTTGTTTATCTGAGGTTGAAACTTTTTGAAACAGTAACCTGTTTAAACTATACACTTCAAAAACAAACAAAAAACCCTAAATAAAATGTTCTAGACAAATTGAATAGAACTTCTTTCACTGCTTTCAGAGATTTCTGCCTTTCCCTCCCTCACTTGCAACTTTCATATGTATAATTTGAGTTGGGGCAGACCCTAGAGGTTGTCTCATTTAATATCGAAGAACACTGATTTTACAGACTCCTACCTCCCAGAGTTGTGTGGAACTGTCTGTAATGGACAGTGCTTTTCAATTTAGTATCACTACCTAGCAGGTGTTTTAGAAGAATATTCCAGTCTAGAGGAATCACCACAGAGGTAGCTCAAAAATTTTGAACCCCAGTCACAAATGAGCACTGGCTTTGTTTGGAATGACAGTTTTAACAAAAAGAGTTCTTTTTCTCTCTCTCTTTTTTGCTTGCTTGTTCCTTCATTCCTTCTTTTTTGCAGTCCTTGGGAGGTTAAACTCAGGGCTTCACATATGCTAGGCAAATGCTCTACCACTGTGCTGTGCTTGTACCCCTATCGCCTTTAAAACAAAAATTATGGTGAGATAAGGTCTTGCTGAATTGCTCAGGCTGCATTTAGTGTTCAACTTGGGATCCTCCTACCTCAGCCTCCTAAGTAGCTGGCACTATGTTATTTCTGAATTTCATAAAAATTTGTAGTGAGACAATTGGAGTACCTAACTTTAATATACATTTTACTAAATTTTTTTAAGCACAAAAGCTTTTGTGAGATAGGAAAAATAGGAAGTAGGAACAATAGAAAAATCTTTGGTTTACTAAATTTTTTTTTTTTTTTGCATAGTGTTGACAACACAGTAGTTATTACTTAGCGTGTTAGTCTTCTCCTTTCTCCTCCAAAGCTAGAATATCTTACTTGCTAGTTCCTTGAAGGAAAGAAACAAGAGGCTGCTGGAAAGGATTGAGATAAAACACTATTCAGTTCTTTAGTTTTTTAGGTTTTAAATCATCAGTAGAAGGCTGCTGTTCATTTTAAACAATTAAGACTTAAAACCAGGTCTCTTGAGAAACCTTTGGCATGCTTTAGGTTTTCACTGTTGTGACTCACATGGCATTACTACATAAAATTAGTACATTTATTTTATAAAAACATAATCTTATTAGAATGTTGCTCTTTCTACATTACAAATGAAAAGGAGCATTGTCTACATCTAAAATTTCCTTTTTATGTCTCTGGATTAAATAATTTTTTTCCTCTTAATATTTATGTTAAGATCAAAGAGAAATAATGTTTCTATTGTTTTACTACAGTGACTGCCGATGCTATTAAAGCAAAAAAAAAAAAAAAAGAAAAAAAAAAGAAAAAATCTCAAACCAGTTTTGTCTGTTATACTTGGCTTAGTCATCATCATACGTAACAGGACCTGATTAAGAAGGCTGTGCTGCCTCTAAGCCCTGCTAGATTGTAGCCACTAGCAACCAGGCTGCAATAATTTCCCTTTGATGACATCATCCACTGTGGAAGAACCCAGTCGCTTCAGCGAGTGGAACTACAGTTCTAACCCACATCAAATATGGCATCTCCCTTGCCTGCTGCAGCAGGGATGGAAAAAATGCCACTGTTTTTTTAAGCTAGCAAGCTTTTCTTTTTCTTTCTTTCTTTCTTTTTTTCTTTTTTCCTTTTTGAAAATTCTAATCATGGATGCTTCTTCTGATCCTTATTTGCCTTATGACGGGGGAGGAGACAATATTCCCCTGAGGGAATTGCATAAAAGAGGTAATACCATCCTCTTGCTACGAATCCTCTGTTGGTATGTTTTGCATGCGGCTGGGCGGTTCTCTAGCTTAAACAGGTTCTTGTTTGTCCTTTGAATGCTGCAGTATGTTGTTTAGTTGCCCTGCGTTGTTGGTGAGGGGAAAATGCAACCTTCAGAATGGCTCTGCAGTTGTCCCTGATTGTTTTCTCTGTGCAGATTAGTACTGCTTCAGATCACATCGGGTTCCGACTCCATCTTCTGTGTGAAAATCCTCTTTCTGTTTAACTATGAAAATGAATTAAGCTGCCTTTACAGCTGGCTAGAGTTGTGTTGGTTGCTTGGCACTTAAAATGTAATATTTTTTCTTCAGGAAACTTTTGTTTCCTTTAGTTTACACACAGATATCAAGTGTCTATATACTCTTATATTTCAGCTGCTGCAAATCACCATGTAGATTTTTACACCACAGTAAAATTATAGTAAAAGCTCTTACCTACATTTTATAAAGAGCATTTTAAAATGGCAATAGAGATGAACCAGATTTTAACATCTTTCAATTAATATGTATTTCAACTGATTAACATACTATATTATCTTCCACAGGTATCTTAATTTGATATGATAAAACACATTTAGGGTGCTTTTTGCACATTCAAAAAATAAGTAAGCAGTTTGTAGAAAATCCAAAAGCACTCAGTAATTGTGTAAATCTTATGGCAGGTACTGCCTTGGCCTCTTTAAAACTGATTACATGTTAGTTAATTAAACTGCCCTTTTATTCATTTTCTTCAAATCGATTATTCTAAAAATTGACTGGTTGACGTTTGTTCTAGGGGGAAAAAAGAACTTCAAGAACAATCTGTTAGCTAGATGACTTCATTTACGAGCCATACTAGTTTGAATTACTACATGACATTGTAAACTTACTTCATGGTTTGACCCCAACTTTTATGAGGTAAATAAAGAAGTCATGATTTTCTTGAGCACATTTAGCTTGTGTTATTTAAAATATACTTTGTGTCCTGATAACAGTTTAAGTTCCATTAGAATTTAGAAATTATAATGCATTCAACAAATACCTATTGGTGGCCTTGTGTCTGCCAGGTACTTTTAGACTCTGAACAGTTGCAACATTATTTATCCTGTAGAATTCTGTAGTTAGTAAAAAGTTGCTTTTTTATATTTTGAGGATAACTATATAATGATCATGTTACATAAATTGTACTTCTCATAAGAGCTTCCTTCTTTATAAAATTTCTATGAGTTTATAAATTATGTTAGAACATTTGAGAGAATGTCTAAGAAATTTTCACCTAATCTCACCACCCAAGTGTTTTTTTCCCCCCCTAATTCTTAATGTTGTGATCATACATTTCTCGTTTTTCCTAAGTTTCCATCATCAGTTTTTCTGGTAAAAATTTTGTTAATCAGGAAACTAAGTGAATGAATAGTGATTGCTCAAATGTCACATTATTTGCTAATCAGTAATTAAGCTGTAAAGCTGGACTAGCCACGCAATTACAACATCCATTTGTTAATGATGATAAACTAGAAGGCCTGGGCTTGAGAAATTTATATTCCCTATGTGAAGCCTGATAGTCTTTGACAGAAATTATAGGTTCTGTCTCTGTAAAATATACAAATAATAATAAGTCAAAACTTATGTGAACGTAGGCATAGTTACTGATATTACCAAAATATAAGTTTTTTATTTCTATTACATTTTCATAAATAGTCCTTTAGTACTCATGCTTAAGACCTAACTAGTCCTGCTCTTTGCAGCCCAGATAGGTTTCTTATTCGTTGATGAGACTTACTCGATTAATGTTGTTGTTGTTGTTGTTGTTAAGTGCCCTTGAGTCAGTCTGAGTCATAGCGACCCTCATAGGATTTTCAATGGCTGATTGTTTACAGATTGTTTTTTCAGAAGTGCATTGCCACATCCTTCTTGCATTTTTGTGGTGCTGGGGATCAAGCCCCAGGTTCTCAGAAAATGTGGAGTAGCTCTCTACCAACTGGGCTAAACCCCAGCCCATCGATTAATATAAGCTAATGTTGTTTTAGAGTAATGTCTGTTTTTTGTACAGATCAGTCATTTATTAGTCTTCCTTGACTGTACTGTATTACCTAGGACATATTGTAGTATCCTAGTATCTATGGATAAGAGGTTGTTTTCCATAATTTATGACCCATTGAAGCCATGGGTCAACACAAAGGAACTGGTGGTATGTAAATATAGACAGACAGTATAAACCAAGAAAACTGAACCAGCTTCCATGTGAGAACACAACTACAGTGACTGAAACTAGATCTTTAGGCTGATAAAGAATGAAGAGGCAGAATCAAAGTATAAAATTGTAAAGGATATTGGTAAAAATGAACATGGATCTGTTTACTAAATCCCTGAATGCTAGAACTAGGGATTACCTTTGTTGAGTAAATTAGACTTAATACTGTACTGCTTTTCAGGTGAGATGGTAAATAATAAAGCCTCTTACTAAGATGCATATTATAGAGGCTAGAAGTATAAATAGATTCAAAAGAGAATTAGTTAATATATTATTGATAGATTAAAAATTAAGATACTCTTTTAAAAATATCTGTGGGAGTAAATTTGCTATATAGAAACAATCAAGCTTTCTCATACATTGTCTCCTTTCTTATCAGAAGAAAATTTGATTTGGACTTTGAATTTCTTAAGTTGTTCATGAAGTTTAAGTAGGTGGATGGGGGTTGAATTCCTTTCTGCTACAGTCCTTTATAATGGATTTGATTTTTTAGGCCTTGTGCTTCCATTTATTCCAAGAAGAGACTTTTAAAATTATTTGAATAGTAATTATTTTATTCAAAATATTTATTAAGCTCTTGTGTGTATAGAGAGCACAAGGTACTGGGGAGAATGATGGAGGTAACAGTAACATTAATGATAGCTACTTAATAGAATTTGTTTTGTCATATATTCCATATATTATATATAATATATTGTATATATAATATATTCCATATATAATATATTCCATATATTCCATATATATTCCATATATTCCATGTATATAATATATCTGTGCATCCAATAACTTTATCCTCATCACAACCTTGTGAAGTAGGGGCTATTATAATCCCCATTTTTCAGTTGGCAAAACTGAGGTAAAGAACTATTAAGAAAAAATCTAGATTTGATTCAGATATTTAGCTCATCCTCTAATGTTGAGGATATACTGCTTCTCACTCTGTGTATCTCTGTGTTATTGTTGTTAGGTGCCGTGGAATAGCAACCCTGTATACAACAGAACTAAACATTGTCCAACACTGTGCCATAGCTGGCACCATGTCAGTGCTTCTCTGCCATTCATAGGGTTTTCAATGGCAGATTGTTTCTGGATTGTTTTTGGGTGTGGGCTGCCAAGTTCTTCTCTCTCTCTCTCTCTCTCTCTCTCTCTCTCTCTCTTTTGTTGGGGGGGCTCTAGGGGTCAAACCCAGGGCCTCAGAGAACGCAGAGCAGCATTCTACCAACTGAGGTACACCCTTGCCTTGTAATGACTTGTATTTTAAGTCTGGTCCCTGTTGGAAGGCTTCCCCACAAGAAGGCTTCCTAAGTTGAAAACAAAGAAATACCCCGCTCCCTCCCAGAAGTTAATAAATTTCTCATGAATGGTATAGACTGCATTTTGTGTGGGACTTCAGAAAAGGAAGAGATAAGTCTCTTTTTGACAAGTGCTATTAAAGTAGGCTGCCTTTAAGTACGCAAGGGAATTTGCTAGGGCAATTGTGGTAGAGAATAGAATGAGTAAATGCTGTGATGGGAGTAAATGCCTAGTTTGTTGGTCCCCAAATAGCTTTTTTTTTTTTTTTTTTGCATCAAAACTAATATAGTGGTTTTACTGTGGGTTAGTTAAGAAAGGTAGGTATATTTAGATAAAGCTTTTTTTCTTCCATTTGTAAGAGCTAAATATATTAATTTTTCTCCTTTCCTAAAAATATCAGTAGTTAGCATTTCTTACACATTATTTGGAAATACAAGTGTTAAAAGATATTCTTATTGCCAGAAGAATATTCGGTAGGATCCTTGTAAAATGATTTTAGGATTCAGGTCCCTACTGCACTTTAACTACTCCTAGATTTTTTATCCAACCAGAAAATTAAACCTCTTCTTAAAAATCATTCTGTTTAAGTGTCTATAAATGAAAAGAACAAAGAAAGATTCTTTATTTGGTGTTAGAATCTCCTTGTTTTGTACTGTTGTTTACTTTAAAACAGTACTTGTCTTTAAATATTTCCAAATAAAACCTGTCTTTAAATTTATTTTGTTCACAGTGTTTGAATTTTAAATCTTTAATATAATCTTGATCATATTACTACCTCTAGCTGTATTTTCTAAAAATAACTGACACTTTTCTATGATTAATTTTATATCATCTCATGGCTGGTCATGTGTCAGAAATGCTTTGTGTATCAAAATTTCCAAATGTGAGCAGACCTCTTGACCCACTTACAAGGTTTATACTTTCGGCTATTTTCCTGACTTTGAAGTCTCTGCTTTGTGCCTACCCAGGAGACTCATGGTTTAAATTTTACTTTAGAAATTTTTTTCTTTTTAAATTAACATGTTTAGTTTATAGTTTTTTGTAGTCATTTATAACTTCAATTAGATTTAAAAATTGATTTACTTTGGTTTCTTTTGCAAATTTCATAAATTTTTGTCATGTAATCTACAGGTCACCTTATATGCAGATATCATAAATGAATGAACTTTTCCCTAAGCATACATATGTCCTAATATCTGCTTTATCATCTCTACCTAGGCATGTGACCTTTTATTTTTGAGGTGGCAAAAGAGCAGAGAAGGAAACTGAATCAAATTGGGTAATGGCCTCTGCATTGCTATAAGACTGGTTGTGTGTCTTTGGTCAGCTTCTTTGGGATTTGGTATTAACTTGCAAGTCTTTGAAGTTTAAAATATGACTAGATGGCTGAAAAATAAATTAAGAGCATTTACTTCATTTATACTGATATTTAATTGACCACCTACTACCTTATTCTACAGGACACTATGCTTGTTGTTGCCTTTGTTTTTTTTTTTTTTTTTTTTGGTAGTACTTGGAGTTGAACCCAGGACCTCATACGTTAGGTAAGTGCTCTACCACTGAGCTTTCACCATCAGCCTCTTTTTTGGTTTTTATTTTGAGACAGAGTCTAGCTAAGTTGCACAGGCTGCCTTTGTTCTCAAACTCTGGATCCTTTGCCTCAGTCTCCTGAGTCAATGGGATTACTGGTGTGTGCCACCAAGCCGGGCTGCTATTGCTTCTTTAATCTTTGATTTGGGAGTCTGCTGACTTTCTGGAACTTCTTTTATCAACTTACAACATTTACTTTCCCTTCCATTACGAGGATGACCATTCCTTATCAGTAAGTTCACAGAGGGTAGAAAAAAATATATATTGAGGACTACACTTCCTGCTCTTAATACGCAGAATTAACTCTGTTAGGGAATATGTGGAATGTTGGATTTCTGCCTCCTATCTCCCATAATTTTTTAAAAAGTGTATGGTTTTTATGTGTGTCCAGTATGATAGTAATCTGTGTTATGAGTTTAAATGGCAAGAATAACTGCTCTTACATCTTTGGAGATTGACCCTAGGGGTAGCAAGTAACAGTCATACTAAGTAACTATCTGCCTACTTTCTTATTTAAGACTATTATTTGAGTGTTCTCCTCTAACAAAAGGCTTAGGCTGCTGTTGGATATGACAGTGAAATTTACTACTAACTCAGTTTAAGATGCAACTTTTAAATTTTTTTCTTTTAGTTCAGCAAATATATGTTGAGCCAATTGGTGGGAATATAAAGGTTTTTATTTATGGGGGAAAGCAGATAATTTCATTACTGTTTTTCTCTGGCTCAGTTTTTATCAAGGCTATGAAATTTATTGGACTCTGGCCAGTATATTTAAAAAGACAGAAAATACAAAGTGAAATACCACTTTATACCAGATAGTAAGCAAAGTATTGCTTACTAAACTTTGGTTTCACTTAGGCACTTATCTGTGTGTCAGTGAGAAATATTTTTACTGTGAGCCACAGTGAAAAAAAGTTTGAAAACCAGTTTCTGTTTTTCTTTTTGTGTGTCCCCCCCCCCCCCCAGTACTTGAGGGTTAAACCCAAGTCCTCATACAGGCTTTGAAAGGGCTCTACCACTGAGCTAGCTACCTCCTCCAGCCTGGTTTTTTTAGTTGTGCTTTGTTTTTATTTTTATTTTTATTTGTACTTGGGATTGAACCCAGCTTGGCAAATGCTTTGCAAGTGCTTCACTACTGGGTTGTACCCCTTGCCTACATTTTATTTTTTATCTTGTGACAAGGTCTTACTAAGTTATGCAGGCTGTCTCTGGCCTCAAATTTGTGATCCTTCTACCTCTGCCTCCCAAGTCACTGGGATTGCAGGTGTGTGCTACTGTGCCCAGCTGAGAACCAGTTTTTAAGTATTCACTTGGAAGGACAATTAGCACTGCCTGGGATAAAGATAGGCTTTCTGTGGCTTAACGTGAATGTGATGGGGATCCATTATTATCTTACTTCTGCTAAAGTTTAGGATGTGAAGCCTGAGAATAAAGCACTGCCTTTGACAGTTATTGTAGCATTTTTTATTGCAGCATATTAAACACTACAGGAAAAAGCGTGTGGAACCTGGAACCAAAGGCAAAGGAGGAATAGTGATGGTGAAGGGGAGGATTGTATCACTGTCCATAAATTGAGTACATATGCACATATGTTTTGGGAGAAGGCACTACCTAATTGTTCTTAACCTACCCCTAGAGAAAGGTGTCCACCTGTCTTCAAATACATAAATAAACCAACCATGAAGTATTTTTTTAAGGCACTATTGCGTAGTGGTAATAACTTTGAGTTTGGATCTGTGTTCCAGTACTTACTAGCTGTGTGGCCTTGAACATATTTCTTAATATTCTGTGCATTGCTTTACAAATTTATGGAGTAGAGGTAATAATACCTATCTCAGAGTTGTTGTGAGTGTTAAATGACCCATTATATATAACTTCTAAGAACAATGTCTGGTACATAAGTACTCAACACCTGTTGAGTCTAAAAGACCATTGCCTAACCTAGGGACACAAAAGTTTACTCGCATATTTTCCATTAAGAATTTTATAGTCTTAGCTCTTATATTTATATATAGGATTCATTTTCAGTTTTTTTCATATATATGTGAGGTAAGGATCCAGTTTCATTCTTTTGCATATGGATAGCTAGACCCAGCATTATTTGTTGGAAAAACTATTCTTTCCCTACAGGAAAACATATTTCTTTAAAGAATAGTGAATAAGGTCAGGCATCATGGCACATTCTAGTAATCCAAGCAACTTGGGATGCTGAGACAGGAGGATTGATTTTGAGTTTGAGACCAACGCTGCCTGTGCAACTTAGTGAGATCCTGTCTCCAAATAAAAAATAAAAATGGGGTTAGGGTGCAGCTTAGTGATGGAGTACCCTGGGTTTAGCCTCCTAATGATGAAAGAAAAATAAAGAATAATTTCAGTCTTAACTTTTCTACAGATAATTTTACATCTTTTTGATTAGATTACAGATATTAGCAAATAAAATACTTGTATTTTTATAAGTGTCCTTGAATTTATAAAGTTCTGTGCCTGAGGAAAAGTGTAATAAAGGTAAAAGTATTCTTAGTACAGTTATTTTGGCAAGTAAGTTGCAAGTCAGTTATAGTTCATTGTTTGCATAATTTTTCCTACTTCCTGAGGTATTTCAATGTTGTTGATATTTGAAATGTGAAATGTCCATTAGTTATGGAAAACTTGGTCACTGATCATTATTTTAGGAATTAGTTTCTGTGTCCGTACTGGTATAATGAACTGTTATCTGTTAAAAATCAAGCTGGGCATGGTGGTTTATGCCTATAATCCCAGTGACTTGGGAGGTGGAGGCAAGATGACCGTGAGTTGAAGGTCAGAGGCAGTCTGCATAACTTTGGGAGATCTTATCTCAAAATTTTAAAAAATTAAAAAATTTAAAATTTTTATGGGTGCAGACTCATGGTAGAGCACTTGCAAAGTATGTGTGAGGACCTGGGCTTAACCCTTAAGTACTGCAAAAAAAAAAAATTACTATCATATAAGTAATATAATACAGCCTGATGAAGTTTTAAATGCCAAAATATTTGACCAGAAATAATAGTTTATGTTTATTGATTTCCTATTTTCTGTCAAATATAGTAAGAAATGTTTTACATTATTTATCTGCAGCCTGCACACTATACCCTGGAAGTGGAAGACAAAATGGACATATGGTCAAAAATGTTTAAGTAACATGCTGGATCACAGAGCTAATAGATAGCAGAGCTGGAATTTGACTCCAGATCTTTCTGACCTCAGAGTGCTGTAAGATCATGGAATTTCTCTGTAGGCTTCTCTTAAGGAGAAATGATCTTTTTTTCCAGTCTTTCTTGTTACTGCTTTTCTACCAGTGTTGTTGGTAGGTGCTGTCCAGTGGAGTCTGACTCATAGCGACCCTATGTACAGCAAATCGAAACACTCCCTGATTCTGTGCCAGGCACACGATCTTATTTATGTTTAAGCCCATTGTTGTAGACACTGTATCAATCCATCTGGTGGAGGCTTTTCCTTTTTTTTTTTTTTGTTGAACTGCCAGTGTCCCAAACATGATATCTTTCTTCAGGGATTTTACAATTAGATGAGAGATTGGTGGTCACTGGCAGTCTGCTGGTCTATTGTTTAGAAAACTTTTGATTTTTTTTTTTTTTTCTGTGATTAATGAATTTCCAAGTCTCTTTGTCTCCCTCTCTCCCTCCCTGCCGGCCGGGTGGTACTTGGGAGTTGAACCCAGAGCCTGACACTACTTTGCAAGTTTTCTACCATTGGATGCACTTGCAACCCATTATAAATTTCTTAGTTTTGACTCAGGATCTCAGTAAATTACACAGGCTGCCACTGTCCTTGAATTTGCAATCCTCCTCCCTCTGCCTCCTGAGTGTCTGGTTACAGGCATGTGCCACCATGCCTGACCATACTTTCTCATAATCTAAGATCTGGGGATCCAGGTAACATGAAGCTGTTCTGTATCCTTCTGAAGGTTCACTTATTAAAATTTTTGATGTCTGCTGGCTTTCTGTCACTATGCTTGTGAGAGATTTACATATCCAGCAGCTAGAGTTTTGGTTGATCATGTGCTTTTTTCCTTCTTCTCCCTTCCCTTCCCTTCCCTTCCCTTCCCTTCCCTTCCCTTCCCTTCCCTTCCCTTCCTTTCCCTTCCCTTCCCTTCCCTTCCCCTCCCTTCCCCTCTCTCTTTGCTTTTCTTTCTTTTTGCAGTGCTAGGGATCAAATCAAGGGCCTGGTACATGCTAGGCAAATGCTCTCCCACTGAGCTATACTCTCAGTCCCATGTACCTTTTCCTTAGCAGGGGATAGCACCTTGACTGATCCCTTCACCAAGACGGCATGTGGCAGGGGTAGAAGTGTCCTTGAAATAATTGGAAGTCTGTTGCAGAAGAAAAGGGGGAAGTAATACCAAGTAGGCAAGGACAATCACCATTACACAAATAACCCTAATGTCAGGATATTTACTAGATATTGGTTAAGTTTGATTATTATTATATTGAATATCTAGGAGGGGAGTTAGGAACAATTAAAAGGAAGAAAGAGGGCCAGGCGTGGTGGTGCATGCCTGTAATCTCAGTGGCTTGGCAGGCAGAGGCCTCTGATCGCAAGTTCGAGACCAGAGGCAGTCTGTGTAACTCGGCAAGACCTTGTCTCAAAAAGTTAAAAAATGGGCCAGGGGTGCAGCTCAGTGAGGCCGTGGGTTCAACCCCCAATACTGCCAAAAAAAAAAAAAAAAAAAAAAAAAAAAAAAAAAAAAAAAAAAAAAAAAAAAGAGGAAGAAAGACTAAAAATTTTAAGAAATTAATTGGAAAAGAATATGACTAAGTATATTTACATACTTCTGGTACTATGTGTAATGGCAAGCCAACCTAAAGGTTTAAATTATAGTGTGTCATAACAAATATAATCTGAAGTTATCAAAAATGATGTGTAGATACATTTATCACATGAAATGGATTTTAGAAAGTATAGATAAAAAAAGAGGTTAGCTTATTAGTGTAGCTAGTAATATGGTCTCATATATATTTTACTTAAAGAAAATTTAAAAAGCTGAAATCAATCACCAAGTTAACTTATAACTCTCTTGTTTGCTCAGTTCTCTTTCTTCCCATCTCTAGCCTACCTCAGTTAGTTGGGGAAAATTGGTTCTTCATCTGGCTTATTGCAGAAACTCTAAGCCCTTTTAATTAAAGACTTTTGAAACTGAGAAACTCATCTCTTGAATTCAAAAGTATTTACTTTTACAATTTTGTCTTTTGCATTGGTTTCAGAAGGCTTAATTGGAAACTTGGAAATGATAATATTAAATCTTTATGTTCTGCATTGTATTATTTTCCTGTGGCAATGGGTATCTGACTGAACTGGTTGAGATATGCAGATAGCACAATGAAATTTTGTGAGCTAAGGAATCTTTATTGGTATATACAAAAGGAAATTTCTATCCTGCACAGCCTGCAGTCTTAGTGAAGGGATCAATGAAGGAAAAGACAATGGGGCTGAGGGTGTAGCTCAGTGGTAGAGCACTTGCCAAGCATGCACCAGGCCCTTGGTTTAATCCTCAGCATTGCAAAAAAAAAAAAAAAAAAAAAAAAAAAAAAAAAAAAAAAAAAAAAAAAAAAAAAAAAAAAAAAAAAAAAAAAAAAAAAAAAAAGAAAAAAGAAAAAGAAAAAAAAGAAGACAATAAATAAATTTTAAAAAGCACATGATCCAAGTTGGCTCAATCAAAACTCCAGCTGCTGGATATATAAATTTCTTCGTTAATCACCTTTTGAAATATTATTTTAGGAAGGAAGGAAAGGTGCACTTTATATGAAAGAAGTTTAATTTATACTTGTGGCAATATCTAAAAATATAATCACTCATATGTAAGATGAAGTTGAGTGGTAAAGTGAATAATTTGTATATTAAACTATTGCTTGTTAAAATTTAAAATTTAACACATATATAATTCATTTCTAGTCATCTCATTTTAATCTTGTATACATCATTTAAACCTTATACACAAATAGGTTGCAGTGAATTATATACAAACAAATGAATATTTTACAACCATTGGTATTAGGAAACATAATACCTTCGAAATTACTACGTGTGTGTGTGTGTGTGTGTGTGTGTGTGTGTATTTGTGATCATATTAGAATAGAATAGAATTTCTTCTTCTTCTTACTACTTGGAGGTCCATGTTTGGCAGAACAAATTACATAAGAAAATATTTTAAGTCTCATATAGAAAGTTTCTGGTATTTAGATATTGGGAAGTGCTGCACAGTTTTGTATATTAAGGCATTAGTTTCCACAGAGTAGTAATATCTGAAAGTCACTAAACTCAAGACATATGACTAATGTAAATGTTTATTATATTGCTATACCTTTTTTGATTCCATAAAGATGAGAATAGTGATGTCTATTTTTGTACTTCCCAGTTCATAAATATATTTGACAAACAGATGCTTCATTTGCTTTTCTTATGGTAGAAATACTCTGGAAATATTCTTTTCTTGGGTCTGGTGATGGAAATGTGGATGCATGTTAAAGGATGTAGAAGTTTTTATTTATTTTTCTTCATACAAGAGTAGTAAATTCTGAAATCTGTACCTCCTCAGTTCTACCTGGATAAAGGCAACACACAGGAAAAAAATGTTGAAGTTTGCAAAACATTTCATTGTAGACATTTTAAAAAAGTAATTTCAGGGCAAAAGGTGTAGTTAAGTGGTAAAGCACTTGCCTAGCATGCATGATCCTTAGCACTGCAGCAACAACAGAAGTATTTTCTGACCTACAGAAGTTGTTGAAAAATAATACAAAGAATCCCATATATTCTTCACTCCAGTTCCTGAAATGTTAGCATTTTACCACATTTCATTCTGTCTCGTTTTTGCTCTCAGTATTATAAATGCTCTTATTTGTGTAATATGTGATATTTTCTACAGATACAGCATGTGTACACAGAACATTAGGTTTTTTTCTGAATCACATAAAGAATAAATTGCAGAGATAATACAAGTTTATCCCTAAATACTTCAGTTTGTATTTCTTTAAGGAAATATACTGTCTTATGTATAGCTACCATACAGTTTTCAAAATTAGAAAATTGACATTGACACAGTACTAGTATTTGGCCTATAAAGTTTTTCCAGTATGCCACTTGCCCTATTGCGTCTTTTAGTGTAAAAGACAAGACATGTTTCTCCTGGCCTAACATCTAATCCTGGAGCATATGGTATAGAGATTGTCGTTTGTCTTTTAGTCTCCTTTAATCCAGAACAGTTCCTCAATTATTCTTTTTTCCCCTTAATCATTGTTTATCTTCCATAACCTTGTCATTTTTGAAGAATACAAGCCATTCCTTTTGCAGAATTTTCCTCAGTTTGGTGTATCTAGTTTTTCATTATAAGATTGAGTTTATGCATTTTTACCAGAATACCACAGAAGTAGAGTACATCATACCAGAAAGACATAAGAGGCCCTTAACTCTTTTCTCCAAAAAATATTTTTAAGTTACCAGTTTTAATTTTATAATTTGGAAAGCAGAGTCAGAGATTCTAAGATTTGTCAAGATATTATCAATGTTCCTATTATATTTATTCTCTAGTTTGTTTTTCTGAAGAAAATTTGTAGCCTTTAAGTTAACTTTTGCAAAGTGGAAATTACTGAATGAAATCAGGTGGGGTGGGGAGACGGGAAGAACTGAAACCTGTAAGTGTAGTGTTTGAATGTGTGCTTTACGTAAATGGCCATGGGCATTGCAGTGCAGGGATTGGGTCTTTAAAACCTCACCCAAGAATGGTAAATTATTTATTTCTGGAGTACTTCTGCCAGAACACTGAAATCAATTTACTATTTTCCTTTTAGAAGCTTTACACCTTCCCAAGGCAAATATTCAAATGCATTAAATAGGGAAATAAAAAAGAACCTTTTGTGTAAAAGCAAATAGATGTCTATTTAAGTTTATTAGTTCAATATTCACTTATTGTTATATTGTTTAAAATATGAACTCCTGTATTCATGTAGTATTTCTGCTGCCTCGAAATTATTAAGAAACAGTTTGCAATTTACAGCATAGTTGATTTGGCTTACATTTTAACAGCACTGAAATTAGTTCTTGATTGGCATGGTAGCTCTTTGTGCATGTTTCCTCCACCTTCTAATTTATTTCAGATGATCTCCCTGTGGTCTAGAGATGTCTGTAGTAATTGGGGAAAAGTTCACATTCTGGTATAGCACATGATAGCTTTGTCATATGACATGTTTATCTGTAAATAAAATGGAGTAAATCAGAGTCTTGGAAATATGCTCAGTTTCTTAAAGGTCAGAATAAAATGAACAGGTTTCAGTTTTGTTTTTAAATTTTTTGTTGGACAGGATCTCTGTATGTAGACAAGGCTGGCCTCAAACTTGCAGTCCTCCTATCCCCACTTCCTGAATGCTGGGATTATAGGCATGCACCATGCCCAGCTCTGCATTTTCTTTTTACAGCTTTAAGTATTACTGTAATGTCACTCCTATTTATATCAAATAATTAGTAACATTTTACTTTCTTTTTTTTTTTTTTTTCTTTGTACAGAGAACTTTCTTTAAAAGAGGCTAAACTAATTTGCTAAGGCAGGAAATAAAGAGCTATGTAGTAGGTTGGGTCAGAATTCTATAAATAGTGTGATACTGGAATTGGTTTCACAGTTTTCATTGTGGCACTATTTTACTTTCCATGATTGTTGCAGAGGTCCTGAACAACCTTTTTTCCCCCCTTTATTAATAAATGTTGGTGGGGTACAGAGTAATATAGCATTTTCTCTTTCCATTATGCAACTATTATGTCACATTACAAATTTATGGAACTTTTTAACTAATATGTAGTAAAACTTTATGCATATATGGGTTATATTCCCATATTTTCCCCATATACTCATGAAGTTAAGTTGTTTATATTGAGATTATCTTCTCCCCCTTTATCCCTCTACATTGTTTCTCCTTCCCTACCTACCTTCCACAACCTTTGCTTTACTTTGCTGGTCCCTTCCCTCCTCCTTTCTACTCTTTATATTTTCCCTTCTTTGCTAGGTTTAATTGTGCATTTTTATATATCTACTTAGGTATAGAATTTTTCTTTTTTTTTAAGTAAGATTCAGCTCCCACATGAGTGAGAACATGTGGTATTTCTCTTTTTGGGCCTGTGTTCATTCACTTAAGATGATATTCTCCAGTTCCATCCATTTTGCTGTAAATGGCGTTATTTCATTCTTTTTTATTGCTGAGTAATATTCCATTGTGCATATGTAGCATAATTTTTTTTTATCCATTCTTCTGTTCATGGGCATCTTAGTTGATCCCATAACCTTGCTATTGTGAGGAGTGCAGCATTAAATATGGAGATACAGATGTCTCTGTGTTATGATGATTTGTCTTCCTTTGGGCATATTCCCAGGAGTGGAATAGCGGGGTTGTATGGCAGTTCTATTTTTAGTTTTCTGAGGTATCTCCATATTGATTTCCAAAGTGGTTGTACTAATTTACAGTCTACACCAGCAGTGTGGAAGGGTTTCTTTTTCTCTCCACATCCTCGCCAGCATTTGTTATTATTTGTATTGTTGATCTTGGCCATTCTTACTGGAGTTAGGTGGAATCTCAGAGTTGCTTTGATTTGCATTTCCCTAATGGCAAGGGATAGTGAGCATTTTTTCTTGTGTTTCTTAGCATTATGAACTTTTTCATTTGAGAACTGTCTGTTCATTTCATTTGCCCACTTGTGTATTGGGTTATTTGTTGTCCTGGGATTTGCTTTCTTGAGTTCTTTGTAAATTCCAGAAATGAGCCCTCTGTTGGATATGTAGGATGCAAAGATTTTCTCCCATTCAGTGGACTCTTCCTTAACTCTGTTGATCGTTTCCTTTGCTGTATAGAAGCTTTTTAATTTCATGTAATCCCATTTGTCAATTCATAGTTCGATTTCCTGAGCAATTGGAGTCTTGTTAAGGAAATATTTTCCAATGCCTATGTCTTGTAGTATGTTTCCTATCGTCTACTAGTTTTAAGTTTTCTAGTTTTATGTTGAGGTATCTTATCCATTTCATGTTGATTGTCATGCAAATTGAGACATACATGCATATTTTCATTTTTCTGCAGATGGATATCTAATTTTCCCAGCACCATTTGTTGAAGAGGTTATCTTTTCTCCAATAAGCATCCTTAGCCCCTTTGTCAAAGATCACGTGGCTATAATTGTTAAGGCCATTTTTGTGGACTAAACTGTGTCTATCTTGGAAAAAGCTCCATGCAGTGCAGAGAAGAGTGTGTATTCTGCATATGATAGATAGAATATTCAGAAGACATCTGTAAGGTCCAGTTGGCTTATGGTGTGATGGTCCATGGTTTCTCTGTTGATTTTTTGTGTTGATGACTTGTCTCATTGAAAGTGGGGTATTAAAATCTCCCATAATTATTGGGTCTGGCCCAATGTGTTCTTTTATCTCCAGTGAAGTTTGCTTTTTGAAGCTAAGTGCCCCTGTATTTGGTGAGTAAATATTAACTAACATTATGCATTCCTGGTTGACTGTTTTTGTAGTAGTATGTAATGTCCTTATTTGTCTCTTTTGATTAGTATGAAGTTGAAGTCTAATCCTTCTGAAATTAGTATTGCAACTCCTGCTCTTTTTTTGTTTCCCACCTGCTTGGTATGTTGTTTTCCAGCCTTTTATGATCTTTATGGATGAGGTGAGTCTCTTGAATGCCAAATATCGAGAGTTTATGTTTTTTAATCCAACTGGCCAGTCTGTGTCTCTTAATTGGTGAGTGAAGACCATTTACATTGAGAGTAATTATTGAGAGTTGCTTATTATTCTGCATCAGTTTGGTACTTGTAACTTTTTTATTCAAATTTGGCTTTTTTGTCTTGAGTTCCTCTCATGTTTATTATTCATTTCTTTGATCTTGTATTTGGGTTTGTCTTGCCACTCTTATATGCATCGTTTCATTGAGGATCCTCTTCAGTCCTGGTTTGGTGGCTGTGAATCATTTAAACAAGGCTATATTGTGGAATGTCTTGTATTCACTATCTACTTTAAAAGGTAACTTTGCTGGATAATGTAATCTTGGTGGGTAGTTATTCTTTTTCAGAATTTGGATGATGTCTGTCTGAGCTTTCCTTGCCTTTAACATTGTTGTTGAGAAATCCGCTGTTATTTTGATGCGTTTGCCTTTGTAAGTGAGTTGACATTTCTCTCTTGCAGTTTTTAGAATAGCTTCTTTGCTCTCTAGATTTAGCATTCCAATTGTAATGTGTTATAGGGAGGATCTGTTCTAGTCTACTCTGGGGTTCTGAATGTTTCAGTTGTACAGGTATCCAGCTCTTGCCTTAGATTTGGGAAGTTTTCATCTAATATTTATTTGAATAAATTTCCTAATCCTCTTGTGTTGTTTTTGGCTCCTTCATGGACCCCCTGAATTCCTAGGTTTTGTTTCTTCATTTTATCAAGTATCTCTTGAAAATCTTGGTCATACCGCTTCGTCATTCTTTCTGTCTTGGAATGTGAATAAATAACATCTTTTGCCTGTTCTTCAGCTTCAGCTATCCTGTTTTCAGCTTTGTCTAGTCTTGAAACTGAAGATTCTACTATAATTCTGAGTTGGTTTAATTATCTTCGCAGCTCAAGGACCTCTGGGTGATTCTTCTTCAGAATTTCTATTTCTATGGAGAATTGTTCTTCTAAATTAGATACCAGTTGCTTTCATGGTGGTGTCTTTGAGGTCTTTTAGCATATTTATAAGCAGCATTCTAAATTCTCCTTCAGACATCTCCAGGAATCCGGTTACCTTGACATTATCTGTTGAGGTGCTTTTGTCTGTAGGATCTTCCCATCTATCATGTCCTTTCATGTTTCATGTGTTTTTCTGCTGAGGTTTGCCCACTGCTTGGTCTGTGTGCTATGTCCCACCTCCTCCATGTGTAAAGAGATTCTCCACTGATGTTCCTCTGAGTTTGGCTATTCACAAGTCACTGGTGCTGCTTTCTCCCTCCCCCACTCCTGTAGTGTGCAGCCTCAGTGTCCAGTGCCTAGTTCCTACTTTCTCCTCTGCATTTAGCACTGCCCCCTTAGGTTCTCCCCATCCCCTGTGTTTCCAGCCCCCAGTTGCAACACAGCCTAAACTGTGTGTCTGAGCCACCTCAGACCTGTGGTACTACTACTCCACATCACAATCCCTACTGTGCCCTGGACGTGCCTTATTCTGAACAAGCTTTCTTAGGCCCAGGGATCCAGCAGCTCTAGCCGCTCTTCTCCACCTCCTGAACTGACCACCTTTCAGTTTCCCTCACTCCAGCTCACAGTTCAGTGGCTCCAGAGGACAGGGCAGTGGCCATTTCTCCCCAATAAAAACAAAAACAAAAACAAAAAACCCCCGCAAAACCCCCATAGTCCTCAGGTCCGAGATCTTACAGCGGGGCCGTGCTTTCTGGCCTCTTCTCTGGAGAGTCCTATAGACCTCTGCTTTTGTCCACTGTCCCTCCTCCTAGCTGCAGCCATCTGAAAGGGCTCACCACACTTTATTCTCCCATGTGTCCTTGTCATCAGGCAAGAAAAATACTGTACCTGACATGCTGCAGGGCATGTACGTCATTCAAGCCCCTCACCGTCATGGATAGCCATGCTGGGTCATTGTTCAGGCGCCTCCTTGGTGGCAATTCTTCCTTGCCCTCTGCCAGCTGCCTGGCATCAGGAATGGTCTCCCCTGGTTCTGCCACAAAGCCCTTGCAGACATCTCTGCCTTATATGCTTCCAGCACCTGGTGACAGGGATGGCCCCCTGGTTCACCCTTCAGCCAGGTCCCTTGCTTGTGGCTGCACGTCATCAGGGATGGCCCCACTGGGTCTTATTTCAGTCATGCACCTTCCAAAGGGCCCTGTATCCTCTAAAACCCTGTTGCCATCTTCTCTGGGGTGAGGACTATGGAGAGTTGCTGCACCATTTCATCCTCTTCTCCTTGGTTTTAGTCCCGGTTATTTGATCAGTTGTCCCTGTGCCATCCCATTTTTCTTGATAATTAAAGCTATACTCCATTTGTTTTGTTCTGTTTTGAGTAGAGAATTTCACGATTTTCTCTATTTCCTCCCTGGATTGAAGTGTGCCTGTTATCTGTTCACGATCTGTTTTCCTTGTCAGTAACATTTTTGTTAAAATGGCATACACTTTTTTTTTTCATCACCAGGAATTTGAATTTCGGGCCTTGCTCATGCTAGACAAGCATTCCACCACTGAGCTACTGCCTCAACTTTTATTATTTATTTGTTCATTTGTTTGTTTGTTTGAGACAAGGTCTCACTAGGTTGCCCAGGCTGGCCTTGAATTCATTATGTAGCCCAAGCAGGCCTTGAACTTACTATCTTCCTGCTTCAGCCTCCTGTGTAGTTGGGATTACCTGCATATACCACCATGCCAAACTGAAATGTCATTATTATTGTTAGGTACCATCAAGTTGGGTCTAACTCATAGCAACCCTACATATGACAGACTGAAACATTACCGCACACTGCCATGCCCAGCACTATTGTCACTGCTTCTCTGCTATTCATAGGATTTTTGATGGCTAATTGTTTCAGGAGTGGGCTGCCATTTCCTTCTCCCAAGCCTATAGCACCCAGTGGTCCCAGGTGGCCTCCCATGTGAAGACCAACCTGGCCCATTCCTGCTTAGTGTACAAGATTGGATACCAGGATGGTATAAATAACCTCTTGATTATTATTTCCTTGGTATAAAATCTCTTTTGCTGCTAATAATTTGAGGATGTTAATTTAAAAAATTTATGCTAAAATAATCAACTTGAAGTTATATATGAGAACTTCAAAGTTTATATTGCTTGGGGAAAAAATTCAAGTGCTTCTTTGCCTATATATCTTTATTATAATCTATGTTGTTGTTGTTGTTAGGTGCCGTCAAGTCGTGTCCGACTCATAGCAACCCTTATAGAGTTTTCAATGGCTGATTGTTTCAGGATTGCCTTGGCTATAGCGTACACCAAATAGTTTTCAAGCATTTGTTCAGAAATATTCAGTTTTTGGATTGAGGATTCTGGGTCTTTTGTTAACAGTTCATTGCTCTTTGTAGGATGATTGGAGCCATTCAAGTTTCTATAGTTTCATAGTCATATTCACATCCCAATAAAAATATACTCTGTGTGTGTGTGCACATGCATGCATATTTAGGAAAGTAATTTTCATTGTAATATGTATTTATCTGCAATTGTAAAGTAGAAAATGAAAAAAATTTTTTTTCAATACTGGGGATTGAACTCACGACCTCACGCATGCTTTGCAAGGCTCTAACATTGAGTTGCACCCCTAAGCCTACTTTTTACTTATTATTTTGAGATAGGGTCTTGCTAAGTTATGCAGACTGCCTCTTGCCTCAAAGTTGTGCTCTTCCTGCCTCCACCTCCCAAGTCACTGGGATTACAGGCATGTGCCACCACACCCGGCTGAAAATGAGAGTTTATTTTCTGCCTTTTCTAAATATTCTTCTTACTCTAAGCTATTGTAAATATATCATCTTATATTTGGTTGTCATGATTTCTCTGTATTTATAAACATATATATGAAACACAATTTGTACATCAAAAGAAATTCTGCAAAGCAACTTTTATATTAAACATGCTGATCTACACTTGTTCCCCAGTCTGTCTGTCTATCCCTCTTTTTGAGGTAGGGTTTTACTGCGTAACCCAGGCTGGCCTCAGACTCATGATCCCGCTGCTTCAGCTTCCTGAGTGCTGGAATTACAGGCATGTGCCACATGCTTAGCTTATACTTGGCCCTTTTTAAACTGCAATATGTTGTAGCAGCTTTCTGTATCAGTATATATTGATCTGACGTGTGTGTATGCATGTAGTTTGTTCATTTTGCAGTGATGGGAATTAAACCCAGGGCTTCGGCCATGCTAGGCAAGTCCTCTACCATTGAACCACACTCAACATCTCTATCTTATTCTTATTAACTACTGTTTTCTAAGTGGTGGCGTGAATGTACACAGTTTATTTAACTCATTACCAATGAATGAGACTTGACTTTTCTCTTTGCTTTGCTTTGCTTTGCTTTTTTTTCAGTACTGAGGGGCAGATCCCCAAACCTCCCACATACTTTGCAAGAGCTCTACCACTGAGCCACATCCCCAGCTCCTTTTTTGTTTTTATCTTGAGATAGGGTCTCACTAAGTTCTGCAGGCTGCCTCTGGCTTTGAACTCATGCTCCTGCCCCCACCTCCCGAGTCACTGGGATTACTAGTGCACACCATCAAACCTTGCTGAATGAGACATTTCTTTAGGCCTGAATTTTTCAGTATTGCAAATAATATTTTGATGAAATCTTTAAGTTTTTGTGCACTTAATTGAATCTATTCTAAAAGGTAGAAATCTTGTGTTTTGATAGATTAAAAAAAAATTGTTCCTAAAAATGGTGGAATCCTTCATTTCTTCCACTGTTAAAACCAGTAGTTTTCACTCCTGAATTGTGATATTTCTTACTCAACCTTCTTTTCTCTTCAAATTCTAATAGTAATATAAATTATTTTTATAGACCTTATATCATACATTCCTTCTTTTCAGAAATAGGTATAAAATATCTAACCTGAAATGCATAGCTGTAATTCTCATTGTGAAACCAAAGCCTAAGTATTTTACCTTCCAATGTAAAATTCATACTCTTTTGGATATTTTCTTAATCATAGTTAATTATAGACAATATAGTTGCAAGATTTCTTTCTTTTTTTTTTTTTTTTTTTGTGGTACAGGGGGTTGAACCCAGGGCCTCACACTTGCGTGCTCAGCAAGTGCTGGGCCACTGAGCTGCACCCTCAGCCCATTTTTTTTACTTTTTGAGACAGGGTCTCACTAAGTTATGCAGACTGCCTCTGGTCTCAAACCTGTGATCCTCCTGCCTCCGCCTCCCAAGCCACTGGCATTACAGGCATGCGCCACCATGCCCGGCTGCAAGATTTCTTTATATCAAAATTAAATGTACTTGTTGTTAGGTGCCGTTGAGTCGGTATCTAACTCATAGCTACACTGTATACAGCAGGTGAAGCACTACTGTCAGTGTTTCTCTGCTATTCATAGGGTTTTCAGTCGCTGATTATATTTTGGAAATGGGCTGCCAATTCCTTCTCCTAAGCCTACGGCACTTGGTGTTCTCAGTCCAAGTACTAACCCCATCCAAGTACTAACCAGGTCCGACCCTGCTTAACTTCCAAGATCTGATGGGATTGGATGCCACAGTGGTATGGCTGCATGCTAAATGTACTTAACATGATTAAAATTCAATTTGTAGTGTTTTGATATTGGAAGTTGAAAATATAATTTGGACTGCACCTTAAAGTCAGGTACAGTATTTTTCTTAGTGTCCTTGTATCTCCTACACTATATAGAGGAGTGCCAAAATGTTTTATATATGTGTGTGTGTGTGTGTGTGTGTGTGTGTGTATGTGTGTGTGTGTGTATATATATGCACATATATGTGTGTGTATATATATGTATGTGCACATATATATATATATATATTTTTTTAAACCCTCTTAATGTCTTTAGTTATGTTTGGTTTGTGTTGAACAGACTTTAGATTAGGATTGACAAACTATGGTTCATGGGTCAAATCTTAACCTTCCCCTGTTCTTAAATGAAGTTTTATTGGAACACATTCATACCCATTCATTTACATATTTCTATACTTTCTTTTGTACTACTGCAGCAGAGTTGAGTAGATGCAACTCTATGGCCTCCAAAACCTAAAATATTTACTCTCTGGTTCTTGGTTGATTCCTGCGTTAGACTATAAGCACCTTGGCATTAATAGGTTTTTGTTTTCTTTCTCTAGCACATGGCAGGATAATATACCAATCTTGTGCATAATTTATGGATTTATTCAAGGATTACTCAACTACAAGTGTAGGAAAAATTCCTGGGAGTGAAATTACTAGGTAGAGACTGTTGATACAGAATTTGATATTTTTGCCTTACCACAGGGGTAATAACAGTTTGTGTTTAAATTACTCGTTTCTTTGTTCTTCTTTTATTGGTAATTTTTAGTGTACAACTTTATGGGTTTCATTATGACATTTCCACATATGCATTTCATTTTACGTTGCTCACTAAATGACTAATTTTGCTACAAGGCTTCTCTTTCCATAACTTTGCCAACTTAGTGCATTCACACAGGTTATCTTTACCAGTCTCATAGAGAAAAATGATCCTTTTTTGATTTGCATAACTTATGTGCTAGATTGAATTTACTTTCATGTGTAAAAATTGTTTGTATTTCTTTTTTTTGAATTGTCTTTTAATGTCCTTCCAAGAACTATCTTGAGGTCTGTTTGCTCCTATAAAATGTATAGTAAACATGTCAGTGGTTTATGTAGCACTAATGAGGCAACCTGCATGATGACAGAGCTGATTCAGAGGAGAACGTGTGAGACTGAAACGTACATAATCATTGAAGGACAGAAATAAAGAAATTTCTTTGCCTAGTGCTCTCTCTCTGAGCTGCTCTCCTAACCTGCCTCTCCTTCCCCTCCCTCCTTCCCCAACCTCTTTTTTTCTTTCTTTTACATTTTGAGACAGGGTTTTGCTTAATTACACAGGCTGCCTCTGGCCATGAACTCACTATCCTCCTGCTTCAGCCCTCTGGGTGTCGCTGGGATTATAGGCATGTACCACTGTGCTTGGCAGAAGGAAAGAAAGTTGTTACAAGACAAAAAAATCAAAACCACAACTCCAAGTTACCTTTCCTAAGTTGTTTTCTAACTTTATAGAGTCTATCCCTTAGTCAATAGTAAATGGTGAGTCACACAAAATTCTCTTCTCCAGAGGATCAGGTAACTATGAGGCAAACTGCTTATTGATAGCTATATATAATATGATTTTGAAAGGACATGAGTAATCTTTTTGCCTTATTTCTAAGTTTTGGGAAATTTTTCTTAACATTTCTTCTATTTTGAAATTATTTTAAGTGATTGTATTTCTGTGTGGGGGGCTGGGATTTAGCTCAGTTGGCAGAGCATTGCGCTGCAGTCTCTGAGGTCTTGAGTTCAATTCCCAGCACTGTGAAAATGGAAGAAGGACCTGGCAATCCACTCCCAAGGCAATCCTGAAACAGTCAACCATTGAAAACCCTATGAGGGTCGCTGAGAGTCGGATACCAACTCTACGGCACTTAACAACAACAACAATAACATTTCTTTGTGACTTACCAATGAAATTCTAAGAAAGTTATAAAACTCATTGTTGCCTCATATACTCAGCATTTCCTTTTTTGTTTTGTAGGAACTCATTATACAATGACAAATGGAGGCAGCATTAATAGTTCTACACATTTACTGGATCTTTTGGATGAACCAATTCCAGGTGTTGGTACTTATGATGATTTCCATACTATTGACTGGGTACGAGAGAAATGTAAAGACAGAGAAAGGCATAGACGGGTAAGTGTTTTCAGAACTATTTAAAAAATATAATGCATAATAGTAGATTACTTAAAAATGTTTTTCTGCTAGTGAGCCCAGGCCACCAAAGTATATGTTGTACATTAAAGTAAATTTAAGTTAAATTTCTATATTTCCTAAGTGTTAGATTTTATTTCTTTCTGTGCATATGTGTTTCCTTTTTTCAGTTTTTTTAAACCCCATATTTTTCTGGAATGGATTTGTGGTTGCTTAAAAACAAACAAACAAAAAACAACTAGAAGACAAAATAGGAAGGGAAGAGGAAAGTGTGGTGTAATGGTTGAGAGGAAGATCAAGCCAAATTTAAGGAGGTCAGGATTTTGGCTTTGAGCAACTCAGCAGTGAAAGCAAAAGAGGAAACATTTTGTGTAACTCTTATGAACAAGGAAAATAATATACTGGGGAGATGATTTTGTAGGGTTTTGCTGTTCTGTTTTATTCCCTTTCCCAGTACTGAATTCTGAGATATTTTCAAATTGGATCCTGAAAAGACCTTTTGTGTGTTGTAATAAACCACTAAACCATTAATCAAAAAAAGTTTTTTTGAGCCAGATGTGGCAATGCACACGTGTAATCCCAGCACTGGAGACAGGAAGGTCTCAAGGTATAGGCGAGCCTGGGATACATGGTGAGGTTGAGGTCAGCCTGGGCTACACAGCAAGACCTTATCTCAAAAAAAAAATTTTTTTTTTTACTTTAATATAAAGTATAATGTATGGGTCTTTATTGGAATTTATGACTTATTGGTATAACATAATCTACATATGTATTCTTTAAAGAGAAAAAGTACCTCTTCGAATAATAATTCTAAATCCCCCAAAGCCTCTTTTTTTGTTGTTGTTGTGGTACTAGAGGGTTAAACCCAGGGCCTCACACATGCTTAGTAAGCGCTCTGTCACTGGGCTGCACCCCCAGCCCATTTTTTACTTTATATTTTGAGTCAGTCTTGCTAATTTACACAGCCTCCTGCTGGCCTCCACCTCCCAAGTAGCTGGGATTAGGCATGTGCCACTGGGCCTCTGTTTTTGGTATCTGAAATTTACTTGTAAATGAGAGTAACTGTTTATACAAATTAATTGTAAGCTTTCATATTAATGTATACATTTGTGTGATACCTGAAGTTGGAATTAGATTATGTTGTGCATGAAAACTACAGCTTCTGAGAGTTATCAGATGGTATGTACCTCAGGACATAACTGAAAAAAGATACAGTACCTGAAATGACAATTCTCATCCTGTGATTCTTAAACTTTTTTGGCTCAGATTCCTTTTAAACTTTAAAGAATATTGAGGACCTTCAGGGACTTTGGTTTATGTGAGTTATATATAATTGATATTTATCATATTAAACATTAAAAGTGAGAAATTTTTGTGGTTGTGGGGGTTGTGCCCAGATTCGTGCTTGCATGCTTTGCAAGTGCTGGACTACTGAGCTGCAACCTCAGCCCATTTTGTTTTTACTTGTTTTTGAAACAGGGTCTTGCTAAATTGTGCAGACTGCCTCTGGTCTCGAAATTGCGATTTTCCTGCCTCTGCCTCCTGAGCTGCTGGGATTATAGGTATGTGCCACCACACCCAGCCAAGTGAGAAATTTTTAAAATACTTATTAATTCACTCAAAAACAATAGAAACATATCCCAACACATGCTAATATGAATGACATTAGGTAAAAAATAACTATAGTTTCCAAAGTAAAAAATACTTGCCGACAGATTGTTATATTTTTTATAAATCTCAGTGTTGACTGCCTTAATAAAAGACTATTAGATTCTCATATCTGCTTTTGCATTCTCATGTTATGATACATTGTTTTGATTGAAGTATGGCCTTCTATTGTATAGTTGAGCACTGAAGTCCTAGGTGGAGAATATAGCTTTATTAAAGCAAAAGTTTAAGTAGGACAGAAGAGATTCGGACAAGTTAGGGAATTATTACTGAGATATGAGAGTACAGTAATATCAGAATCAAATCTCTTACCTTATTGTGAGTCTCCTAATGTCCTCCACTATGGTCAATTGAGGACATTTTTCTTCTGCTTTACACAGAGCCTACCGATTGCACTAGTGGGATTGGACCTCTCCCTACCTACATATTTATAGTTGTACAAGTTTTGGGGACCTTTTTGTCCACATGACTATTCTACATTATATTTATGGACATTTATTTTTATTGATCTTACCTTTTAAAGATAGTTAGAATCTACTTAACTACTAGGACCAGAGGATGACAGGCATTTCCAGCTGTATTTTCTTACTTCCACCAATATAAAAGATATCTATGTGTAGTTGGACACTGACTCCGTGGCACCTAACAACAACAATGTGTACCAGTTCAAAGTTTGAAGCTGACTCAATTTAAAACAGTCTAGGTCAGGCTTTTAGGTCCTTTGTGGGCCCCTTGCACGCAAACCCTAAGGTTGTTATTTAAGATGTAGATCTCAGGGTAATGCTTGTCATCTGGTTTACAATTTTCTGACATAGTGATTTTGCTCCAAACCCACCTTTCCCATTATTTAGCTCAGAAGGTACTCTTTGCCTGCAGCCATACCGCTGTGGTGTTCAATCCCATCAGATCTTGGAAGCTAAGCAGGGTTAGGCCTGGTTAGTATTTGGATGGAAGACCACCTGGGAACACCAGATACTGTAGGCTTGGGAGAAGGACCTGGCAACCCACTCCCCCAAAACAATCCGCCATTGAAAACCTTATGAATAGTAGAGAAGCACTGACAATAGTGTTTTGCCTGTTGTATGTAGGGTCACTATGAGTCAGATACTGACTTCACCGCAACTAACTGCAACAGCTGAGAAGAATTGCTAGAGTCTAGAATTGTGGCCTCTGCTTTACAGTTTGAAAAAACAAATCATAAACATTTCTAATTTCAGATCAACAGCAAAAAGAAAGAATCAGCATGGGAAATGACAAAAAGTTTATATGATGCATGGTCGGGATGGCTGGTTGTAACACTAACAGGATTGGCATCAGGTAACAATTTTACAGCAATATTTTTTAAGGTAACAACTGTAACTAGCTCTCCCCTTCCCTCAGCTGTTTTTTTTTTTTTCTTTCAGATACTGTTGGATTTTTCAAAGCATTTGTCTTCCTCAAAAAAAAAAAAAAAAAAATCTTCTCAAATATAAGACTAAGGCAGAAGGCCTCTCAGTCTAGTCTTGGCCCTTTCACTTTTAAGTATCCAATTTGGCTAATCTTTCTAGCCTTAGTTTCCATATCTATAAAATAAGTGGCTTGGACCAGGTGATCAGTGAACTGTCTTTTACTTTAGCATCATAATTAATAGCTAGTGCTTACTGAGTGCTTCCTAAATGTCATGCAGTGTTCTAAAATCTTTGTATGTATTTAAAGGTCATGGCATAAGTACTGTCATTGTAATTATTTTACAGATGAGGGAGCTGAAGCACAAGTGAACTGAAGTAACTTGGCTGTCAGCTAGTATGTGGCTCAATCAGGATTTGAATTCCAGCAAACTAGCTCAAGAGACTGTTCCTTTGATCACTACATTCTATGGCGTGAGATTTTAAGAAGTAGCAGTTGAAGATCTGAAAATATTAAGGACTGTTTTAATCACTTTCAGCTTCTATCATGGAAGATTATGTCCAGAAAACATGAAAAATTAAGATTTTTGTGAAGAATAGAGAGGTGTATTGATGACTAATTGGCATGCACAAGAGTTTTTATATAATAATAATGACCCAAATTTGACTATGAATAAACACATTTTTTTTGTATTCTGTCAGTAATCTTGATATGTATGGCTTTCTGATATTTAAGTAAAAGATTGTAAATTTGTCATACTAATTCATGAATGATATAAGCTTCACTATTTCTAACAGACATTACATTTTAATGAGATTGACATCATTTGTGAGTCTGTTAATTAAGTTTTAGATTGAAAAATGCTAGTTGAAAATCCTAACTTCTGTAGCCAGACTTGTGAACCTCCTGGCAAGAAGTTCCCTTTCAAAGGTATTTTACTATATTTTAAACCCCTTTTCTTATTTTTCTTTTTTCCTTTTCTCCTTTTTTTCTTTCTTTTTAAAAAATTACAGTTAATTTCAATGATGTGATTGGGTTTTAATTCCAAACAAAGAATAGTCATTTTATTTTAAAGAATAGCTATTGAGAGTTTTTAAAAAGTAATGTATGTGTATTTATAATTAAAATTTGAAAATCTTAAATTTAGATCATAGTTCCTAATTAATCATTTGTTTATAGGCAGTTTCCTGCTTTCCATTAACCTCAATTAGATAGTTCTTGACCCACAAAAAATGGACTTTTTTTGTACTTGCTCCAACATGTTTTTACAGGGGCATTGGCTGGATTAATAGACATTGCTGCTGATTGGATGACTGATCTAAAGGAGGGCATTTGCCTTAGTGCGTTGTGGTACAACCATGAACAGTGTTGTTGGGGATCTAATGAAACAACATTTGAAGAGAGGGATAAATGTCCACAGTGGAAAACATGGGCAGAATTAATTATAGGTCAAGCAGAGGTAAGTCTTGATTTGCTCAAGAAGAGTTAGTTAATCATTGATATAGTGAAATGTCACCAATTCATTTAATTATATAATTAATCACATTTTAGATGGTTGCAACCTGCATTAAAAGAAAAAATATGTGCAATAGAGTAGAATGGAAAATATTCACACACATTATAGCAAGAAAAAAATAAGGATTGTTTTAAGCAGCTTTTATATTACTTAACTATATAGTCATGTACAACTCATGTCGGTTATGGTACAGATTTATTGTGAGTTGTGGTAAGAAGAAGTGGTAGTCATTGCAATAGGACTTGTGTAAAGCTAATATGAAGTTATTAAAATGGCCTAACACATCTCATCACTAAGATTGGGAAATATGAATTATAAAAGTGTAAACAACTTAAAAATTTTGTAAAACAAACTTTCTAAGTGAAGATACCTTGAAGAAATTCAGTTTTTTCTTTGTGTCATTACAATTTTAAACAATTTTCTTACTACTATGATGTTCTGTAATGAAGAACATTCTAGGACTTAAGATTGTATATATTTTATATATTCACAATGAATGTACTTTTAAAATTTTGTTATAGCTGATTCAGGGTTAAAAAGACTATTTACTGGCAAGGTGTGCAATATGCTGTTTCCGAGGTGGCTTTTAATTCATTTTAATGGTCTTCAGGAGAACCAGAGTGCAAATCCAATTTTGTCTATAACCTTTATTTCCAAAAACTTCGTTGTGAGCAGGCAAAGGGTTAAAATATGACTGAGATATCTTGGTAACAAGAATTTAGGGATCAGGAAAAAGTGCAGAAATGATTAAATGGGATTAAGTTTCCTTGGTATATATAGTAATTAGTTTCGGATTCTGCTCAAATATTTTGTTCATATAAAGTTTTTGTTATTTGAAATATACTGTGAGACTTCTAGAAATTCTGGCCAACTGGGCATGGTAGTGTGTGCCTATAGTCCCAGTTTCTTAGGGACTGAAGCAGGAGGATTGCTTGAAACCAGGAGCTTGAGGCCAGCCTAGACAACAGAGCTGCACTCTATCACAAAAAACCCAAAAAATTTTATGGAAGTATTTTATATTGCAAGCACTTGCATTGGAGGTACACTGTAACTTAAGTTCATGCTCTTGAACTATTTTTACTTTTTAGGGTCCTGGTTCTTATATAATGAACTACATAATGTATATCTTCTGGGCTTTGAGTTTTGCCTTTCTTGCAGTATCCCTGGTAAAAGTATTTGCTCCATATGCCTGCGGCTCTGGAATTCCAGAGGTAAGCCATGTAGTATTTAGTATCACTGAACGGTAACACGTAACAATGCTTTTTGTCTTAGAGGAATTTTTGTTTTTCTTTTTGGAAAATGACATTTTTGTAATATGAAAAAGTATATTTTTAAAAGTGTAAGCTGATTATAGACATCATTGAGAAAAGTTCTCCCTGATAATCATTTTATCATTTACTGTGGAGGCTGAAGGTTTTTTCCTCTCACCACTAATTTAGCACATGACTTTAGCAAATTATCAGAAATTGTCAGCTGGTTAAGCATCAGAGCCTAGAAAAATAGCTTGTGATCTACAGTTCTTTGATGGATTAACTGGTTTACTATTATGACCTTGATTTTAATACATTCATTCCCTTTTGAAAACTGTCTTATGATTAGATTAAATAAGTTAATGATTCTTGAATTTGGCCATTTTGTAGTTTGAGAAGACATTTGATCACAGTTGGTCAGTAGTATATAAACATTTGTGTTATTTTTCATCAATAGTAATTTAAAGAAAAATCAGACTTAAATTCATTTCTTTCCTTTTTTTTAATTTTGATGTCAGCCTTTCCTAATGTACTTCTTTTAAAAACTAGATTCTAGTGATGTTTAAAGCTGTGTTAGTTAAGGATCCCTTTAATAAGGATTAGTGTCATCCAGCTGTTAACAGTTGTCATTCATCCTTCTTGATATATAGAAAAACATTCCACATATTTACAGTACTCTGAGCAGGCACAGTACCTTCTTCCTGACAGATGGTCTGAAAGTTATCAAATACATTATACTTATTTCTACAACAGAAAGATTCAAATTTGCCATTTTTGGTTATGTGATTATAACACTTATAATTAAGATCTGCATTTACCTTAACATGGTGTGTTATTTTTATTTGTTCATGAGATAGGATTGCCAACTCCTTGGCCTCTGTGCTTGGGTAGATAATTAGGAGATGATCTAAATTTATTATATGTGGCATAATAAGGCTTTTGAAAAATGAATTAGGAATTATTTGATAGTTTGCCAAAAATTCCAAGGTGATTTTGTGAGTAAAAGAAGATAATATTTTAGATTTGTTAATTTCTCATGTTTCTTAAAGGAAATTAAGCTGCCTTTATCTCTTCTTTGTAGATTAAAACTATTTTGAGTGGATTTATCATCAGAGGTTACTTGGGAAAGTGGACCTTAATGATTAAAACCATCACTTTAGTACTGGCTGTGGCATCAGGTTTGAGTTTAGGAAAAGAAGGTCCCCTGGTACATGTTGCCTGTTGCTGTGGAAATATCTTTTCCTACCTCTTTCCAAAGTATAGCACAAATGAAGCTAAAAAAAGGGAGGTAAGTGTTTTCTATAGTTTATTTGATAGAAAAATATCTGTTATATAGACTCAAGGTTGGCAAGTAATTTCCTAGTGTACAGATACTTTTACTTTTTAAAGATAAATTTTGTATTCAGATTAAAATTTTTATTTGCCATTAGCTTTTGTTTCTTTTCCCTTCTCTGAATATCTAACATCTTTCTAGAATCCATCCCCACCGCTTCTCAGCTGCGCCTATATTTAGAATGCATTAGATAGATTAGCTGGTGTCCCTTGGGTTTCAGTAGAGTTTTGCAAAGATCTTTCTTATTTGTTTAGCTTTATATTTTTCTTCTTCTGAAGTGTTTTCTAAGTGTAACATTGTTTTCATTCTTATTGTTCAACATTAGTATATCTTTAACGTTGGGAAATCCTAATTGTTCTGTTTTCCTCCTGGAGGTAGGTCTAATGCCAGTGGAAATGATGTGTGTTGTGTGGAAAGTTTTCTAGCACCATGGGAAAGTTCTGAGGGCCTTTAGAACTTCCTGAAGTTTAAACTGGAAATCCACTTTAAAAGAGAAATGGGAAATCCTCTTTATTCCATTATTTTAAGGCAACTTTGTTTGGGCCACCATGAGATCTTCTAGTAGACCTTTAAACTATAGACATTTCCCCTTTTTTTACGTTGTTCTGGATATTTCCGGAAGTAAAATGGGCTCCTGGACCTTTTACAGACTTTGGGTTTCTATAGGGTTCTAGATTTTGAGAGCCTTATCTCCTGTTTTCCCATTCTAAATCTTCAGTTGGAGATCTTAGGGATTTTTACATCTCAGCATCTACTGGGAACTCAGGGGTCTCTGGTCCTAGCTGGGACCTTTTTTCTTGCTGTCTAGTATTTTATCAAGGAATTTAGTTCTTTAATTGAAATAATTCTAGTACCTTTAAATATTAGCATTAAAATAATGTTCTTGCATTGACAATAGATATTCCAAAAATAGGAGCATTGTAGCTCCATCTCTGAGTAATAATTGAGTTTCTTTTCTCTTCTCTCTCTCTCTCTCTCTCTCTCTTTTTCTTTTCTTTTTCACTTTTTTTTTTTTTTTTTTGGCAGAGTTTGGGGTTGAATCCAGGGCCCCACACATACTTTGCAAGTGTTCTACCATTGGGCTATATCCCCAGCCCACTTTTCATTTTATTTCTTATTTTGAATCAGTATCTCACTAAGTTATGCATGCTGCCTCTGACATTAAATGCATGATATTCCTCTACTTCTCGAGTCACTGGGATTACAGGTGTGGGCCTCTGCACATGGCAATAATTGGATTTCAGTATAACAAAAATAATTATCATTATTGATTACTTACTGTGTATATAGTACTTGGGAAGAACTTTGTTTGCATTTAAAAATTTAATTCCACAATAATCCTAGTAACATGGCACTGTTATCCTCATTTATATATTGGGAAACTAGGGCTTAACACAACCAGGTTACATAGTCAAGATAATGTATCTGGTTAGTGGCAGGATATGGATTAAATTTATTTTTCTCTGACACTAAAGACTGTTGTCTTTACTATACTGCTACTACAGCTTTGTGGGTGTGTGTGTATGTATAAAAAATACAACAAAACCCAACCCCCGCTATAGCATAGCAACTTAGTGGCTATTGTAGAGCTATAGCATTTGCTTCCCCAGTTCAGTTCCTTTACTTTCTGGTGTACCTTGACTTTTGGGAAGTAAGATTTTTATTTATCCATTATAAGTTTAAAAAATGTAAATTATAGCCGGGTGTGGTGACTCATGCCTATAATCCATCACTCAGGAGGCTGAGACAAGAAGATCGCAAATTTGAGGCCAGACTGGGCTACACAATAAGACCTCATCTCAAAACAAAACAAAACAAAACCCCAAGCAAACAAAAAATGAAAAAGTAATTTATTAAAATATGTCATATAAATCGAATTAATTCACCTACTGCCTGCAGCTGTAGCCCTGTGGCATCCAATCCCTTCAGACCTCGGAAGCTAAGCAGGGTCGGGCCTGGTTAGTACCTGGATGGGGGACCGCCTGGGAACACCAGAAGCTATAGGCTTGGGAGAAGGACCTGGCAACCCCCTCCCAAAAATCAGTCTGCCATTGAAACCCCTATGAACAGCAGAGAAGCACTGACAATAGTGTTTCCTGTTGTACAGAGGGTCGCTATGAGTCGGATACCGACTCTACGGCATCTAACAACAACAACAATTCACCTACATTTTAATGTATAAACTTTGGTGATTAATTAGTATTTATGATACTACTATTCTATTATTGTAGTATATGAAAGTTAAGAGTTCTCTTGTTAGTTGCAAACATTAATGCCCCATATTTGGCTTTCTTCCTATACCTACTTCCTTGACAGTTTTTAAATTAAATGCTTTTTAGATATTTAAGAAACATGTTTGAATTTTAGATACATGAGTATTAGCTTGATTGTAAAATTATATGTTAAATGTGGAATCAGAACATTCAATTAAATAAGTGTGTTGTCTGCATTTCTATTAGTGGAGAAAAAAAGAAATTAAATTTGCTCCCTTTTCTTCTTCAAATAAATATAGCCCACATTTTAAAACCAGATAGAATTAAATACTTGTTTATTTTTGATTTCTCAAGCTTTTATAAAGTACTTACTGGGTCCCAGGTGCTATTCTAAGCACTTCATATATATTTACTCAGTCAGTTCTTATCAGCTAAGTAATGTTATCACATCATGACTTTAGAGAAGAGAAAACAGAGATGCATAGAGGTTGAGTTGTTTGCTCATGGTCACACAGCTACTAAGTGGCAGGATTTCAACCAAGCAACTTCACTATGGAGCTCCTACTCTCAACTGTTTACAACTTAATTTTTATCTCTAATTTCTCTTGCAGAAATATAAAAATTGACTGAGGAAATACATTAGGTACCCTAAAATACTTACTAGATTAAAGTAGTGAAAGGAGTAAAGACTCTTAGAAAAATAGTTTTATAAATAAAGGCCCAAAGAAATTATAGGTATAGCTGGTTTTATGCAGGTAGGAAATGGGCAGTGATCAATTGACAGACTAGGGGGTTGGACAGAGGGCTGAGGAGAATGTGGATTTCTCTTTTCCTTTTAACTATTCTTGCTATTCTGGCTGGTGGTACTGTAACTTAAGGGGCTGTTGCTTGTGCTTTCAGAATCATGCTGTCTGCATCCAGGTAGAGGGCTGAGGGTAGTGAAAATACAGAGAAACTGTTTAAGAAGTTTAAGTTCCCTCATATCTTATGAAGGTTTAGAATAATTATTAATGGTGAAGTAGTTAGTTCTAAAGTCTGGAGAAATGATATCTTATTTGAAAATAAATAAGCAAAACCCTCCCTCTCAATTACATTTATTATTCTCTCCTCCTGTCTGCACAAACACACATTGAAAGTTGTCTGTATTCATTGTCCTCTTCTTTACAACATATTGGCATTAGTATATTAATGTTTTTGACCGGAAAGTAAGTTTATAAATGAGCATTCAGTTGAAGCAGAAGAGAAAAAAAATCTTTTTAAAGGACATAAATACTTGTCCTTTGCTTGGGGAGGAGGACATGTGACTTAAATGCAGAAGATGCATGTGGAAAATTCATATAATAGCAGTTTTTATTTAGTATTTGAATTCATAAGAAAATAAGAAGCTGCATCCTCTTTCTAGGTGCTATCAGCTGCCTCAGCTGCAGGTGTCTCTGTAGCTTTTGGTGCACCGATTGGAGGAGTACTTTTTAGTCTGGAGGAGGTAGGTATGAAAGCATAGCAATTAAAAATATATGTAATTACTATTCCAGATATATTTTGGCACACATTACAGGTTTATAGCTGATGTAATAAGTACAGAATTTAAGTTTTCAAATTTATTTTTAGAAAGTTTTAACTCTTTCTTACATGAAAAGTAATATTCTATATGTGTTCTATTTCTAAAGTAAAGTATATTTAAGTCTATTATTAATATATAAATATTGGTAATTATTTAAAGTTGAAATGTACTTTGTTCACATATTTAAAAGTAGGAAAATATGAATTTGACTTAGTATAAAACATGTAAAATAATCTGCCTCTTGGCTAAATTGTAGTCCATATTTTTATTTTACAATTTTAAATCAGTTCCTTCATTGGCTTTTAAAGATTTTCTTCTGTGATTATTCCTTAAAACAGTTATTGATGCTTAAAGGAATACTTATAGTTGCTTCCATGAAATATATTGTATTTATGATCTCATTGGTGCTTCAAACTTTTTGTTTTTTTATACTTTTACACAAAAATGTTATTAGGAATATTTTTAAATTTACCTTTTTCATCTAGTTTGTGTGGTTTTCTTGTTTTAGTATAGAAATAAAGGCAAATTAAGTACATCTTTGTGAGCTCTCAAACTTTGGTGCTAATACATTTGTTTTTAACTGTTATGATTGAATTGAATGTGAAACTCCTTTTGAAAATAAAACAACACTAAGTATTCTAAATAATTATTGGACATATGATCAATTGTTGTGAATTTCTAATGATGTGATAGTTAAAGATAATAAAGTACCATTTTTATTAGAGTAAAATATATAAATTCTAGCTGTAGTAAATTTAGAGCCAGCTGTAGTCAAATTTAGTGATATATGATTCAAAAACATAAGATGATAGCATTAATTTTTCTTTTCCTTTTTTTAGGTTAGCTATTATTTTCCTCTCAAAACCTTATGGAGATCATTTTTTGCTGCTTTAGTGGCTGCATTTGTTTTGAGATCCATCAATCCATTTGGTAACAGCCGACTGGTCCTTTTTTATGTGGAGTATCATACACCATGGTACCTTTTTGAACTGTTTCCTTTTATTCTCCTAGGGGTATTTGGAGGGCTTTGGGGAGCCTTTTTCATTAGGGCAAACATTGCCTGGTGTCGTCGACGCAAATCTACCAAATTTGGAAAATATCCTGTTCTTGAAGTCATTATTGTTGCAGCCATTACTGCTGTGATAGCCTTCCCTAATCCGTATACTAGGCTCAACACCAGTGAACTGATTAAAGAGCTTTTTACAGATTGTGGTCCCCTGGAATCCTCTTCTCTTTGTGACTACAGAAATGACATGAATGCCAGTAAAATTGTCGATGATATTCCCGATCGTCCAGCAGGCGTTGGAGTATATTCAGCTATATGGCAGTTATGCTTAGCACTCATATTTAAAATCATAATGACAGTATTCACTTTCGGTATCAAGGTAAGTGCTAATGTGGGATGATAGTCTTGGCATGTTCAAAATTTTTATGTAGTATGAGAAATGACATTTGTTTAAAGGTTTATGGTTCTGCATTAAGAAGTCTGAAGTGGTCTTACTGGACTGAAATCAAGGTGTACATGGGGCCTTACTGAGCTGAAATCAAGATGTTCATAGGTCTGTTTTTTGTCTTTTCCAGTTTCTTGAGGATACTCACATTCCTTGGCTCATGTCCACTTTCTTCCATTTTCAAAGCCAGCAATGGCTATTCAAGTCTTTCTCTTGTCTCCTTACTGATGCTAACTCCTAAATCACTCTTCATGTTGAAAAAACTGTGTGATTACTTTTGGCCCATAATCCAGTATGATCTGTTCTAAGATGAGCTGATTAGCAATCTTAATTCCTCCTTTCCATGTAATATAACATATTCATAGGTTCAGGGAATTAAGATGGACATTTTTGTGGAGCCATTATTCTATCTGCCATACCACTGTAGCGGGGGTTCCCTACCTTTTTGGCACCAGGGACTTGTTTTGTAGAAGACAGTTTTTCCATAGACCAGAGAAATATGTGGATGTGTGTGGGATGATTCAAGTGCATTACATTTATTGTGTAAATACAGATGAAGCTTTGCTTGCTCGCCCACTGCTCACACTGGTCCTAGTCCATGGCCCAGGGTTTGGAGACCCCTGCATTGTAGGATGTAGCTTAAAAGGACACTGCAGACTCAGAATTAAATTACTAGGTCTATGAATACCATAACTTTTTCCATCAAGTACCTAAGGCCTTATGCCCTGGGACATTGCTTCTTTTGGACTTATAAAAGTAAGAATTACATTCATTGATTAGTGATCTGTCAGCAAATGTAACTTTCTTATATGACTGTCAGTGATACATATATACGGGGAAACATGTTAGCTTGACACTGTTCTTTATTATGTCTATAGTTCACGTAATAGTTAATATTTGCTAGTGATGGTATGCTTGTACAGATGTAAATTTTGTGGAATAACAGCTTCATTTCTATGAAATTGGACTGGTGGTAGTTTTTGGAGTAGGATCTTTTTTCTGTTGTCTTCCTTACTTAGTCCATTGATTATCAGAGACATTAACAGAAAAGCCTTGAAGTTTTACCTTTTTTTTTCCCTTAGAAAATCAAGCAAAAGATGCTGTTAAAGCACCTTTTTCTACAATGAGTTGGTGTTTGGTAAATCTCAACTTTCTCCCCATCAGTACACTAATGACTATCAGTGATTATAGTTGACTAACACTGACAATCCTGTAAGGAAGCTGGCGGCACTTGGCAGGCCCATGTTAAGTCCTAGGCTGTGGTTGAAGGATCATAATTGTTAGGTGATTCTAAAACATCCTTTGATCCTTTGTTATTGTGCATCCTTTTAATGACTCCATTGTACTCTATTATGTCATCATTTTGTGCTCAGCTTGTTCTGTATCTAGAATAGGTTAGAACTATTAGTCTTTCCGTAGTCTTTAAAGTGATTTTGCTTAAGGTGTTTACCATTCCTATTACCTTCTTTAACTTTAAATCAACAAATATTTTTCTCCTTTTAGTTGATTCATATGTATGTTCTATTCAAAATATTGAGGGACTCTGATAAAACTGCTACTTTACATTATACTACTTAAGAGGAATAGCATCTAAATTTTTTTTTTTTTTAAGCTGGGGTTAGCTCAGTTGGTAGAGTGCTGCTGTGCACTCTCTGAGGCCCTGAGTTCAATCTCTAATACCACAAAAATAGGAGAATGACCTGGCAGCTCACTTGCAAAACAATCCCAAAAACAATCAGCCATTGAACCCTATGAATAGCAGAGAAGCACTGACGTAGTGCTGGGCATGGCACAGCATCAGGGAGTGTTTCATTCTGTTGCACATAGGGTCGCTATGAGTTGGACCCAACTCAACGCCACCTAACAATAACAAGTCAATAAGAACATCCTCTTTTGCCTGCAGCTGTACCAGCTGTGGTGTCTGATCCCATTAGATCTTGGAAGCTAGGCAGGGTCAGACCTGGTTAGTACTTGGATGGGAGACCGCCTAGGAACACCAGGTGCTGTAGGCTTGGGAGATGGACGTGGGAGCCCATGCCCCCTGCCCGCCACCCCCTCCCCCCCCAAAATGAGCCATTGAAAACTTTATGAATAGCAGAGAAGCACTGACAATAGAGCTGGGCATGGCACAGTGTCAAGTAGTGTTTTGTCTGTTGTTCATAGAGTTGCTATGAGTTGCTCCTGACTCAAGGGCATCTAACAACAATGTTTCTATCATTTGTAAATATGTAAGAAAGGCATAGTCTTGAAGTATAGTGCTTCAAACTTGAGTTGACTTAGTTTTATGAAAAATACTTCATATTACCCTATTTTTTTTCCCTATTAACTAATGAAAATTTCCTTAGGGACTAGCATTAGGAAACCCCTAAGACAAAGAATAATCTTTGAGTAATTTTCTCTTTGGCCTAGAGAATATGGTTTGTTACTTTGTAACTGAATTCATGAAATTGTTAAGGTTCTGTATAATAAGATTTTGGTATAGTTTTACTTGTACTAGGATTTTATTATATCAATAATATACAAAAAGAATCAAAAGTAGTATAAACAAATCTATAGAATATAGGCTTCAAGCACGTAATTAGAGGTGTCTTGCCTCATTAACAGTTGTATTATTGTTATAGGTTCCATCAGGCTTGTTCATCCCCAGCATGGCTATTGGAGCAATCGCAGGAAGGATTGTGGGGATTGCAGTGGAACAGCTTGCTTACTATCACCACGACTGGTTCATCTTTAAGGAGTGGTGCGAGGTTGGGGCTGATTGCATTACACCAGGCCTTTATGCTATGGTTGGTGCTGCGGCATGCTTAGGTAATTATAACTGTGTCTGCTTTGTATGGATGCTTGCAAGTTCAGGAGAAAAGAGTCAATGGTACCATTCTCATGCTTAGTTGGTGGGTGGGTTAGTGGGAGAAGGAGGGTACAGGATAGAAAGAGAAAATATTTAACAGAAATGGAACGGTAGTACTCATAGTATATAGCTCAAGCTTTCATTTTACCTGTTTGAGAATATTTGCTAATGCAAAAATTTAATGGTAGTTAACGTATTTGTAATATCATATAATGCTTTATTACAGAAACCATCTCTACAATAGAGGCTTAATCTGAATGCTATCCAAGGAGATTTTTGTTATTTTCATTGTTAAGGATCTTGGGTTATATATAGCAAATATAGCAGGGCTTCTAATATTAGCATTGTAACAAAGCTTCAGAATAGTGTTACTTTGAGCTGTGCAATAATTCATTGTCAACCTTAGTAAAAATTTTATTTACCAGCCCTCCACCATCAAGGTGCATCTGTAGCAAGATGAGAAAAGGTAACTACTCAATTTAGTGAAAGAAAAACAAAATATTTGCATTAAATACTTAAGAGTTTGTTTATTGTCTTCTTTCCTTCTTTCTTTTCTTTTTTTGCAGTACTGGGGTGGTGGGTTGAACCAATGGCCTCACACATGCTTTGCACGGGTACCCCCCTCGCCCATTTTTTCCTTTTTATTTTGAGATAGCCTTAATGAGTTACTCAGGCTGCCTCTGGCTCCGAACTTGTGATCTTCTTGCCTCCACCTGGGATTACAGATGTGCACCACTACACCTGGCTATTTATTGTCTTCTTTAGAATGTAAAATACTTATTTCTTTATGTTTAAAGTGTCAATGAAACTTTATTCTTTTAAAGCTAAAGTCGAGATTTTTCTTTAAGATAGTGCTTTTTAAAAGAACTGATGCTTAAGGCACAGTTGTCCTATCAGCCCATAAATCTTTTTATTTGGGCCTCCTTTGTCTTTACTTGAATTATGGACATACTAATGGCAACTTCAGGGGCTGGGATTTAGCTCAGTTGGTAGGGCGCCACTCTGCAGTCTCTGAGGCCCTGAGTTTGATTCTCAGCACCACAGAAACGGGAGAAGGATGTGGCAGTCCACTCCCGAGGCAATCCTGAAACAATCAGCCATTGAAAACCCTATAAGGGTTGCTGTGAGTCGGACACAACTTGACGGCACCTAACAACAACAATGACAACTTCAAAATTCCTCACCAGGACTCTTCTGGATATAATTTCTTCAAGCAGTTTAGGTTCATTTTTAGGGAAAACAGATCTGCTTGATTCTCAGTTTCTAACTTCATCTGTGAACATGAATGAGTCCAAACCATATTTGTTTCTAAGCTGTCATACTCAAAATGATATGGATCTGTGAAATATACTAAAACCTAAGATAAAAAATACATTATTAAATATTTCATACTTTTAATAACTGTCTTGTAGTTCCTTTTTTTTTTTTTTTTTTTTTTTTTTTTTTTTTTTTTTTTTTTTTTTTTTTTTTTTTTTTTTTTTTTTTTTTGGTTAGACCTAACAATTAGTTCTTTAAGTAAAGCAAAACCACAAGGTTACTGTGTGAGGCGTTTTAAGAGATGTGTGATGTAGGAAAAGCCTCAATGGGATGGAGCTCAACCAGAGCTTTATTTTTAAAAGACTAGTAAAATTTAAAGAAGAGAGGACTTTGTTGAAGAGTATAGTGTGAAGACAGAGGAACTGCGATGGGAATAAATTTAATATTCATGTGACTTTGAAAAACTGACTGTATAAGTATATTAAGTAAAGAGTACATTTTGGATATTTTAGGGAAACAAAATTGAATTGGTGAGAAGAAGCAGTTTTAAAAAAAGAAGGAATTGGGTTTATGTAAGGATGAATTTGTTTTTGGAATTGGTCAGATTTGTGGCTGAATCCTGGCTTTCCTGTTTTTAGCTTAATGACTTTGGGAAAGTTCCTTTACTACTTTGATATTTAATTTTCTCATCTATAAAATGGAAATACTTGTTTATCTCTTATGATTGTTCTGTGGATTATATGAGGTAAAATACATACAAAACTGTTAGCATAGTGTCTGGTAAAATAAGTGCTTAAAGATTAAACAAGCCTTTGTAAACTGACTAGAACATGCCTGGCATATAGTAGATACATGATAAATAGTAGGTTCTTTCTTCCTTCTATTTTTAGATTAAGAAAAAAAGAATGAATATAAGCTTAATACAGTATGAATTTCAAACCATATTAGGTTTTTGAGCAAAACAACAACATGATAAAAATAGTATTTAGCCTGGTATGGTGGTACTTGTAATTCTAACATTCAAGGAGCTGAGGCAGGAGGATCACCAGTTGGAGACCAGCTTGGGCTACATAATGAGTTCGAGGTCAGCCTGGGGTAGATAGTGTAACACTCTATAAAAAGAAAGAGAAGAAAGAGGGGGGAGGGGGAGGGAGAAGGAGGAAGGGGAAGAGAAGGGAAGAAAGGGAGGGAGGGAGGGAAAGGAAAGAGAGAATTCTTACATGGTTTATAAAGTAAATTGAAGGCAATGGGGCCCAGAGTCAAGGAGTTAAGATAAAATGGTGTTAAGATTAAGGAATGGCAGGGCGCGGTGGCCCATACTTATATTCCTAGCGGCTGGGGAGGCGGAGGCAGGAGGATGGCAAGTTCGAGTAATTTGCAAGGCTGTGTAACTTAGCAAGACCCTGTCTCAAAAAGTAAAAAATATGGGCTGAGGGTGCAGCCCAGCGGTCCAGCACTTGTAAAGCATGCAGGCACGAGGCCCTGGGTTCAACCCCCAGTACTAAAAAAAAAAAAAAAGATTAAGGAACAAAGTTTTCAGCACCTGCACTAGTTTGGTAACAGTGACAACCTGAGAAAGGGATTCATAAATGTACATTTTGCAGAGAAAATCAGATTGAACAAGGAGATAGTCTAGATATTGGGAAAAAGTGAAGGGGTGAACCAGGAATTAACACCTACATTATTAGGAAGACTGTAGTACTAGGAGTTGGGATTGGAGAAGCTGGATTCAGGCTCTCTTTAGGGAATAAGAGGAGCTTGGTTTTAAGTGTGTGGTGTTTTCTATGACAGTAGGTCCCCAGAATCTTTTTACAGTAGAGAAATGAGACAAAGAATTGAGAAATGAGACAAAAACACAGCAGTGAGATATGGCATACATAATCTGAAACATGGGAAAAAGCCAACAATAAGTAGATCGTGGTTTAGGGAGTCATCAACATAGAAATGATAGTTGACTGTGATGATTTGTGTAAATGAATAGATTATTTTTCTTTCTTTCTAAGTCTCCCCTCTACCCCGGAAATGTTGCAGATTGAACCCAGGTCTTTGCATATGGTAGCCATGTGTTCTAACCACTGACTATGCCCTTGGCCCGAATAGATGAATTTTCTATGGGAAGAAGCATTACACTGTAATTATAAATCACAAGGCACCAAGGTATTTTACTCATTTTGAAAAGATTTGGTGGAGAAAAATTTATTAAATTAATATTCTACCCATGTATGCCTGCAGCCATGTAACACTGTGGTGTCTGATCTGGTCAGATCTTGGAAGCAGAGCAGGATTGGGCCTGGTTAGTACTTGGATGGGAGACCACCTGGGCTGTAGGCTTGGGAGAAGGACCTGGCAATCCACTTCCAAAAACCAATCGCCATTGAAAACCCTATGAATAGCAGAGAAGCCCTAACAATAGTGTTTTGCCTGTTGTATGTAGGGTCACTATGAGTTGGACACTGACTCGACGGCACCTAACAAAAACCCATGTATAAGTTTAGCTTGTGAATTGGTGGGAAATAAGGTAGCCATGATGTGCTCCACCAGATTTCCTTAGGAATTAATAATAAGCTTTTACAAGAGTGAAATTATGTCTTTGCTACAGCAATAAACCAAAGTAGCAATATTGCTTTTTCTTGATCAGCTGTGATTTTTTTAATGAGGTAGGTAGATTTTGAAATGTTATTCTCAGTCTTCTGTGTTATAACCAAAGAAGCTTGTTTTTTTTTCTAGATCTTAAAAGTAGTGGTTATTGTCCTAAGAGAGGTATAGTAGATTTTGATGATAATGCTTTTCACTAAGTTCTGCCTACAATTTTATGTTTACTGCAAAATTGTAAGAATTCTAATGATGTGTAATGGTGGTGATGATCCTTTCCTGACCAGTGTTGCTTTTTTTTTTTCAGGTGGTGTGACAAGAATGACTGTCTCTCTGGTTGTTATTGTTTTTGAGCTTACTGGAGGCTTGGAATATATTGTTCCCCTTATGGCAGCAGTAATGACCAGTAAGTGGGTTGGAGATGCCTTTGGGAGAGAAGGCATTTATGAAGCACACATCCGATTAAATGGATACCCTTTCTTGGATGCAAAAGAAGAATTCACTCATACCACCCTGGCTGCTGATGTCATGAGACCTCGAAGAAATGATCCTCCCTTAGCTGTCCTGACACAAGACAATATGACAGTGGATGATATAGAAAACATGATTAATGAAACCAGCTACAATGGATTTCCTGTCATAATGTCAAAAGAGTCTCAGAGATTAGTGGGATTTGCCCTCAGAAGAGACCTGACAATTGCAATAGGTACCTTTTAAATATATATATATATATACACATATATGTGTGTATACACTTATATATCTGTCATTGTATATTATGCACTTAGATTTCTGGAAGAAAAGAAAACAGTAAAGCTTAATTAGTTGGGTTTTCAGTTGTGTTGATTTATGCCCCTTAAAATCTTACATTCTCCAGGAAAGGAATTTATGTCCAATGGATTGTTTTTCTGCTAAATATAGTTCTCTCTTTCAATTTAGATGAAATAATGTAGTACTGTGATATTGATGATTAGGACATTAAAACTTTTAATCTTTTCCAATAAAATCTAAATCTTCTTCCCCTGGACACTCAAAAGTGATAGAGGATAGATTAGCCATTGCTTTGTTAATCCCACGTTTTTTGTACACTAACCTTGAGCTGGAAATGTCAAATATTTGGTCTACTCCCAAAGATCATTCCTGTGAGTGTGTCACCTTCCTTTCGTCTTATCTCTGTGGTCATTGCAAAAATATTACAAAGTAATTTGTGTGCCATTTGAAGAGGGAAGGCTAGACAGTGTGGGTTTGGGTGGGGCCTTTCTCCAACTGAAAGCTCAATTTGAACGAGAGGGGAAAAAAAGAAAAAAAAGAAAAAGAAAAGAAAAGGAAAGATAAATGATCCTGTGGAGAATGTCAGTTTAGGAAAAGGATGTAGATTGGAAGAAGGTCTCAAAGTCTATCCAATCCCATTATCCCAAAGCTTTTGCTTGTGTAATAGAAGCGTAGTTGCCTAAGCTGACAAAGTATGCTGTCATACTTGGCTGTTCTCAAATATTTTAGTTTCTGAGCCATTACCTTGGCCAAACCTAGCAGAAAACAACTTCATTGTTTAGATTTCCATTCTCTAGGTTTTACTAGTAGCCAGCCAAATAAAAAAGAGAGGTCAGTTTGAAGTTGTAGAAAGTTAAAGGAAAAAGGCCAGGATTTTAAAAGATACAGAAGACAATGCTAAAAGTAAGAATAATTCATACTCCCCTGATGGTGTAGATATGTTTTTTAAAGTTTTGTCACTGTCTTAAGAGATGGAATATTGGGATAGGAGATAATGTTGGTTTAAAGGAGTAAGGAACTTAAGATAGGGGAGATATGAAGGTAGACAGTCAGAAATGTTAGTCACATGGTGATTTTCTGAATGTAACTTAAATATTTGCCAACATATATTGATGTTTTACATTTTACACTGGAAATACAGATCTGTGCTCTATGCAATGCCAGATTAGATATATTCTCATTTTTGACATTGAAGCAGAATTTTTTTTTTTTTTTTTTTTTTTGTGGAACTGAGGAGCTGAACCCAGGGCCTTGCGTATACTTTACAAGTACTCTACCCCTGACCTACACTCTCAGCCCTCTCTTTAAAAAAAAAATTTTTTTTAATCTTGAGACAGGGTCTCACTGAGTTACACAGGCTTCCTCTGGACTCAAACTACCAATCCTCCTGCCTCTGCCTCCCAAGTCACTAGGATTACAGGCATGTGCCACTGTGCCTGGCAGAAACAGAATTTTTTAACAATATTAAATTCAAATAAGAGGTCTTAGATTATTTAGGGTCATTAAAATAGGAGTGCTAAGACATTTTTTAAAAAACATCTGAATTGTATCAGAAAATGAAATCTATAGCCAGACATGGTGGTATATGCCTATAATCTTAGCACTTTGGAGGCAGAAGCAGGAGGATCTCGAATTCAAGGCCAGCCTGGTATATGTATGAAGACCCTGTGTCAAAAGGAAGAGAGAAAGAAAGAAAAAAAAAGAACGAAAGAGAAATCTATCTTCTTTTCTGCTTCAAAAGGTCTGTGAGTAAATGCCATAAAAAATAATTTAAAAATTAAAACAACCTAGAAGTTTCCTGATGCTCTGTGAATGTTCAATAAATGATGCTTAATATAATTATTATATACATCTAAAAATGGTATTCATTTTTAAATGTTTTATTTATTTTTAATTGACAAGTATAAACAAGGTGACATTTTGGTATATGTATACATTGTGGAGTCATTAAGTCAAGCTGTCATATCTATGATCTCACTTATTTTTTAGTGAGAACATTTACAAATCTCTCTTAGCAATTATCTTTTTTTAATGTTTTGGTTTATTTTGTTTGATTTTAATTTTTTAAAGTTATTTATTTATTTATTTATTTATTTATTTATTTATTTGTCAGTACTGAGGGTTGAACCTAGGGCCTTGCCCTTGCATGCTCTGCAAGTGCTGTACCACTGAGCTGCATACTCAGCCCAATTTTTTTTTTTTTTTTCTTACTTTTTGAGACAGGGTCTCACTAAATTATGCAGACTGCCTCTGGTCTTGAATTTGCGATCCTCCTGTCTCTGCTTTCCGAGTCACTGGGATTACAGACGTGTGCCACTGCGCCTGGCAGCCTAAAGTTATTTATTTATTAATAAATATTAGTAGGGTACAGAGTAGGAAGGTTTTTGCTATTTCCATTTTGTACCTATTATATCATTTTTTGGTTACACTTACATCAACTTACATAATTTGTGAAATCCTCTGATTAATACGTGGTAAAAATCGTATGCAGTTATGTGTTCCATTCACGTTTTTTCCCATGTAATTTTCAAATACAATGAAAGAATACAAGTGAAATTCTTAAAGTACAGATTTAAGACAAAGAAGCTGGAGTTTACTTCCAATACCTTGGACACCAAAGGAACATTCCAATAAATAAATTAGTGATTTTTTCCTAAAATTAAGCATTTTGGGCTGGGATGTAGCTCAGTAACAGAACATGTTCCTAGCATGCATAAGGCCCTTAGTTAGATCCCCAGCACTGCAATAAATAAATAAATAATAAAATAAAAACTTTTACCACGAGATGTTTATTTAAACAATCAGAATATTTTCATTGAGATATGTTATTTTATGGGTGTTTAAAATTGATAATTAGGGCATTTTTCCCCTCAGTCCTGGGGGGGCGTTGAACCCACTATCTTATGTATGCTTTGTAAGCGCTTTACCAGTGAGCTGTACCTCCAGCCCATTTTTTATTTTTTATCATGAGATTTCTCACTAAGTTGCACAGGCTGCCTCTGACTTTAAACTTGAGATTCTCTTTCCTCAACCTTCTGAGTTGCTGGGATTATAGGCATGTGCCACTATGCTCAGCTATTTTGGGTTAATTTCAACTTAAAATGTCATACATCCTATTTAATATCACACTTCATATCCCTTTGTTTCTATTGGTGAATTATTATAGCTATAGTGATTTTTTTTTGTCTTTTGACTTCCATACTCAAGTTAAAAATAATATGCACACTCTCATTACAATAATACTCTAAATTTGACTGTATATTTCTGATAACAGCTTAACTTCCATTGTATACAAAAGCTCTATACTTTTCCTCCCCTCCCTCACATTTTACATTGTGGATATCACACTTTACATTCTTATGGGCTGAAAGCAACTTTATGAGCATTTTTCAAGAACCATTTATGACAGTGCTAACTGGCTTTCTTTTCCATACCATGGCCATGCTTTTAAGATGATTTAGTAAGCACTAGACATTATGACTCCATTTAGTGCCTTCCTATTCAGATATGTTGCAGCACAGTTAAATGAGTCTTTAGTGGCTGGAAGGAGTAAAAAGCATTCCAGTATTTGTTTATGAGCAGTAATATCTACTTCTCAATCTAGGACTGATGCTTATTATTTTGGCATAAATAATTTTATACCAATATTAAAAATACTCAAAATATTTTCACCAAAACAAATACTGTATTTTCACACACACACAGCTTTGAATAATACTAATTCGAACAAGAAACAGAGCACAGTGACTGATTTGCATATTCTGTCTATTTTGTGGGTTTCCTTTTTCGTTCTTGGATCTCTGCACTTTTCCCATCCTTGCCACTGTTTGCCTCACGCTTTCAAAGGTGGGAATGGAAGCAGTCAAGACAGAACCACAGAAGCAGAACACACTAGAAAAGAAACTGAGAGAAGCTTTACAAATAAAACAACCCAAAGAGTCAGTCTTGCATCCACTGCAAGCATAATTATCATTTCAGGCCACCGATAATGTACATGAGTCATCCAGAAAATGATACTTTACTACCAGCTAATTCACAGGAGTAGAATACACAACAGTCAAAGCAAGGACGAGACTTGTTAGTCTCACCTTCAAGGCACAAAAAGTCACCTTGCGTAGACAGGCTTCATTTAGTGCCTTCATGTGTACATTTTTAAAAATTCTGTATTCCAAACATGCTTCCTTATCTCCCACAGTTAGAAAACAGTTTCAGCTCCAGTAAAGAAAATTATACTATGATATAACAACAACATAATTATACCAAAAAATCTTACTTACATGAAGATTACTGTTTTGTTTTGGTTTGTTTTTTTTTTTGCGGTACTGGGGGTTGAACCCAGGGCCTTGTGCTTGCATGCTCTGCAAGTGTTAGACCACTGAGGTGCATCCCCAGCCCATTTGTTTTCTTTTTGAGACAGGGTCTCGCTAAGTTACGCAGACTGCCTCTGGTCTTGAATTTGCGATCCTCCTGCCTCCACTTCCCAAGCTGCTGGGATTACAGGCATGCACCACCGCACCTGGCAAGATTACTAGTTATTGATAGAATCTGATTTAATCAATAGAAGAAACTACCAAATGGCTTTTCACTTGATTCCTTTCTTGATTACCTAGAAGACAGAAAAAAGTGAGGGGATCAAAAGTCATAGAATATATTTATTTATTTTTCAATCTCAAAATAAGTTGCTCATTAAAGAACAAAACCTATAAGTTTAACATTTTTGATTAATATGCACAATTGAATTAATAAAAAAACCCAAAATAAGTAAATAAATAAAATTTTTTATTTTTTCTCTCTTTTTTAGAAAGCGCCAGAAAAAAGCAAGAAGGTATTGTTGGCAGTTCGAGGGTGTGTTTTGCACAGCACACCCCATCTCTTCCAGCAGAAAGTCCTCGACCACTGAAACTCCGAAGCATCCTTGACATGAGCCCTTTTACAGTGACAGACCACACCCCAATGGAGATTGTGGTGGACATCTTCCGAAAATTAGGCCTGAGGCAGTGCCTTGTAACTCACAATGGGTAAGTTCGGCATCACAGAAGTCAGTTTACTAACCGGAATTTATGATCCTTTTTACTGGAACCCTTTTAGGGCGGAGTATGAGTCAGCTCCCAAGTTGGAAAGTCTGTGACTTAGTTTGGTTATACAGGATCAGTCATTTAAGTTTTACACTTACCAGAGTGTAAAAAAAAATGTCAACTGCCCACTCTTTGCAAAACATAAAGTAGCGTGTGTGCTTCAAAGCTGGAAAAGAGGCACTGAAACACCTCCAACATGAACAACATCTTGAGCTTATATCATCCCCTTTCTTAGAGGACTAGTGGGCCTGGCCTGAATGGAGCAGTGCGAAAACCTGTTTGCTTTTCATAAATATTTCAGTTTTAGGGTATAGATTTGTAGTACAATTAGAACTTTCTGGATAGTTTGCTATTTACTCTTTCAGTCATTACTTGATTTATCATGTAATGAAGGAAAGAACATATAAATGAAATTTGTAATTTAGTTAAAAATCTCCTTAAACAGCCTGCAGCCATACCACTGTGGCATCCCGATCCCATCAGATCTCAGAAGCTAAGTAGAGTCGGGCCAGGTTAGTCCTTGGATGGGAGACCACCTGGGAACACCAGGTGCTGTAGGCTTGGGAGAAGGACCCAGCAACCCACTCCCAAAAATCAATCAGCCATTGAAAACCCTATGAATAGCAGAGAAGCACTGACAGTAGTGTTTCCCTAATTCATAGGTTGGCTATGAGTCAGATACCGACTTGATGTTTCCTCTTCACCTTCATTTACAAATGTTATGACTGCTAATGACAAACACTCATGTATTTAGTCCCCTTTATTTTCATTATATTACCTACTCTTCCATGTTGGAATTCTCTTTTCTATTTTTAAATTTTTACATATTTATTTCTTGTGACAGGGCCTTGCTATGTAACCCAGACTGGCCCGGAACTCACTGTGTAGACCGGAGTTGGCTGAGCTCACTATCACTCTGCATCAGCCTCCTGAGTGCTGGGCTCATAGGCATGCACCACTGCATCTGGCCTCTTGTTGGAATTCTTAAGAACATTGTTTCATCTGAAGGCACTAAACACAAAGACTAGAAAGGGGAAACAAAGAGTGTTTATTCTAGGATTATGTGTAAACTGGATGGCTGACCCTGAACAGTGTGAAGCTGGTTGAAATACTATACCAAACACATAAGAGAATCACAGCAAGTTTTGTTTTTTAACATTTTGTACAAAACACATGGGTAACAGCACACATGATCTCCATCTAGAGAAAGGAACAAAAAGAACAGAAAGGAAGGAAGGTAGTCTATGCAACACTTTCATGTTTTAGCATTGACTTTGCAGGATCTCTGCAAACTAGATGGTGAAGCAGTGATATTCCTGCTTCACCAATGTAGTAATTAAAGCTCAAATAGGTTTAATAATTTGCTCAAACTTTTGTTCCAGCTTTAAAAACCTAATCTCTTGCTACTGTTTTACACTTATTTACTGATAGAGCATACTCTCTTTCTTTCTTTCTTTTTTTTTTTTTTGCGGTACTGGGGGTTGAACCCAGGGCCTCACGCATGCATGCTCTGAAGTGCTGGACCACTGAGCTGCACCCTTAGCCCATTTTTTTTTTTTTTTTTTTTTTTTACTTTTTTGAGCTGGGGTCTCACTCAAGTTACGCAGACTGCCTCTGGTGTCGAACTTGTGATCCTCCTGGCTCTGCTTCCCGAGCCACTGGGATTACAGGCATGCACCACCGTGTTGGCACTTAGTACACTCTCTTTCTTTTGATTACTTAAACTACCAAAACATTTTCTTAGCCAATAGACTAGATCCTAGTGGGGTAGCAATAGGAATATAAAAGATACTGACATTTCTAAAAGTAGAAATAGAAAGGAGGAGAATTAGATCCATGTTCTTACAGTACTAATTAAAATAATTCTTAGGAATATGAAATAAATCATTAAATGGAGAAAGCTGTTAATTAAGGGCAGGGAATTTGGAATTATTAAATATCAGATACTGATTATACAAAAGCTGTGTGTGATAAAATATTACTGTTACTGTTTTGTTTACTATTGTTTAATTAAAAAATAATAGTACCAAACTTCATTATTTAAAATTTAATTTGTTGTTGTTAGATACAGTTGAGTCCAGCTCATGGCAATCCTCATAGGGTTTTAAATACTAGTTGAATGGGATAGTGTTTCATAAAGCTTTGCCATAGGATCTTTTAATTATTTAATGCTCAATTGGAACCTAAGCTGAGTTGTTATAAGGTATTGTTTCAAGTTGTTTTCTGTGCCTACCATAGCTTGTCCTGTTCTTTACTAACAAATATAAATGTTATTCTCTAACTATGATTGACTACAAAGCTCTGCTATATGGGTGCTGATTAATTCCTAGGATTTTGGCAGTGTAGATATTAGAAAGGAAAGTGTTCAAAAGAAAAAGTAAAATAATGAAGTGGGTTGGGGGAGGAGAGGCAGCTAATTAGAATTTTACCTGATGCTGCTGGTTTATATGAAAAGTGGAAGAGCTTTATTCTAAGGGAATATTTTAATTGCTTTGATCATATTTTCCTTACTTCTTTACTTTACAGAAGATAAATTTATGTATATGAAAAGAAAAGAGGTAGCTCTTGGTAGTTTATTTTCTATGAATGATATAAGGAAGCAGCAGGGAATTCTATTCTCACTTAAAGTTATGTGGTTTAAACCCAGGATTGAAATTATGGTTTTCAGTGCAGAGCATGAAGTTCTGGGTAGCTATCAATGGCTGCAAGTTCGTACTAGGACCCCAGAAGCAGAAAACAGTTATTTGAGGGAAGAGATGCCACAAATATGGGATTTTGGATGCAAAGGAAAAAAGAATGGAGTGAAGAAATGTAAATTATAAAGATGTACAGATGTCAGTTAAATAATATCCCACATTTTATGTTTTAATTTAGCAGAATTTCTCAAAATTTTGTAACCTTGGTGGAACTAGCAGAATGTTAATAAGGAGTTACAAAAACAAAACAAAACAAAACAAAAAACCAAAAAAAAAAAAAAACAAAACATTTTGTGACCACATAGACTTGGAATGTATTGAATTAAATACAGTTGCGGTTTCTTTACTTTGGAGCTTCTGAGAACTTTTGAAATGTTGATATTCTTTGATTCCTAGTTAGAGAGTCATAGGAAACATAGTTTTCTATCCTTACTTGAAAATGCAACCATTTTTTTGGTGGGACAGAGTGGGTAAAACTCATGGGACTAGTGTTTCTTGGAACATACTTTGGGAAACGGTGTTTTTTTTCCCTGTTAGCTCTTATATTATTACTTGTTCGCCTGTAAAGAAGCAGCAATATATTCTTAAATGAGTCACATTATTCACTGATCTTCCTTCCACTCCATAAAATTAATAAAGCAGCACTGAACTTGGCCTTATTATTCTCAAATGTTCTCTGTTAACTACAGAGAGAAACTGTATGAATTTCTCCCTTTTTTTTTAAGGCTTTGTAAATATAGAGATTACTTGTAAATATCTAAATTTGCCACTTGGAACTTATAAATTTGTATCTTTCTCATTGTATGCCTTGTGATTTGGCAGTTTATTAATATAAATGATAGTAATTGAAATTAATCATTCTACTTAATCAGATAGAAAAGAGCAAGAGTCCAACTGGTGTTACTATAGTTAATCGATTGCCAAGATTTTCATATTTCCTGACTCCATCCATAAAATCAAGTGAACTGACAGCTTATTAAAAGTTATTTATTTTTTATTATTAGCATATGTTAATTATACAAAGTAATGGGTTTCATTATGACATTTTCATACATGTACATAATATACTTTGATCATATTCAGCCCCTGGCAGCTTTTTAAAACTCAAAGAAGAACATCTGTTGAGTGATAGAATGCTCAGTTTACATAGTACAGCTTCTGAGCTTTTTGGAGGGAAAGTTATCTCCATTTTATGAAATTTTTTCAGTTTATCTTTTTTCTTTTTTTCTTTGTTTTGTTTTTATTTTGTTTTGTTTTGTTTTGTTTTGTTGTTCTGGGGATAGAACCCATGGTCTTGCCCATGCAAGACAAGTGCTCTACCACTCACCTAACTCCCCAGCCCAGTTTATCTTTATTCTTAAAGATCAGTGCATTATTTTTACAAAATAATGAGAAAATTCGAGCAGAGAATCTATTTCTGCCTTTCAAATTATTTTCCTTCCCTGCTTTTCCACTTGCAGAGGTCATTTTAATTTAGTGTTTCATCAGGAACGTATCTGTAGGGACCACACTGCTTTGAAGTCCCCTTGTGACATTCTTCAAGAAATCAATATTCAAAGGCAGTTTAAAAAGGAAGTTGAATTAACAGATCAGCAAAGACTTGCCTAATTACTGGGCATTTTGGTTGGAATTCCAAATTTAAAGTCTTTTTAGGATTTTTTACTTTTGCTGTTATATTGACATATATTGCAGTTGAATTTATTAAATGCCAGTATAAAACCAGTAACCAGATGTTTGTTTTAATAATTAAAAGTGGTTTAGTTTCAGATATCCTTATGAAAATTTGATTATCAGTTTGATGTGATAATAATGACATATTACAGAGAAATAATTGTTATTTAGAAAAAATGCATAAAAAGTAATTTCAACACCTACTCATAAATGTATTTTGTTAGCTTATTTCAAGAAGTGGCATCAGTTCCCAAAGATTAAAAAATGTTTCTATTGGCCAGCATTATTTGCTTAATGCACATTGCTTTAATTTTAATTCCAAATAATAGTAAAATACAAGGAATTTCTTAAGTCTCCTTACAGCCATTAAAGCTAAGCCTTCCTTCACTGATGAGGTAGATCCAAAAGATATGTTTTGACATCTTAGAAATCAGAAAAGTATGTTCCTCTAAGGAGAGAACACTCTGACATTTCAGAGATTTATAGCTATATCCTTATATAAGGTTTTTTTGTTGTTGTTCTTTTTAGTCATCTTCATTCTGAACTTCCATGATTTTGTTTTTTAATTTGGAGAGAAACATAACTCAATATTTAGGAACAATATTGTGTCACTTTTGAAGTTAGTGGGATTTATGCAAAGGAACCTGGAATTTTAAGTCATTTTTGTTTTTATTTTTGTAAAGTTCATGAGACTGGTTCATGTTTTTATTTTCTTTCATTCTTTATCATTATAATTAGAACTTCTTTTAATTTAATTTCTCACACAGTTATTAGCATAATAATCTGTTTCAGGATTGTCTTGGGGATCATCACAAAGAAGAATATTTTAGAGCATCTCGAGCAACTAAAGCAGCACGTGGAGCCCTTGGTGATTAGATATATCAGATCTCCTCACTAGACACCTTAGAAGTCAGGAGGCATGAAACTTGTGAACTGTTCAGTTCTCTCTCCCACATACCTGCTGAACAAAAAACCCCTACCATGCTGCCAATTACATTTGTATCTGATCAGTTGTCCGTGAGATGAATTTAGATGTGTATAAAATCCTATTTATAGAAAGTAAGCAAAAGCTAATGTCAACATTTCTCACAAAAATCATTACAATTTAAGAACTGTAAAAAGTTCGGTAGTTGAATGATGAAATATTTATTGGACATGCTTAAAGGAAGCATGACAAATCTGTCTACCTTAGCAGATTCACCGGTCTCAGAAGACTCCTGACTGGTTAAAAACACTTGCCCACACGCCCCCAACCCCCTTTTCTTTTATGTTTCCTAATCTGTGGTAGTCTTGTGGTAAATTTAAGCTCCCAAGTGACTTTAACTGAGCTTAGTGGTTTGAATTGCTGACAGTTAAATGGATATTTTAATGGGCACACTAACTAGAGCATAATGTGTATATATTTGTGATCATAACATTAGTTCTTTGTCTGCTGTCCCCTGCATACTTTCAAAGTCAGAATGTGTGTCCTGCCATTTCATTAGTAAATCATACATAGACCATGTATGTGCCCCTTTTGTATGATGTCTTTACAATGTCATAGTCAGCTTTTGGGGTCAAATGCATTTGTTTTAACAGGCCTTACTCCTAGTGGTTTTGTGACTACAGATAATTTTTGATTTATCTTACCATATAACAAAATTTGTTTGGCTTTAGCAATTAATGCCTGAAATTATTTTGCCCTGCAATTGCCATACTATATGGAATCTGTCCCCGTTTGCTTAAGTACACAACTGATTATGTATTCCTGTTGTATGCTAATATTTCACAAGTGTTTCATGCATCCTTTTTTTAAAAAGTACTAACCAGAATAATATAGTAGCTACTCATTCATTCTGCTTTCTGCTTCACCTGTAATAATCTTTTAGGACTGCTTCTTGATTTCTCACCTATCTTTTAAATGTAAACATTAACATCTAAGACTTTCATAAAAGCACTGTATTTTCTTTTGGGGGGCAAAGTCAAAAAGGAAAATATATTTAATAATAAACTAGAAACTTGGCTTGTATTATAGATTTATTCATGGGATTCTGAAGTGCAGGAGTGAAGTTCTGTGTTGACCATTTTATATATATTTTATCTCAATTTGTATGTGCTTTCATGAATATTCTGCATACAACTGGGCAATCCTTAAATTATTTCTTAAAATTGGTTAATTTTGGTTAAAAAAAAAAGTGAGGTATTGAGGGGATTTGTGGTTTTTTTATTGCCTTCTCCATATGATGGGAAGGAGTTTTCCTTCTCAGATGGGATCAACATCATTTCCTGTTCATACATCTTCCCATTTTTTGTTACTTTTTTGTTGGCATACATAAATCAAAATAACTCTCCTTCAAAGAGGTGTGAAGTCCTCAGAGTCTCAGTGGAAAGGACCTCATTCTCTGAGTGACTATAATATTGTTTATATCAAAGAATGGTTACTGGATAATTTTGTTGTTTTAACCAATAAAAAACGTTTTGAAAATACAAAATCAGGCTGCTTGCTTTGCTCTATTCCTGTCAACAAAAAGGAGTTAGCTATAGATTAAGCTTCTATTTTTCTTTTGCCTTATATTTTAATAGCACTTTTCTGTTTAACCCTTTTAGGCGGCTCCTTGGCATTATAACAAAAAAAGATATCCTCCGTCATATGGCCCAGACGGCAAACCAAGACCCCGCTTCAATAATGTTCAACTGAATCTCGTAGATGAGGAGAGAGAGGAAACAGAAGAGGAAGTTCATTTGTTGAATAGCACAACTCTTTAACCTGAGGGAATCATCCACATTTTTTTCTTCTTTAAAAAAAAAAAAAAAGGAAACATAAAAGCCGTGCTTTTGCAACGTGGCTTGCAAATAATGCTGGTGGAATGGAGGAATTGTTTGAGGGAAAGGAGCGAGAAAAGGAAAAGAGAGGGATTTCCATGTCGAACCGAGAGCAGCAAATCAATTCCTCTTGTTCTGTGCTGGATGCATTCACGGTGCCGTGATGCAGGCTCGCGCCTCCTTGGAAATGATGCTGGAGTCCTCAAGCACCTGGCCCGTCACTCCAACATCACAAAGACATGCTATCAGTCCCTATTTTTGGAGGGATTACTTTGAATTGAGCCATCTATAAGACTGCAAGGTCTTGCCCTTTTTTCTTTTCTTAAATCAGGACTGTTCTGTTTAATTCATGAATTGTATAGATAAGCATTACCTTTCTACATTCCGGAGGAGCTTTTATTTCTTTCTCTCTCTCTCCTGAGCTGTAACAAAGCCTCTTTAAATTGGTGTACCCTTTTGAAGCAGGCCTTTCTCATATTGAGATGTACTGTGCTTTTACTGAGGTTTCATCACAAGAAGGGAGGTGTTTCTTGTGCCATTAACCATGTAGTTTGTACCATCAGTAAAGGCTTGGAACAGTACACACACACCACGTCAAAGGCTGGCCAAACAGGTAAAATCTTGAATGAAGCATGAACATAATCTCCCAGGTTGTGTGCTGTGTGGGTCAGAATCAAAAACAAGGCAACTTGACTGTAAACAGTTTTATTTTTTCCTCTCAGACTCAATGGATAATGTGACCTGGTCTTATGCAAATTTTCTATTTCTAAAACTACTACTATGATATACAAGTGCTGTTCAGCATAATTAAACAAAATGCTGCTGCTTTGACAGAAAAGAGAAGGACGTATTCTGTTTAGCTGTATCTGGTATTAGTTGCATGTTGAAACACTGGAATTTTTTTTTTTTCTTGAAATTAGATCAGTCAATGTTTTCTTTCTTCCAGATATTTCTCTGCTGACACTGAAGATGAAATGTAATTCATAACTTGCACTAAATATATATTTCTTTTCTTAAAAATTTACCATTCTTATTTATATTTTTATGGATTAAAATTTATAAAATACAGATCAGTTAATATCGCACTTAAGTAATTTTACCTTTTTAATGTGATTTTTATAGACAAAATCAGAATTACAAATATGGAAATATGAACAAAGTTTACAATGAGCAAGGATTTTAAAAGAAGTGGTTACTTCTCTATGATCCAGTGTGTACATAAACCTTTTTCTGATCTTTCACTGCCATCCCCTGGATTATGTCTTCTGACCTGTCCATTTGATCACGAACTGGAAAGCTGAAAATACCACAAACTACTTAGATTAAAACCAAAAGTTAGTGTGAACCTTTTTTATAAAAATCAAACAAAAAATGAGTAAAATTGCGAAGGTATAGTTAAAAATGTGTGATCTGAGCATAACTTTTGAATCTTTGAGTAGGTCACATCCATATTTGAAGTGTTCAATGAAGGTTTGAGTAGCCACAGTGCACATTGCAGGATGAGTTTAAATATATTGGAGTGTGTCTGGAATTTTTGTTTTTGGAAATGTCTGTTTAAATCATGGTCTTAATTCACTCTTGGCAAAGGCAGTTTACTTAAAGGACTGGAATAAATACCCTGTATTTATGCATTTTTGATAGGCAGATGAATTTTTGCAGACAGACATTTTCTGAAACACAACTGGCATTGAGCCATTTTTACATTTTGAAAGTGATTCTTCACTTCCTAGATCTTAATATACCAGTATAATCTAAGATCACATAAGATCTACGTGATCTTGGAGACTTATAAGATCATGAAGCCATATTAGAATGATGATTGAAAGTTGAGCAAAATTTTAGGAATTTTGTGAAACATTCTTAACTGTGCTATCTGCCAAAAATTAGTATTTTGTCCTCATTACTTACTTCCTTTGGCAGATTTCAAGTTTTCTTCATAGCCCTTTCAAAGTTCTTTTGACTATCTAGAGTGAAATCATTTCTGAATGATAGTTCTGTATATCTTAAACTTAAGCATATTTGCAGTGTGTCAATCACTGCTACAGTATGAACTCCTCAGCAAGGCTAATGGATAACTTAATTGCTTTTCCTGAGTTAGAAGCCTTCAAAGGAGAAACTAGTTTCCTTGCAGGTAGTGTCATACACGAAACTGCACATGGATTTTATTTTCCACATTTCCTGTTTTATTTTGGATCCTGCTTTCATTGCCCCATCTTGCTTCAGAGACTGTCATTTCAGGGCGGATATTAATACATAAATTTTCTTTTTTTTTTGGTAGATTTCTATCTCTGGTGTGTCTTAATACAGAAATACAGGAAAGTGCCGTATTTGTAAAAGCATTCAGAGGTTTTCTTTGCTATTACTATCTGTCCCATTTTTCTTTCTGATACATTGAGGTTGGTCTGCTTTTCAACCAAATGATGAAATAGTGGAAACCATGAAATACATGTGCCTAGCTAATTGAAAAACTAATTGACCAATATACTAAGTGTCACGCCTTATTTGAGTACCCTTTTTGAGAAGGTATGATGAGAATGGGCAAGTCTGTCAGCATCTCTTCTTCCTAATAATTGTTTTCACTTTTGGTTCATGAAGAATGCTTAGTTTGTTAATCTGTGATGTTGCCTAGAGCTGTATTTATCTGTTTTTATTTATACTAGTGTAGTAAAGCTGCATATCATTACAGTAAAAATGATTACTGTGATGAGTTAATCAGAAAATCTATTAAAATCTATCTGACAATGTGTGGTTTGACCTTTAATTTCACCTTTAACAGTCCTCCCTCTGTACTGCTGCACTATGCAGCATAGGCTATTATGCTTGGCACTTGGAGCCACAAAAAAAGTGATGATTGTAACGTTTTCCTCAGGTTACACAGACATTTTTGTACTTTGTAAGAAGCCAGAGAAGGAAGAGGAGATGCTAGCCAGGTGCAGTGGAACACACCTGTAATCCCAGCTACTCTGGAGGCTGAGAAAGGAGGATGGTGAGTTCAAGACCAGAAGCAGCCTGCACAATTTAGCAAGATCCTGGGGGTGCAGCTCAGTGGTGGAGCACTTGCCACGCATGTGCCAGGCTCTGGGGGGATAAAAGTAGATGCTGGATTGAACAGCAGGATGTACATGCTATACTACCAATAGGCTAGTAAACCCCAGTTGTCAGTCAGGGTTGCAGGTTGCAGAAATATTTCAGTTCACTTCAAAAATGAGATTTTTTAGAAGAAAAATTATGTTACATGCATGAAAAACGTTAAATGATTTATGTGCTTTAAAAATATTGCCTTGGAAATTTTCTAACAGAACTTCCTTAAAAGAAAATTTGAATGAAAAGATTTTTAATCTTATAATATTAAACTTTTAGTAAAAAGGAAAACATTAAAGGTGTAGGGTATTTTATCATTCATTTATTCACTGAGTTTATTGAACTTACTGTGTGTTAGGCACTATTGTATGTTCTTGAAGTGTACATTCCAGTAGAAAAAGAAATTGATGGTAACTATCATAAGTTCATCAAATTAAAAAATAATTCCTATATGCTAAGCGTACAAAATCAAGCAAAAGTCCCTATTCTGACAGTTTTTCTAATAGAGAAAAGTAAAATGAAGATGTATGCATGTTCACCCATGTGCACCTCACTTTTGCAGAGGAAGGTCAGGGATGGCCTTGGATAAGGTAATAGTTGAGCAAAAACCTAACATAAGTGTGTGTGAGAAATGTTCAAGAAGAGAAAATACATCAACATCCTGTGGTAGAATATTCCTGCCAGGTGGAAGGAACACCAAGTCAATCACTGTGGCAGGAGATGGGTCAGAGGGAAATGAGGGATGATAAGAAAAGGGGTCAAGGGTACAGGAATTTGACTATTATTCTAAATAAAATTGTAAGACAAGTAGGTAAGTGACATAATCTGACTTAAGATGATCTCTTTGACTCCCTTGTTGGGAATAGATTATAAAGCAGCAGGGGTGGAAGCAGGAAGACTGGTGAGAAGGTCCAGGTGAAATGTGATAGAGGTATGAACCTGACTGAAGCTGGCAGAAGTGGTGACGGTGGGTGGATTCTGGACATGGTGAAGGTGGAAGAGATAGGATTTGCTAATGGGTGAATGTGGAGCGTGGTAAGTTGGGGGTTAAGGATGTGTTGAAGGTTTTTACTCTGAATAATGACAGAGCAATGGAGTGGCCACAGATTGAGATTACATGGCGTGCAAAGAGGAATTGTAGTGTTTTAGATGTTGAATTTTAAATGCCATTTAGGCTTCTAGGTTGGGGTGTCAAGTAGTCACTAGTATATAGGAGAATCGAGTTCAGGAGAAAAGTCCAGCCTGAGAGCTGAACAGGGGAGGTATTTTCCTGAGACAAGATAAGATTACACAGACTTGAGTGTAGACAGGGAAGAGGTACAAGGATTGATTGAGCATTGACATATTGTTATTGAGTGAGAAGAGAGCTGCCAAAAGAGGGAGATGCTCAGGAGGTGGGTGGGGTGGGTTGTCTGTTAAGACGAAGGAAAGGGCAGTTTCAAGGAGCCCTCAGCTATCTGGTGTTCCGGGTAGGTGAAGTAAATGAGGGCTGAAGGTTGACCAGTGTGACCATGACTGATGACTTTGACCAGAGCAGGTTCAGTGGGTTGGTGGCAAGCTATAGCCCAACGAGAATGGATTTGACAGGTTGGCAGGAAATGAATTGAAGACAGTTTTTACAGTTCTTCCCATGAGGTTTTCAGGAAAGGAATATGTTATAAAAGGTTTTCAGTTGCAGGATATTTTAGTTTTTCTTATTACTGCTGATGGAAATGTTAGAGAAAATTAAGGGCCTGAGAGGTTAGATTTTAAGATTTAGGATAATATCACATCTTTTGTTACTAATTATGGGAATGTCTGAAGGAAAATGAATGATCTGAGAGAAAGGAGAGAGGTCCTTAAATAAGCAAGAGAGGATAGGATTTTGGACACAGTGGGAAATGAAATAATCATTAAAACGCAAAAAGGCAGAGTATATTGGGTAGTTGGCAGGGGAAAGAGATTTTGTTGATGTTATTCTGATTGCTTCTGTTTTTTCAGTGAAGTTAACTGAGGATGGGGAAGGAAGTGTTGGAAGTTTGAACAAAGATGGGAAAGTACTAAGATTAGTGGGAATCCAGCCTGGGCAGCCTGAGGTTAAAATAAGACCAAAAGTCAGGGTCATATTTTTTTCTCCAGCCACTGAGCAGATCCAGGTAAGGAATGATCAGGGTTGGTTTTGTTTGTTTGTTTTTTGTTTTTTTTGGGGTTTTTTTTGGCTTAGGGTTCTAGCAGATGGAGTTGATGATGGAGTGACTATAATGATGAGGAACTGAACTTAAAGGCTAGGTGAAGAAGGATGCAAGGATGGAACGGATGAATGCAAAAGGTGGTTAGATCATTGTAGGATACAGTCATGGTGAAAGATGGCTGGGGTACTAGAAGAAGAGAAGGAAAGATGGGTAGTGATAGGATGCTTGGAATTGAGATTATGAGGGTTTTCATTATTGGTATGGATAAAGGACTAGATTCTCACACCTTACTCTATATCACTAAAAGAGATATAGTCAAAGATGTGAGAGGTCATGATATGGTGGGGTCATCAAATCAATATTAACATTTATGATAGTAGTTTGATCAGAATGACATTAAGCCTGTGACATAGTGTTTGATCTAGTGCAAGGGTCTTAAGTCATTGCTGAGTAGTTTTTAATCACATCATCTCTCAGATCATTTTATAGCTTTCATTTCTCCTTGGGAGTATCATTCAGCATACATCTTTGAAAGGTTATATGGAAAATTCACTATTGAACTCCAAGATGTAAAATAAATTTGAGTTGGGTAATAATTTTCTGTTAAACCCTGATTGGTTCATGGTGCTTCCCTTATGAAGGCGATTCTTATAAGATGCCATCAAGTGTGGTCCCACTCATAGCAACCCTATGTGCAAAGGAATGAAAAACTACTTGAAACTGTGCCACACGTGGCACTATTGTCAGTGCTTCTCTGCTATTCATAAGGTTTTTGATGGCTGATTGTTTTGGGAGTGGGCTGCCTGGTCCTTCTCTCAAACTACACCACCCAGTATTCCCAGGTGATCTCCCATCCAAGTACTAATTAGGCCAACCCTGCTTAGCTTCCAAGATCAGATGGGATCAGGCACCAAGGGGATATGGCTGTAGACCCAGTGAAGGAGCCTAGGCAATGAAAATGTGTTTTATCATCACTGAGTGGCCAGATAAAGATATTTAGTAAACTTAAGTTTAGGAAGACTGTTCCTCCAGTAAAGAAAAATGGCAAGAAAGGAGGTTTGGTATTCTACAGTAGGGAGTTTGCTCTTTGATGAAAAATGTCCCATAGTTGAAAGATCAGCACCTCAGGGCTTCCTGAAACATGTTACTAGCCCTCTGACACAATGCGTTGGACTTTGAATCTCGAAGTCCACATTTATTGTTACCTTATTGTCCTTCAGAATCCCTAGTTACAAATATATTACCCAGATTATTGTTGTTAGGTGCCATCGATGTCGGGTCCAACTCATATCGACCCTATGTACAATAGAACGAAAACACTCCCCAGCACTATGCTACGCTTGGCATTGTCAGTGCTTCTCTGCTATTCATACACACACACACACACACACACACACACACACACACACACACAATTTATGTTTACAAGGCTGATCAAGCCTGGGGCCTTGCACACTGCAGGCATGCACTTTTCCAATGAGTTACATCCCCATCCCCATAACTAACTGCCATATTCTTGGCATTACTGCACAATTTCTATCTTGGCTGTTATATGCCCAGCTTTCTAAAGAGACACATTCATGTTGGATTTGTGTAATATGTGGATGATAAACTGAACTCTCCCCTTCATTTGTTCCTTGATAAGAAATACTTTTGGAATTCATGTTACTGATCACAAAGCATATACAAAAATTTGACTATATGCTTAAGATTGTTGAACCACTAAATGGCAAAGGAAATCTAGTATTTATAATTAATCCGGATTTAGCTAGCTTAAGGGAAGATACTTAAATATGGATAATCAATAGTTTATAAATGTGTTAACAGTATTTAGAAATAGGCATTTTAGAAACTAAGGAAATCTGAGGACAGAAGGCTCAAGAGCTTTCAGAATGCTAGGTTATTTAAAACTAAGTTTTTTTCTTTCTTTCTTTCTTTTTGAGATGGGGTCTTACTGTGTGGACCATGGTGGCCTCAAACTCATGATCCTCCTGCCTCCACCTCCTAAGTGCTGAGAATATAGGCGTACGCTATCATGCACAGCTGATCACATTTTTAAGGTATGTAAACTGATTGTGTCAGGGCTTTATACTTTTACCATATCTCTTTAATTTCTGTGCTGAGCAAATAATTCAAGAAGCTAGACTTTCTGAAGAAGAATGCAGCATCAGGATTGGAGGAAGACTCATTAACAACCTGCATTATGCAGATGACACAACTCTGCTTGCTGAAAGTGAAGAAGATTTGAAACATTTACTGATGAAGATCAAAGATCATAGCCTTCTATATGGATTGGGACTAAACATCAACAAAACAAAAATCCTTACAACTGGGTCAGTATGCAACTTCACAATAAATGGAGAAAAGATTGAGGTTGTCCATGATTTTGCTTTACTTGGTTCTACAGTCAACAAGTGTGGAAGCAGCCATCAAGAAATCAAAAGATACATCGCTTTGGGAAAAGCTGTGGCAAAAGATCTCTTTAAAGTATTGAAAAGTAAAGATGTCACATTGAAGACTAAGGTGCACCCAACTCATGCCATGGTATTTTCAGTTGCAAAGTGGTTGTGAAAGCTGGACATTGAACAGGGGAGACAGAAGAATTGATGCTTTTCAATTACGGTGCTGGAGATGTCTATTGAATATACCATGGACTGCCAAAAGAACCAAGAGATCTGTCCTAGAAGAAGTGCAACCACAGTGCTCCGTAGAAGCAAAGATGGCTAGACTGCATCTTACATATTTTGGACATGCAGTCAGGAGGGACCAATCCCTGGAGAAGGATATCATGTTTGGGAAAGTGGCAGGTCAATGAAAAAAATGAAAACCTTCCACCAGATGGATTGACACAATGTCTGCAACAATGGGCATGTGTATTGCATAAGATCATGTGCCGGGCACAGAATCGGAGAGTGTTTCATTCTGTTGTACATAGGGTTGCTATGAGTTGAACCTCACTTGATGGCACCTAACAACAACAAGTTGATTATTGCTATGATGTTTTAACATCTTGAGTTCAGATGGGTCCAGGGCTTGGAGCTATTAATGTAACTGAAATTGTATATACACAAATCCTAATACTACTTCATCAGAACTACAGAAGTTTCTGTGTAGTAATGAAAGGGAAGGTAAAGACCTCTTCAGTTTCATTATGAAAACAGCTTCATACAAATGTAGCATGGGCAAGAGGAATAAAGGGAACAGACCTAGGCTGTGGCAAAGGTGATTCTTGACCCAGAAGAAACTATTGTCTGAGAAGACAAGCATCCTTGTTGGGTGTGGCAATGCACTCCGTAATCCCAGCAGTGGCAAGTATCTCAAAGTCAAGGCCAGCCAGGGCTACACAATAAGACTCAATCCTTGAGAAAAATAATCTTGTGTGGGCATCTTATTGAAAGTTTCCCAACTCTGGCTAGTTTCAATATACCTTGCACTTAGTTGAGAATTATGTGATAAGGGTATTTCTCTTGAATAAATACGTATGCAAAGTTTGTTACTGAGGGCTATACTCATTTGTAAAACTGTTGTTAGGTGCCATTGAATTGGTATCTAACTCATAGTGACTCTGTACAACAGGGGAACTCTATTGTTGTGCTTCTCTGCCTTTCATAGGGTGTTCATGGCTGATGGTTTTTGGGAGTGGGTTTCTGGGTCCTTCTCCCAATCCTACAGCACCTGGTGTTCACAGGCAGTCTCCGGTCTAAGCACTAACCAGGCCCAACCTTGCTTAGCTTCTGAGATCTGATGGGATTGAATGCCACAGTGGTACAGCTGCAGACATTTGTAAAATATATGCCTTTAAATGCTTGTGGCAAGCCAAGTGAGGTGGTGCACACCTGTAATCCCAGCGATTAGGGAGACTGAGGCTAGAGGCAGGCCGCCTGCGTAACTTAGCGAGACCTTGACTCAAAGTTTAAAATGTGCTGGAAGTCCAGTTCAATGGTAGAACACTTGCAAAGTATGTGTGAGGCCCTGGGTTCAACCCCTGAAAACAAACAAAAGGAATAACCTCCCACCCAAAAAAAACCTCACTTGGTAAGTGTAACCAGGAGGATGAGACCTACTATGCATATTTACTCATATTTAAAATCCTAAGGGTGTTTTAACAATGTACTCATACCTTATATATTGAAAAAAAAGAAAAGTACAGTACTTCAAATATTTTTTTACAGTACTTAGGGGTTGAATCCAAGGCCTCATGCATGCTAGGCAAGTGCTTTACCACTGACCTGCACACCCGGCCCTTTTTAAAAAGTTTTATTTTTGAGACAGGGTCTTGCTAAATTGTGCATGCTGTCTCTGGCCTTGAACTTATGACCCTCCTACCTCAGCTTCCCAAATCACCAGAATTACAGGCATGCTCTATGGTGCCTGGCCTCATATCAGTCTTAAAGAGACAGTTGAGAGAGTAAGACCTCTGGATAGCTGTCAACTAGTCAACAGAGATTCTTTGGACAGGTTGGTGAGGATTACACCAGTGACCTAGGGCTTTTCTGCCTTGACCTTCATACGGAGGTGAAAAAACATTTAGAGGCTCTTCAGACTGATCCACAAAGATCACTATTTTGTATTTCCTGATTTGCTCATTGATTTAAGGTGAAGGACCTCTTGTCGAGTTTAAGGGGAACCTGAATCTGGTAAGACACAGCTATCCATAGATTTGTACTAAAAATCTAGTGAAAGAATTTGCAGTGGAAAACTTTAATGCCATACCATTAATGTAATAGAACAGTATTTACTATATCAGTATATCATGCTATACTGATTGGTAAGTCAGACTCTGAATCAAAAGAGAATTGTTTTAAGGGTTATACCTAATGAGATAACTGGATTCTTTGTTGGTCGAATACATGTGAGTTACCTAGAGATATTATAAAATGCAATTTTGGGAGACCTAAGGTTAGGCAGGGCTGGGATTTAGCTCAGTTAGTAGAGTGCCACTCTACAGTCTCTGAGGTACTGCGTTCTATTCCTAGCACCACAAAAATGGGAGGAGGACACAGCATCCCACTCCCGAGGCAAGCCTGGAACAATCAGCCATTGAAAACTCTATGAGGGTCGCTATGAGTCAGACACAACTTGAGGGCACCTAACAATAACAACAAGGTCAGGCAGGGCTGGGGTTTAGCTCAGTTGGTAGAATGCTTCTCTGCACTCTTTGAGGACCCAGGTTCAACCCCCAGCACCACAAAAATGGGAGAAGGACCTGGCAATCCACTCCTGAAGCAATCCGGAAATAATCAGCCATTGAAAACCCTATGAGAGTCATTATGAGTTGGACCCGACTGAACAGCACCTAACAACAAAGGCCAGGCACTCTGTAAGTGTGCTGGTTATGATGGTGTGAGCATCTTACAAGGTTACTTCTCCTGTGTCCCTCTTTACCCTCCTTAAACCAATCCTTAAAGCTGCAGCTGTTACTAACTCAAGACTCAGAAGAAATAAATTCTTCATTTCCCATATAATAGAGGTTCAGTATCCTTTTTGTGACCATCTTGGGACCAGAAATATTTCAGACTTCAGTTTTCCCTATTTTGGGATATTTGCATATACTTTACCAGTTGCACATCCCTAAACCAAAAACCAAAATGCTCCAGAATTCAAAATCTTTTCAGTGTCAAGTCAGCACTGAAAAAAGTGCCTAAGCTTCAGATTTTAGAGTTTTGGATTAGGTATGTTCGACCTGTATAGAAACAGAGGACTTCCTGGAAGGAAGGGCTGGTCTAGTTATCCAAAGGCACTAGATAATGACTTCTTGTGACATTCACAGGCTGACTTCAGTTGTCTTCCAAAATGTGATTATGGTAGCACCAATATGATTTGACTGCCATTTATTTGCATGTGAAAGAAAACCAGGCCAGAAGAGCCTCATGAAAGTTTTTAGTAAATGTTTCCATCAGTTTATTTTATGTATTCCTTAAAAACAAAAGAAAAACCACAAGTTTGACACTAATGTTTTAAAATACTATACACCAAACAAAGCAAACTCTCACTCATCCTGCAAGTTGGTCTATGTTGTCTTTACTTCTGTTTGCCAGATGATCCTCAATGATTTCTGCAAACAAATTCCTCTTCAACAGATTATAAGCGAGAGGTAAAAGCTGGCCAGCAACTTTATGAAAATACTGAAAAACAAAAGAATACAAACTTAAGCAGACAATACAGCAGATGCCCTGGTAGTTAGCACAATATACATTGAAAAAGTACTTGTTCAACAAAGACTACTTCCAAAATCACGTTAGTTACTCTCTCAATTCATGAAAAGTGAATTCTGGGACAGGCACCTTGTATTCTGTCCAAGATACAATTGTGCTTTTCTTAAGGATTAGTGGCATATATTGAAGGAAATTCAAAGAAAATCAAGCTAAAATATTAAGCTACCTTTGTCCCTTAAGTTTTACCAACTTTTTTTTGTTCCCAAACAACACCCTCAAAATGCCTTCAAATACCTTATCCTTCTCTTCAGTATATTTCCACCCGTTAAGATATATTCTTTTCCATTGTAGATCCTGTAAGAGTAGGTATGCCAAATGCAGGGTTTCATATCTCACTGTACCTTGTTCTCACATTCATTCCCTCTCTCACCCCCACCATTTAACTACTTCCCTGCTAAGAGCTGTATTCTTCGATTTATTGAATGACTTTACAGTACTGCTATAACATGTACACTAGTAGAAAAACAAGTAATGCTATGTTCTTTTGTTGATAAATAGTAAACGTTTAGTACTTAACATGTAAGTATTGTGTTAAATCTTTTCATTATTCAAATATAATTCTCACAACAATCAAGGGTGCCAATTAGCTGGTTCACATCTTAGGGCTCCATTTGGTAATGGAGAGGTCCTTTCTGGAAGATTGAGTGCTATCCTGATTGGTCAATGACTGTCTTTCTGGCTGCTGAACATTTTGATTACTTTTACTGATAACAACCAAATATGGGTTAGGCAGAGGAAGGCAGTGTAATCTGGTTTGTAGCAGGGTTCTCAGAAGGTACTTTCCTTACCAGTAGCATCACCTCCACCTAGTAACTTATAAGAAATGCAAATTCTCAGGACCCATCAAAGAACTCAAATGTGGGGGAGGATGTGGCAACTCCAATGTGTGTTGAACAAGCCCTCCACATGAGTCTGGTGCATGGCAAAGTTAGAGAGCTACTGGTTCAGTCTTGCTCCTCAGTGTGGTCTGTAAAGCATCACCCAAGAGAATGTCAGAAATGCGCAGTGTCAGGTCTCATCCCAGACCTACTGAAACAGAGTTTGCATTTTACAAAGCTCCAGGTGCTTCCTAAGCACTCTGTAGTTTAGGAATCACTGACTTAGACACTGATACTAGAACCTGACTGCCTGTGTGTACCTGGGCAACATGTTCTCCCTCTCTTGTGATTGGGTCACAGAGTAGGCTTAATGAGAATTAAAAAGTCTGTGTGTGTGTGTGTGTGTGTGTGTATGTGTGTGTGTGCATGTGAACACAGGCAGACATATTTTACAGGCAAGAAAATAGATAAAAAGGTGTCAGAAAGTTGCTCAATCTTACACAGTTGGAGAAGATATGACTTAAAATCAGTTTAGCCCCAGAAACATGTTACAGCCAGTACATCTTACTGCCTTTTAATCCCGAGGCAACTACAGTTGAGTAAGCACAGACACAGCTATTAAGTACATTTTTCTTACTTAATGAGCAAATAATTAATGATAACCTACATCTCCTATATTTTAAAGCATATTTTAAAATAGTATTTATCTAAGAATTCAAGCATGACAGCAGATACCTGCACAATAGAAATGAAATGGAACCAAAGGAAAGGTATATGTATAAGCCCATATATACACACACAAACATATATACATACCAAACTAAATGGCACCCATTTATAATATGTCTAATTGGTAAATTGACTTTAATGTAAACCTGAAGGAAATAATCTTAGTTATTCTCGTTTGCCAGAATAAGAGACGGATTTCAAGTATTTTTAGAACATCTACTTAAAAGTCATTTCAAAAAGTTTACTTTAGGGCTGGGCGCGGTGGCACACGCCTGTAATCCCAGCGGCTCGGGAGGTGGAGGTGGGAGGACACAGACTTTTTAATTCGAGACCAGAGGCAGTCTGCGTAATTTAGCGAGACCCTATCTCAAAAAGTAAAAAAAATGGGCTGAGGGCACAGCTCAGTGGTCCAGCACTTGCAAAGCATGCAGGCAGGAGACACTGGGTTCAACCCCCAGTACCACAAAAAAAAAAAAAAAAAAAAAATTTACTTTGAAATACAAGCTGAATTCATATCCAACCTATTCGAGAACTTGGGAATATAAAGGTGCATACATGAGTGTATATATGTGGCAGAGGGTGGGAGGCAGAGTTGTTTTTACTCACATGTGAACCATAGCAAAAGAGATCCATTCCCAATTCAAGCCCCATGCCATAATCACATTCATCATTAGCAAACTGCACAAAAGTCATCATTTCCTGAATGGGGGCAAATGCTTTTAGTCTCTCCTCATCAGTTGTAGCTTCAACAATTGTCTTGCAAATTCTCTTGAGGTCAGCTAAAAGAAATCAATGATATAATGAGATCATGGATAAAATTAGATTATAACCATCTTTAAAAGTAAAAAGATTCCAAGTGAGGTTTTCCTGGTATGCTACAATTCAGAATGGCACTTTTTCATTTTCCTACTTAGGATTCAAGCATAAAAAATGGCTTAACAGCCTGGTGCAGTGGTATAAACCTGTAATCTCAGGGACTCTGGAGGTAGAAGCAGAAAGACCGCAGGTTGGAGGCCAGAGGCAGCCTGTACAACTGAGTGGGACCCTGTCTCAAAATTAAAAAAATTTTTTAAAAGTCGGGTGCTGAGATACAGCTCAGGGGTAGAGTGCTTGGAAAGTATGCATGAGGCCCTCGGTTTAGCTCCATCGCTCTAGGGGTGAAGGGGAAAGATTTCTGTGTTAGCAAAATGACTATTTCATCACAGAGTGAGTTAGTGGCAGCACTTAATTAATAACAAGGTATCACTGTGCAGCCTCGGCTAGCCTTGAACTTACTATCCTTCTGCCTCATCCTCCCTAAGTGCTACAATCGTTTTATATACGCTTTCAAATATTTTCAGTAGGCTAGTCCAGGAATCAGCAAATTGGCCAAGCCTGGCTCACTGTTTTCAACTACTCTCAAATGAGGAATGTTCTTAAAAAAGTGGATACAAAACAAAAAAACAAAACAAGAATATGAGGCAGATACTATATGTAGTGCATAAAGCATAAAACATTTGTTATCTGGCCCTAAACATAAAGTGTGCCAACTTCTATACTAGTCCATATTGTTGTTAGGTGCTGTCAAGTCATGTCCGACTCATAGCGACCCTCATGGTTTTCAATGGCTGTTTTTGGGATTACCTCGGGAGTGGATTGCCAGGTCCTCCCATTTTTGCAGTGCTGGGAATAGAACTCGGGACCTCAGAGACTGTAGAGCAGTGCTCTACCAACTGAGCTAAATCCCAGCCCTAGTCCATATTAGGAGTTGGCTTTAAAAAAATCCAGCTAGGCAATAATGTTTACTCTTTTTAGTTCTATCCTACTTTATTTATTTAAAAAAACCTACTCATACATGATGGGCTGGGATTTAGCTCAGTTGGTAGAGCGCTGCACTGCAGTCTCTGAGGTCCCAAGTTCAATTCCCAGCACCACAAAAATGGGAGCAGGACCTGGCAATCCACTCCCAAGGCAATCCTGAAACAGTCAGCCATTGAAAACCCTATGAGGGACGCTATGAGTCGGATACCGACTCGACGGCACCTAACAACAACAACAAACTCATACATGAATGAACAAAAAAACAACAATGGGAAAGACAAGAAATCACTGCAGAATTAAACTTCTACTAAAGCTTTTACCAAAATGGGAGAAGTGTAGTCATGACAAAAGTAGTCTGAGGTAAGAGCACAGAGAAAATCTGTAATAAAAATTTATCTTCAGAAAAAAAATAAGTGGCCTACCAATTCTATTTTGGGCTTCAACATTTTCTACATTATATTCTAAATGCCAAGGTACATCAGCTCTTGGGATACAAATGACATTAAAGGAACTGTCCTTGTTTGAGGATAATCTAATCATGAAAAGAATGAATTATTAAACAAACCAAAACACATTTCTCAACAAGGTGGATACTATACTGGAGAAGTAGAGGACTGATTAAAATATTAATAGTCACACTTAAGAATGATATGTGATTTTAAGTTATATGTCTGAGACATAAGTAACACTTTGATAATACTAAAAATATAAGGTATATAATTACCAAAGGTGGTAAAGATATACTAGGACTTTTAACTTTGGTCTATGAATATCATTTGATTGCTTTTGTTTGATGACCATGTAGAATACATGGATATAAAATCACAAAAGAAGTTGTATTCCCTACTTCCTCCTTGTTTTGGTGGTACTATGGGGTTGAACCCAGGGCCTCACACATATTTAAAAAGCACTCTACCAGTGAGCTGCTCCCCAAGCCCATTTTTTTTTTTTTTGATTTGTTTTTGTTTTTTTGCAGTATTGGGAGGCTGAACCCAGAACCTCACAAATATTTTGCAGGCACTCTACCATTAAGCTCCCTTAGTCTCTTTTTAATTTTGTAAATTGAGACAAGGTCTCATTAAGCGATGCAGGCTGCCTCTGGCCTTGAACCTGTTATCCTCCTTCCTCAACCTACAGAGTCACTGGGATTACAGGCATGCACCACCATGCCAGGCTCCCTTTTTACTTTTTATTTTGAGACAGGGTCATGCTAAGTTGTGCAGGCTGCCTCTGGCCTCAAACTTGCCATCCTCCTGCCTCCGCCTCCTGAGGTGTTAGGATCACAAGCATGAGCCACTGAGACTGGCTTCCCATTACCACTTTTGATAGTATCACTTTGGACCAATGACCACCTTCATCACCTAGGTTCCTCACTATAAATGGTGGTCATGTATTTATTTGTCTGAAACCTTTGAAAAGTTGAATAATTTTAAATAATTTTAAATAAGCTTCATGATCTTTTCTTCAGAAAAATCAATACTAATCATTATACAGAAACAAATGAGGATTCCTTCAAAACCTTCCTTTCTTAAGGATGGAAAATATGTGATTCCTCCCTGCACTCATTAAGATTCAACGAATTAACTGAGACCCTTAGACTCTCCATCATCATACCACTCCAGGCAGTCATTACAAATCTATTAGGGTTGATATGGAAGTTAAGACCTATTTGTTTTCTCTTAACAAATAATTTAAAGTTTATCCTTTTTGGTATATTTTTAGTTTGTCCCTGACAAATCACAAGGAGTAGAAGAGTAAGCAACTTGTAAGAATTACTAAGCTAGAAAAATACTAAAGAACAGAGATGAAAATATGCAGCTCATCCAGAGCATAAGGAAAAAACATACTCTCTCATCAATAAAACATTATATGGAATTTCACTTAACAAAAGCCCAAAGTTAAATAACGTCTAAGTGGACCTATACCACTGTGGCCTTGGATCCCATCAGATCTCGGAAGCTAAGAAGGGTCAGGCCTGGTTAGTACTTGGATGGGAGACTGCCTGGGAACACCAGGTGCTGTAGGCTTGGGAGAAGGACCCAGCAACCCTCTCCCAAAAAATCAATCAGCCATTGAAAACCCTATGAATAGTAGAGAAACACTGACATAGTGTTTCACCTGTTGTACATAGGGTTGCTATGAGTTGGACACCAACTCAACAGCACCTAACAAGAAGTGGAGAATTAAAATTACTCAGAATTGAAGCCCTAAATGTTAGTACTCAAAATAATTTAATGATTTCAGAGGTCTAATATTGAATTCTGATTGGACTGTGTATTACCACCAACTGGAATATTTAAGCTTAGTTATAATGGTTTTGTCAAAGTAAAAAATCAGGTAACTAGCTAAACAATTATCCTCACTTTGGTAATGGTATGCACTCTGCAATCAAAAAGATCCAGTATGAAACCCAGATCCCTCATCTTGTACTACTAAACATTCTCCATCTATTGCTTATCTGAAAATGGGGAAAAGACCTAAAGAGTTGGATGAGGATTATACAATACTATGTACATATGTATGACATTTAAGAATTGCTCAGTAAATGTTATTACTTAGAGGTTAAAATATTATCATAGGACACTTCAAAGGGGATACTGTTAGAAACAAACTTAATTGTCACACTGCCAGCCAATTATATATCCTGGCAAGCAACGCTTGGCAAGAACAAGAAGATATTAGGTCCTTAATTTTATGTCTGTTTACTACTTTTCATGAAAAAAGTAACCACAGAAGGGCCTAATGCCTACAATATCAGGGTTGGATGTAAAACTCCAGAACTGTAATTAGGAAAAGATAACAGGCTCTAGGGCACTAAATTTAACAGCAACTACCACTGAAGTTTGAGATTGCTATCTTTATAACAGATGTTCTGACCTTTCCCAAATGAGATGGTAATGCTGCTCTTTACAGATGCTTTTTAAAGATGAGCAGAGAAGTGGAAGATGTCAGTCAGGAACAAGCAGAAGGCTGTACAGCTAGAGGTAGGGCTCACACTCTCCATCACAGACTGATCATCTCTGACTTCTGGGAGGACGCAAGGGACAGATTGGTGTGCCCACAGAAATATGGACAACATATACAATTAACATTTTCTTGATAGCTAGATTAACAAAGAAACACGTGAAACTGAAGATATTTAACTCAGTATTTCTAAAATAGTATTATTGCAACACACCATCAATATAAAACCTTTTGATGCTTGTTCGCCTTATAAGTTTAAATTAATCAAAGTTATAAATTCATTTTTTTTTTGGCGGTACTGGGGGTTGAACACAGGGCTTCGCACTTGCATGCTTTGTAAGTGCTGTACCACTGAGCTGCACCCCTAGCCCATTTTTTTACTTTTTGAGACAACATCTCACTAAATTACACAGACTGCCTCTGGTCTTGAACTTGCCACCCTCCTGCTTCCACCTCCTGAGTCACTAGGATTACAAGCATGCACCACTGTGCCCAGCCAAAGTTAGAAATTCTGTTCCTCAGTAGCACTGGCCACATTTGAAGTGCTCCACAGCCACTCTACTAGATAGACCAGCCATACTCATTTTCCCCACTGGATCCCTCTAAGTGGGTAAGGCTACAGCAAAATATGAACTGCTGTTGGATGCAACATCTCAAGTTTATTTCCCTGGAGATTCAGTTACTTGAGATGACTGGTTTTAAATGTGGATTTCCAGGTCCCAACACCAAAGGATAAGTATTTCTACATACTATTTTATTTTGCGGTGCTGGGGATTAAACACAGGGCCTTGTATATGCTAGGCAAGTGTTCTACCAACTGAGCCACATCTCTGGATTTTCATTTCTGTCCTGAAAAATGAATGGCCACATATGCATCAGGCAGGAATACTTGGTTTTTCCTTGAGGAGGTGCTAATTTTGATTTCCCTTTAAATTTTATGTCTCCTTAGAACAGGATGATAAACAAAAACAGGGATGTCCATAATAAGAGAATGGAGGGGAAAAGAAAGAGTTAAGAAGTGATTTTAATTTTTTTTCAATAGAGCAAATTAGATTTTATGCAGTAGTTTGTTTTCAAAGTTATATATATATATATATATATATATATATATATATATATATATATATTTGAAGTAGTTTTACATGCTGATGGAAAAATGTTTACAAAGATGTATACAATTGCATACTATTTCATAATTATTTTTCAAACTGACCATAATGTCAAAGGTCTGAAGTAGCTTAGAAAAAGTAATCTAAGCAATAAATTAAAAATCTTTAAATTCTCTTTTTTTTTTTTTTTGCAGTACTAGGGGTTCAACCCAGGGCCTTCATGCAAATGCTGGACCACTGACCTGGGGACCCCAGCCCATTTTATTTACTTTTTGAGACAGAGTCTCGCTAAATTACGCAGACTGCCTCTGGTCTTGAACTTGCGATCCTCCTGCTTCTGCCTCCCGAGTCGCTGGGACTACAGGCGTGCACCACCACGGCTGGCCCAATTCTTTAAATTCTTAAACTGCAATATTTTGAGCACCATGAGGTAATAAGCATTGTGCTAAGCACTTTACATGCTCTTTTACATTCCAAATGCCCCAATGAAATGACTTTCATTAATGTCATTTTACAGATGAAAAAGACAAGGTTTAGTGAATTTAAATAATTTTCTCAAGGTTATACAGCTATGAACCCCATTTTAATTCAAGCATCACTGATACTTGATGCTCTTTATAACCACCTATTTTTCAATATAAGGAAAACCTCCTCCATATATACTAACATAACTGTACATGTTTACATATGAAATATATTACCATCTGTTTCAGGGAGCTCTCTGTATCCAACATCATTTTTATCTACTGGAACAACCAAGCCTGCCCCATGAAAGGTCTTTGTCACAACCTAAGTTAAAGAACAAACCAGAAAATTAAATTAGGGCAAATAGACTAAATCAAACAAAAAAGAAACACAAACCCAAATTAAACAAAACCCATGCACACCCTGAACAAAAGCATAACATTCAATAATGTTTTATTTCAGTAAATTTATACTCTGGAGTAAAAATTCAATATTATTTCTTTCCTTTAAAATTAGCTAAAAGTCCAGCACTTGAAATAATTATGAACAGTGGAATAGATGACTTTTATTAATTGTGCTAGTCATTTGAAGTCCAGATCCTGATTTGTTAGGGAAGAATCCCAGTGCTTCCTATTACAGAAAGCAAGTTAGAATATCAGTTGCCTCTAAAGTCAAAGTATCTTCTAGGTAGAAAGCATAAGAACTTGGGTATACAAAGAAGATGGAACAGTTTTTTAGTTGCATTTTGTTTTGTTTTAAACACAAAGAAGAGGACAGAATTCTTCTCATCTGTCCTGGCAGATTCAGACCCTTTTTTCACAGGGAAGATTTATGCTTGTTTACAAATCTCATGAAACTAGGGCAGTTTCTAGTTAGGCAGTACCCTCTAAAGGTAAATCACATAACCAGTTTATATCATTAAGTAGTAATCTTCAAAGACAAACCTACAGCCACCATCATAATCCTTCCGGTCAACATTCTTCCTTTTATTCACAATGTTGTTGTGTTGTTAGGTGCCTTCGAGTTGGTATCCAACTCATAGCCACCCTCGTAGGGTTTTCAATGGCTGACGGTTTTGGGATTGCCTTGGGAGTGGATTGCCAGGTCCTTCTCCCATTTTTGCAGTGCTAGGAATTGAACTCGGGACCTCAGAGACTGCAGTGCAGCACTCTACCAACTGAGCTAAATCCTAGGAGTTTTATTCACAACAGTGGCATTATTTTTAGGTTTTATTTATTGTTGTTTTGAGACAAGGTCTTGTTATTTATTTCTAGCTACCCTTGAACTTGTTCTGCAGCCCAGGCCATCCTCAAACTTGTGATCCTCCTGTTTGAACCTCCTTGAGTGCTGGGATTATAAGCTTATACCATCATGCCTGGCTTTGTTCTTTTCTTACCAAAACAACTGCTTTAATATTCCCCTTCTCTGTGAAGTCCAGGGAAATCTTCCAAGATGAAAGAAAGAAACACTTCAAAAAACAACCTCTAATTTCAAAGTCTTCTCACCTATGTCTCTAGTACCTTGAAAATTATCTCACGCTCATACGCCTACTCTACCCCTTTCCCTCTTCTCTCATTAGCAGAAAGGGTAGATTATTCAAAAGAGATTTTCAGACAACTGCTCTCTATTTGGGGAGGAAAAAAGAGAAGTTATAGCTTTATATCTTAATCTTCATACTGCCCAAAATACCTTAGCAAGTCCCTGTCTCAAAATAAAAAGTGAAAAAATGGGCTGGGTTGGTAGACCCCCTCCATTTAAAAAAGGCTAATATGTATAAAGCTTTCTGTTAATTTCACAAAGTGATTAACTAATACAAGATTAAAAGACGATAGTAGTAAATACAGGATTGAGTTATGCTACCACAGCAGCAATCTCTCCAGTTATGCAACTCAGCCTGTGTAACAGTCTGCAGGAGCCATCTGAGCCCTGGCCCAGTGCTGTGCTCTTGGTGATCCAGGCAGTAGATTCCTTGTGAGGGAGCCTCTGAGCAGCTGGCTCTTTTGAGTATAGGGTTAGAGAAGAATAAGGTGCAAGCAGGGAGGAATCGAGGAAAAACCTGCTGAACAGCCAAATGGCAGAGATTAACAGACTGAAACCATACCTTCTTATCTCTCTGTTTCATCTTCACTGTTCTCTGCTCCAGGGAGTACCCGAGTTTTCTGGCTGCTTCTGTGAGTTTTTCATCTATGTTTTTTAAGACATTGGTTTTCTTTTTATCTGTTACTTCTTTAAGTTTTTTCATCAAAAATAATCTGAACAAGAAGTAAAAGCCTTGATTATTATATTCCTGGCCACTGTATTAAGCACACAGAAGTGAAAGGAGCGAAGATTAAACACTTCAAATTCAATGCAAGAACATCTGCAAAATAATTATCAATGGTTGTCTCAAAATTCCCAATAGTGCTCATCAAACAAAGGAAGAGTAGTATTAATAAAAAGCTGCCAGTCACAGAAATAGCAAATATGATTCGTTTGTATTATATCTTTTTTTTTGGCAGTACTTGGGGGTGAACCCAGGGCCTCACAAGTACCTTGCAAGTGCTCTACCATTGAGCTGCACCCCCAGCCCTTTTCTTACTTTTTATTTTGATGCAGGGACTCGCTAAGTTATGCAGTCCACCTCTGGCCTCAAACTTGTGATCCTCCTGCCTCAGCCTCATGAGTTGCTCGGATTACAGGCATCATTGGGATTATAGGCATGTACCACCATATCTGGCTTTGTATTATATCTTTATTGTAGACGTTAGAGAGGTAACTGATCCTGTCAGGTCTTGGAAGCTAAGCAGGGTCAGGCCTGGTTACTCCTTGGATGGGAGACCACCTGGGAACACCAGGTGCTGCAGGCTTTGGAGAAGGACCTGGAAATCCACTCCTGAAACAATCTGTCATTGAAAAGGCTATGAATAGCAGAGAAGCACTGACACAGTGCTGGGCATGGCACAGTGTGGGGGAGTGTTTCATCTGTTATACATAGGGTCACTACAAGTTGGACCTGACACAATGGCGTCTAACAACAACAGCAACAGCTTGAATATTAAGATATGGCATACTGCTTTGGAGAACTGTGCCATAACAGGAAAAAACAGAATGCAGACACCAAAAAGGACTCTTTATTTTAGATTCAGAGGAAGCCAAACATGGTGACACCTACCTCTAATCTAAGCAAACTTGGGAGGCTGAGATAGGAGGATTCCAAGTTTGAGGCCAAAGGTAGCCCGCACAACTTAGTGAGACCCTGTCTTAAGATAAAAAATAAACAAATAGGCTGAGGGTGTGGTTCAGTGGCACAGCACTTGCAAAGTACAGGTTGTTGTTGGGTGCTGTTGAGTCAAGTCCGACTCATAGTGACCCTCAAATGGTTTTCAATGGCTGACTGTTTCGGGATTACCTTGGGAGCGGGCTGCCATGTCCTCCCATTTTGCGGTGCTGGGAATCAAACTTAGGACCTCAGAGGCTGCAGAGTAGCGCTCTACCAATTGAGCTAAATCCCAGCCCATGTAAAGTACATAGTACCACCACCACCAAAAAAAAAAAAAAAAAAAAAAAAGCCAGAGGACATTTACAATATTTTAGGTCAATAGACTTTTTAAAATGTTAACTCTGAATTTACATTAAGATAAATTTGAAAATGGAAAGCAAAACTATCTCAAAGCTTGTACAAAAGCACAATTCAAAATAGTATTTTAAAAAGTATGAATACTGTAGTATGTTAACATGAAATAATTTTGTGTTTTATCATAAACAGGTTAATATTTTTGCTAGCAGTGAGTAGGTCAAGAGTAAAAGGAAAAGCCTGAAGTACACTCAGCTGGACACACAAATCAGTCCTATTCCTTGGTAGATAGTATCAGACCCCAGAATGAAACTACTTCTATTTTCTACCTACATGGATGGGTTTACAGTATCTACTATAACAGTGCAGTTCAGTACTGTAAAAAACTTAGAACATTGATAGGGGGTATGATTCTTTACTGATTTTTACATGTCCGGAAACTGAGGCACAAAGGATAATCAACTTACCCAAGTTCAGAGAGCTAGTACGGGTGGCTTAAAGTGCCACAGAAACCCCAACTACCAAAGTCAGTACCTCCTGTTTGCAGCACACAGTTACAATAAAACTTACCTTCAGTCTTCAGCTGTATACCAAAAGAATGTATTTATATTAACCATAAAATGCAAATTTGGTCCTGTCAAATGAGAATCAATCTTTAATCTTCCTCAAGGTCTCCAGCATGCAAATACTGTGCCACTTATTTCCATACTTTTGTACATACACTGCTCTGTTGTGTAAATTAATCTTCTTTCCATTCTTTCTATAAGATCTTGGGCAGCCATCAATAAGGTCCTTTATCACATTATTATGACTATCCAAACAGCTATACCAGTCAAACCTACTCTCACCTTAAAATCTACTTTCCAACATTCCGCTTCATGATATTTAAAGATAAGGTGCAGTGTATAAACTGAAACCATAACGATGAACATTATGGTTTCTGTCAAATTAAATCCATTGGAATGCTTTGAATTTTGAATGAATCTTTTACCCATGCACATTTTATAGCATGATGCAATGCTCATATGGTCACTTAAGTTATGCAGATCTTCCAGAAAAAAAAGATAAAAGGGGAAGAAAATCACTCCTAAGTTTGTTGTCTAAAGATATTTAAAATTTTTAAGTGTATTTAGTTTTTTCCATATGCATTAAGAAATGTACAGTATGAAATGGAATATACTACTTTACTATGCTATTTTGTTATTTTCTCTCTTCACAACAAATCAGTATCAGGGCATTATACTGTATACACATTTTATATTTATCTAACCTTCCCCATGGCTAAATATGTGTGCTATTTCAAATTTCATTTTATAGTCTACAATAAACAAATATATTTGTGTAGATATATCAAATTCTTTTGTGTGTATGTGTGTGTGTGTGTGTGTGTGTGTGTGTGTGTGTGTGTTACTGGGGTCTGAACACAGGGCCTAGCGTATACTTTGCAAACATTTTACTGCTAGGCTGCACCTCCAGCCCCCTTTTTAAAACCTTTTTATCTTGTGATAGAGCCTCAGTAAATTATGCAGGCCCTCCACCCCGTGAGTTGCTGGGATTACCAGTGTGCAAGATTGTGTCCAGCTTCAAATTCCTTTTAATAGCTAGAAGTGCAGTTGCTAATTCAAGGATATAAATGTGTAGTTAACCACAGCATCTGACAATGTTAATTACCAGTTAAGAAATATTCAAGTACGGATGGTTGTTTAAACTTTTTTTTCTTTTTTTTTTTTTTTTTTGCGGTACTGGGGGTTGAGCACAGGGCCTTGCGCTTGCATGCTTTGCAAGTGCTGGACCACTAAACTGCACCCCTAGCCCATTTCTTCACTTTTTGAGACAGGGTCTCATTAAATTCCGCAGACGGCCTCTGGTCTCAAACTTGTGATCCTCCTGCGTCCACCTCCCAAGTCGCTGGGATTACAGGCATGTCCCACTGCACCTAGCTTGGTTGTTTAAACATTTTTCAAACTGTTCTTTACAAAAGGTTTTTACCAATAACTGCTTATAGCAGGAAGGTTTTTTACACTCTGACCATCATTGGTTGTTACCATTGGTTATTCTTTACTAATGTTTGGTTACTTAATTTGCATTTCTTTGTTGTTGTTGTTAGGTGCCGTTGAGTCGGTATCGGACTCAGGAACCTTCATAGGGTTTTCAATTAGCAATAAACGCGCCTCGGATAAACCTCATTGGCTACGATACTGCCACTGCGCAAAGCTATGTCCTCATAGGGTTTTCAATGGCTATTAAACCTTGCATAGAGAACTTTCCTGAGGAATAAAAATAATGTTTATAACAAGTAGTCTGCTTTTTTGAAAGACCTTACTCAGGCTGCTACAGAAGTAAATTAAGAAATATGGGGAAATACTTTGATTAGCTGATTTAAGTAAAGGAAGGTCTCCCGAAACTAAAGCAATTATAATACTTAAAGTTGTATCTTGAAATAATATTTTACTCCTGTTTGAGATAAATTATTAGAGGTAATTCCTGAAATACTTACTTGCTGATCTTCACTTAAATTATAAATAATATCACCTAGGTTTTTTTTTTTTTCATTTTTCATTTCTGTATTCTCAGAATAACCTTGGATTATTTTAGATAAAAACTATTATGTTATCCTTCTTTTGGGGAAGATTTTATTATGACAAATAAGACCAAAAATATCAATTAAAATTAGGTTTTCTTGTTTTTCTTTTTTCTTTTTCATTACGGGGGGTTGAACCCAGGGCCTTGCGCTTACATGCTCTGTAAGTGCTGTATCACTGAGCTCCACCCTCAGCCCATTTTTTCACTTTTTGAGACAGGGTTTCCCTAAATTATGCAGACTGCCCCTGGTCTTGAACTTGCCATCCTCCCGTCTCTGCCTCCCGAGTCGCTGGGATTACAGGTGTGTGCCACCATACCTGGCAAAGTTAGGTATTTTTATATGCCAAAGTATTTGTAAGATGAATAAATTATCTATGGAGCATTTACTAGGTGGCAGACACCATGCAAAACACAAAGCCTGCCCTTGTGGAATTTACATGTTAGTGCATAAGACAGACAATAAGCCAAACCAGTAAACAACTATAGTTTCTAACAAAGACAACATCACTTTAAATTGAATGATATAATCTGACAAGTTCAAAAGGAACTATATAAATTACAAATGCCAAGCAACATTTTACATGAAACTCAGAGGTATTAGAAGAGCAAGAAGAACCATTTCTTAGACACTTACAATGTAGCTGCCCTTCAGGTACATTATATATGCAGCACAGACTAGTGATTGCACTAGACTGACTTTGGTTTGAATTCTCCTTCCTGTAAATCTGCACTATTAAATCACAGGGATAAAAGCCCTTTAATGGAAAAGTATTAAAAGAGGTCATACATAACATGACCTAACCATTACATTTAAAGTGATAAAGACTGCTTTGTTTCATTACAATGCAAACTGCATAGCTGCTGAAAACTGGCTTTAAGTTATGTATGTGGCTGATATAGCACTGACTGGATCACTCAGCTCCATTTCAACCCCCTCCACATGAAAGCCTGTTGCATTTCCCATACCACTGTTCTGCTCAGGCTCCACATAGGAGCTAGCCTCTCCCGGGCAGAAGTGATTCTTGAATTTTGAAAGGTAGAAGAGATACAAGACAGTGGCTGTGCTTCTGTGTTGCTACCAGTAAGTATAGCTGTACAGATATTTGATAGTTTGGGATCAGCTATAGATGAGATCTCAGTACCTGGTCCTTAGCTTGCTTCATAGGGCTGAGAGGCAAAGGGCAGGGCATCAATTTCACTGGCAAAGGCTATATCAAAGATAATGTGGTCCTGGAGCTACTTGGTGTGATAGCAGGTGATTATCCTGCATCCTGATGACCAGAGAGACACAAATACCACTGGTGAGCCAGTTCTGTCACACAATTGTCATTCCTGGAGGCTCAGCTTGTTCCATTAGCCCTTCCAAAGATTTTATGAGCATCTATTTTACTGTGTACCTTTCTCTTTGAACTATATACAGTGGGTCCTTATAATGGCTATTAATGGCACTATTGAAAATCAGATATCCAAAAAAAACTTTTTGATTTTGCTATGGGACATCTGAGGTCAAGAATAAGCACTATATATATATTATTGTTTTCAACTCAATGCCTTGTACAAGCTAAATATGTGCTTTACCACTGAAATACATCCCCAACCCAAGATTAAGCAATACCTTCACTAAATAACTGGTTATATAAGAGGTATATTTCTGGTGAAGACTAGTAAAATAGAAGTGTGTATAAGACTATCTGCAAAAGCCATAGAAATGGTCTCAAGAAATCTACAACTTTTGGGTCCCCCTAGTTGTCCTTTACAATAGGCTAGAAACATGTAAACAGATATTTAATTATAAATAGGAGAACTGAAATAAAATATTTTCTTACTTGACTGCAGCAAACACATTATCTCCATTTTGAACAATTACACAATTTTTCTTTGCTTCATTTGTACCCACATATACAGGAAGTTCATCAGGAGAATCCCTGTTTTAATACAAGATATTTAAAATTTAGTTTCCCATAATTTATGTTATCAGGCAAGTAGAAATTTAGGTCTATAGACAATAATTTATACCTATAAAAACTGAAACAAGTTTCTTAAGAATATCTATGACCAAGTTTCTTAGGAATATCTATGAAAAATCTTATTTATACAACAGAGCCTAAGATTCTTTTAGTACCTAGTTATTTTTATACTCAAGTACAAACAAAGGATGTATAAAGTCTATCAAAAAAAGTAAAGAAACTTATACAGGATCATCACTTACCATCACTTTGGAGTCTGTTAAAAAAATAAAAAGAGTAACAGTGGAAAAACAAAAAAGAAACAAGATAGTGGATTACAAAACATTAGAAATAAAAGTATCTTATTTATGTATGTAACCAAATGGTTTTAGTTTAAATTTGAGAAAAATAACCATAGAGAAGTTAAATTATGCGGCTAAGGTCCTAGTAAGTTCATGTCAAAGCCAAAAGCAGAATCCATATGACTCAATTCCAAGCCCCCAAGCATTCTTCTATAAAATACTGCTGGCATGTTTTATCATTCTTCTATTATTTTACACTTGATCTCTAAAGGGCAGCACCTCTACTGGTACAAGTGGACAAAGTATTTTCCTCCTCATGCTACTTCTATTTGTTAACTTTCTAAGCATCTGCATGTACTCATTTAATCTTCATAATATTCCTACCAGGTATGTACAATTATCCTCACTGTTTCAGGAGAGGAAACAGAGTCACATAAAGACATAGTCAGTAATAACCGACAAAAGGTCACAAAGGTAATAAATGATAGGACCAGTCTTTCTGACTGCTGCCAGCCATTCTGGCCTCTGGAAGGACATGGCTTATTCAAGGTAAAAGAGCTGCTCTTGCCAGGCATGGTGGTGCATGCCTATAGTTCTAGCTCCTGATGGGGCTGACGTGGGAGGCCACTTGAACCCAGGAGTCTGAGATCAGCCTGGGCAATATAGTGAAACCCTGTTTCAAAGCAAAAAACAAAAAAAAAACAAAAAAAAAAAAACAATACTCCCCACCCCAGCTGCTCCAAACTGTTTCTTCAGTTAAAGGAGCTCTTCTGAACCCAAAAGAGAAAAAAAAAGTTTATAACCACAGCAAAAAAAACCAGTGACATTCAACATAAAGAATTCACTATCCTAGGGTAAGTTAAACTGGTAACAATAGTAAGAACAGATGGCTTATGTGTCCATTAATAGGGGAAAACAGACCTTTCACTTTGGATGATACCAGTGAATTCTATTTACACTCATTAGCTGGACTGTAGCAGTATTTTAGAGAAGAAGAAGAAAAGATCCTTTACCTGAAATACCCCATGTGGTACTGAGTTTTACTATCGCCAATAATAATGGTCTGGAACTCAGGGGGATCATAGTAAAACCTCCAGTGAAGATTAAAATTCAAGCCTGTTGATTTTTTCTTTGCTTCATGTTTTCCAGCAAGGATATCATAAGGACCCACTAATCGAAGTCCAAGGCTTATGGAAAGTGAATCTGTAAAGAAAATAAGTTTACTCAGACAACATTTTCTGGAAGCAAACAGAGTTTCCTAAGTAAACTATTTCTAAGCAATTGTTTTAAAAATGAGCTTCCAAACAAAAATAACTTCGGTCATGTGTTAAAGGTATTAGTTATAAACACTCAATAGAAAAGAAATCAGAATAACAGTAGTGTGGCAGATATAAAGGATTTCCTCTTAAATTTACCAGTGAAGTAACTTAACATTTCAAAAGTTTCTGCTATTCCTTATTTTAGCAGAAGCAAGACTGTTTTGTATTCCTACAGGCATATTAGAGCTACCCTTTCTTTGCTTCATTACCACAATGCTGTTAGCTTCAAATATACAGATTAAGGGAGAGACAAAAAGAGATAAAAAAGTATGGATTAAGATGGCAGCTGGGTGCAGTGGTACACATCTATAATTCCATTGTCTTAGGAGGTGGAGGAAGGATGCAGGAGGATCACAAGTTCAAGGCCAGAGGCAGCCTGTGTAACTCAGCAAGACCCTGTCTCAAAATAAAAAGTAAAAAAATGGAATGGGGGTGCAGCTCAGTGGTAGAACACTTGCGAAGTATGTGCAAAACCCTAGGGTCAACACCTCAGTACTTGGGGTGGGGCGCAGGATGGGTTAAAAAAATTTTCTTTTCTTTTTACCTCAGCCAACTGTCCCTGCGGATTCCCTGATAGTCTGTCTGGCCAAACCTAGCCCCCTGAATGATTTCATCTTCTTTCTCCATTCACAGGTCACAGAGGCAAAGTGCCAAATAAAACCACAAAATCATGAAGCCTATGAAGTGTCCAACTTAAAATCTCAGATGAGTCCTTGCTACTTCTTAAGAGGGAGCTAAGTGCTCCAGGTGGGAACTACTTATATAAAGATGCAGTGATGGAAAGACCAGGAAAATTCTTGAAAGAGGAAACCTTGTGAATAAAGTCATGGAGGTAGTTTATTTCTAGGGGGAGAAATAGTTCAGCTTAACTGGAGTGTAAGGTAGTATATATTAATTTTTAAAGCAACTAGAAAACCGAAACCACCCATCTCACTTGTCAGAGATAACAATGTGAATAGTCTGGTAATAACTTCCCACACTTTCCCCTACTATGAAAGATATATAAACATTTTAAAAGTGGAATTGTGTGTTTTTAGTGGGGGGTGTGGTGCTGTATCTTAAACCCAGGGCTTTGTGCCTACTGGGCAAGTACTGTCACTGAGCTCCATCTCCAGACTGAGATGATGCTGTTTGTCATCTACTTTTTGTCGTCCATCCGGTCCCCACTTAAACTTTCTGAATATTTTCTCATGCTGTTCAATGTTATCTTGATTTTAATATAGTATGATATGCCATTATAAAAAAGTAGATATCTACCTATTCTTCCACTGATGGACATTTACTATTTATAACTTTTTTTTTTTTTGTGGTGCTAGGATCAGATCCAGGGTCTTAGGAGTGCAAGGACTCTTTTATAGTGAAAAATAACTATCACAATCCATCATCAATCTCTTGTACAATCGTTCAGAGGTAAACACATGAATAGTATACAGGGATGTTTATCCCTGACTTATTTTTTAATACTAATGGTAGTATAAACTATATACTTTTCTTTTTGCACTTAACATATTTTAGGCATGATACTTCATTACAATTTCTTAGAATCTTCTTCATTCTTTTAAAACTATGACTATCCATTGAGTAGATGTGTTATTGATGGACATTTAAGCCATTTCCCACTTTTTGTTTCAATATATATACACACACACACAGTACACCTAGTCTGTAACACAAGTTCGTAGACCGGCTAAATACTAAAACTCCTGCAACCTGTGAAAGTGCTTGATTCCCTTTATACTCACATAAAAAATATCATGACATTATTTGCCCTTGCCAATACGATAGATGACAATGTCACAGTATTATGGCATTAACTTGCATTTCTCTTATTAAAAACAACTTGAAAAGTGTTCTTTTTCTACGAACTAATTTTATCCTTGGCCCAGTTTCCTACTATCTTTTCCATTTGTAGAAGCAGAATGATTTTGGAGAAACTCACCAGCTGGCTTTTCAGGATCAAGTTCTTCACAGAACTTCCAGAAGTGATAGAAATCTTCAGGGAGGGAAAGTTTATAATGTTTTTCTACTTCTTTGCGGAGGTCACTAGAGATGTCTGCTTCACAAGATTTACTCTTCTTCACATCAACTGTCTTTTCACACTGAAAATTAACATATACAACTTTAGTTCTCCAAAAATAGTCTCAGTGACTTTCCTTGCATAATATTGCTCACTTTTTTCCTTTTTTTTTTTTTTTGGCAGTACTGGGGGTTGAACCCAGGGCCTCGCGCTTTCTTGCTCTGCAAGTGCTGGACCACTGAGCTGCACCCTCAGCCCATTTTTTTACTTTTTGAGACAGGGTCTCCCTAAATTACTCAGACTGCCTCTGGTCTCAAACTTGCGATTCTCCTGCCTCCGCCTTCTGAGCTGCTGGGATTACAGGAGTGCACCACCGCGCCCAGCTACTTTTTTCCTTTTTTGATAGGTAATTTTTTTAGTTGGCATACAAAATCATGAGTTTCACTGATGTTTTCATACATGAATATGGTTGTACATTGCTCATAGTTACTCCATTACCTTATCATGTCTTCCCTCCCTCTTCTAGTTGGTCCCCTTACTGTGCCCTGATGTCTCCATTCTGCTTTCTCTCTCATATATATATATATATATATACACACACACACACACACACATATACACACACATATACACACACACATTATATACACGCACACATATATATGCATATATATGTATGTATATATATGTGTGTGTATATATATATATATATAATTCTGGACAAAATAGTCTTCCTTCCTCCCATTACCCTCTCATGTTGCCCCTTCTCTTTCCTGTTAGTCCTCTTCTTCCTCCATATTTTCCCCTCCACTTTCATGACACACACATATATATGTATCAATATTGCTTATTTTTATTTACCTATTTCCATGAGCCACATGGCTATTTGTGTTTTAAACATTTGATGTGATATTACTGAGCAAAAGCCTGGGGATTCTTTTGGGGGGAAAAAACGTTTATATGGTGGTCGAGACCCACAGAGCAAGTCTTTAAGCACATTTCTCAAAGATGATGGAAATACAGAGAACAAAACAAAAAAGTAAAAAGCAGAGAAAAAGGAATAATGGTAAGTTTTACCCTTTTTTGGTTAACAAGCTATATCACACCTTTTGTTTAAACAGATTTATTGATCATAATAGAAACAAACTATCAGAAATAACTGGATATAAGGGGATCTATCAGAAAGCTGGGCTGAGATTTAGCTGAGTTGGTAGAGCGCTGCGCTGCAGTCTCTGAGGTACTGGGTTCAATTCCCAGCACCACAAAAATGGGAGAAGGACCTGGCAATCCACTCCCAAGGCAATCATGAAACAGTCAGCCATTGAAAACCCTATGAGGGTCGCTATGAGTCAGATACCGACTTGACGGCACCTAACAACAATCAGAAAGGTGTTTCTTCAGCAAAGTCTAACCAGAGTTGGGTCAGGGGTATTCAATTATTACTGAGCCCTCAAGTCAAACAGGTGCCTCCATTTTGACATTCCAAAAACAAAGCTTGTATCAATAACAGTGCTTAAGAAAGCAAAATATTGCTAAGTCTGGGTCAAAATTATTTCAGAAAAGGTTTTTTATTTTTTTAACTTTCTGTTGGTGCAGGGATTTAACTCAGGGCCTTGCACATACTAGACAAGCATTATACCACCATGCAACATTCCTAAGCCCTGGAAAGGCCTTTCAGTGGTAGAATTAGGCTTGAGCATGTCTGCAATATTACTAGGCTAAGTTTTATAATGTTTATATATCTGATAAGTTTCTATAAAGATAATATGCTTAGCTGGAGGTTGCTTAGCTTTAATTTTCTAAGTAACAGTAAGTTTTATCCACCACCTGCCTGCCCCGGAACCTCTATCTTTTCTTTTTGGATTCTTTCCATTTTGTTCTGCCTTTTTACTTAGATCAGTGGTTCCCAACTAGGGATGATCCCTCCCTCCCCAAACCACCAGGAGACATTTAACAATCTGGAAACTTTTTACTTGTCACAGATTTGGGGGAGGGTGCTAGTGGCACCTAGTGGCTGAGGATGTTACCCAACATTCTACAATGTACAGGATAAGTCCCCTCAACACATTTGTTAGGTGCCATCGAGTCAGTATCCCACTCATAGAGACCCTACGTACAACAGGCAAAACACTATTGCTAGTGCTTTTCTGCTATAGGGTTTTCAATGGCTGATTGTTTTTTGGGGGTGGGTTGCCCTCTCCTTCTTCCAAGCCTATAGCACCTGGTGTTCCCAGGCAGTCTTCCATTCAACTACTAACCAGGCCTGACCCTGCTTAGCTTCGGAAATCTGACAGGCTCAGACGCCACAGTGGTACAGGTGTAAGCTTATCTGGTCCCAAATGTCAATAGGGCTAAAAGTTGAGAATTCTGACCTAGTTGTTTTTCATATTTATATTCTTCCATTTCCCTAATAGTCTCAAGTTTACAGATGTTACTTTAAAGATTAAAGTCTACAAAATGTATTTATGAATCAGATGACACATTTAAGAATGTTTGTGATGGCACTGTCCTAAGAGCAAAGAAAGAACAAATGAAATGCCCACCGATACAGTGGATATTCATAGGACCTTCAAACAATGAAATATTACACCTAGTGAAAGGAAAATAGTTACAAAATACGGACCAATCTTTTCTTCTCTTTTTTTCTTTTTGTAGTGGGGGTGTTGAACCCAGGGCCTCACTCACGCCAGGCAAGTGCTCTACCATTGCACTGCACTCCTAACATCTTTTATTTTTATTTTGAGATAGGGTCTTGTGGACTTGCACAGGCTGCCTCTGACCTGGAACTTGTGATTTTCATGCTTTTGCCTCCCAAATGGCTGAGACTATAGGCATGTACCACAGTGCCTGGCTAAGACCAATTTTTTTTTTTTTTTTTTTTTTAAAGTACTGGGGAATTGAGCTCAGGGCCTCATACAATGCTAGTCAAGTGCTCTACCACTGAGCCGCATCCCAAAACCCTTTTTTGAGACAGGGTCTCCCTAAATTACATATGCTGCCTCTAGCAATGAACTCATGATCCTCCTGCCTCAGCCTGCCAAGTTATTGGGATTACAGGCATGGGCCATAGTGCCTACCTGTACCAATATATATTTAATGAAGAAAAAAACCCTTAAGATTACACACAGCAGGATGGTCTTTTTAAGAAGTTCTAGAAGCAGGGTCAGGCCTAGTTTCTTCTAGAAGAAGAAACTAAACAAGTTGTTTATGTATATACTAAGCGAAGATAAGGGAAAGGGAAAACAAAATTCAAGATGGTAACTACACTGAATGGAGCAGCAGGAAGAAGTTAGGCAGAAAGAATAAGGGAGGAATGCATGAGTAGATGTAGAGCTATTTGCCAATGTTTCAGTTCTTGGGATGGGCAATGGGTTCACAGGTGTGTAGTATAATATGAAATAAACAAGGTAAAAGAGGACCAGGAATTGACCAATGGTAAATTTATTACACCAAGGATTATAAGGCATCTATCTGAGGTCATGAAGAAATTAAATTGAACAAAGACTGTTGAAATATGGATCTGAAAATAATTGGCAATAACAGCAAACAATTGCAGTAATAAAGATGATCTTAAAAACAAGTAATAATACTGCGTACTTATATCACTTGTTACTACTCTAAGCACTTTCTATGGATTAACTCAATTCTATTACCTTGTGAGCCAGTATTATTATTACTTCATCGATGAGACTGAGATTATATAACTTTCCCTATGTGCTTAACTAGAAAATACAAGTGTCCAGGCTATTTGGCTCCAGGGCAGATTCTTAACCACTTCATCATGCTGCTTCTCCAACTACAAACACAGTAGTGTATTAAGTCCTGACCTATTCTCTCTTATTTTTATCACTGTCTTTGGTTAGACTTTTAAAGACTGGGTTAAATTTAAGACGTCAGAAAAACTTCAATCTGCTTTCGTGACAGGCAATTTTGATATTGGTTAGATTGCCTGGGTTGACTTCTGACTACTGATTTGCAGCTGTCACCTTGGGCAAGTTACTTAACCTCTCTGTGCTTTGTTCTCTCCTCTACAATAAAGGCATATGTAGCATATGTATTGTAGGGTTGTAAAGGGAAGTAAGTTATACCTTAAAATAAATAGAACAGTCTTAGCACATAATATATCAATGCTGGCTATTATTGTTAGCTGTGGTCTCTACAGCTATAATATAGCACCATATTCACCCTTGGTGTTTTATTTCTGATTAAGCCTATCAATCTGCCACAGTAGTTCTCACTGCACCTTCAAAACGGATTTTTCAGCTTTGCCTTAACTCACACACTAGTTCACCATCTCCAAATCACTAAAATCTAGAATTTGAGACAGCTGTCCTCTTTCAAGACTATGCCTTTACCCTGGTGTTTCTGAAAAGCATGACCTAATGTGAAAAAATGTCTATAACCGCAATTTCAGCAACATCCCAAGCTATCCAGTTTGATATACAGGTAGGGTAGTTTTTGGAAAACTTTAATTATCACAATGACACCTCTTTGCAGCCTAATTCCCCTTATTGCTACAGCAGTGCTTATATGGCTCTGAAATTGTATAAATTTTGAGAACGCACATACTTTATGGTCAACTCCCTCTCAGTTCCCATCGCCCAGGCTCGAGCCCGGCCCATCGCTCCTTTGGCCCTCCACATCCCCTACACTTTTACATCAAAAGATCCCTTATTTTTCTTCTCTGCCTTCGAGAACCATTTTCAAACGTGAGTTGCCTTAAAAGTCTTCTTTACCATCCCCTGTGTCCTGTTAAATCCTCCTCCAGGGTTTCCGAGCACTTTCTACACACCAGCGTTATAATCCCAAGTGGAAAGGTCCCGGTAGCATGCATATTCGCTCGGGCCCCCCTCTCCAGGCTGGGGGCTCTACTTGGAGCAGAGGTAGCCGGGCACATCTTGAATCCACGGCGCCCTGCACAGCGTCTGGCACGAACTTCCAATCAACTTGGCTGGCTGAATGAATGAGCTGACGGTTGGCTTAATCGGCTTCCCCAGGAGCTGCGCCAAGACGGGTCGTGCAGACGATGTAAAGGCGCCACTTTCCCGGCCCTATCCCCAGCAGAGCAAGAAACAGCGCAGCTGGATAGGCGCCCGGGAGCAGGCTGCGGCTCCCAGACACACAGCGGGCGCTCAGTGACTGCTGGCTACAGCAACCATGCTGTTCCCAGATGCCCTGCCTACCACCTAAGGCGGCCCGCGGACCCCGCACAGCCCTTCTGGCAGTACCTGCTGCCCCGCCCCGCCGGGCCTGCGCTTCCCGCTGCCGCCGCCGACCATTCTGCAGCCGCAGCGCCTGCGAAGCCGCGCGATCCGGCCGCTTCCGAGAGCCACGGACTGCTTCCGGGTTCAAGAGCCACGAATCCCATTCGCCGTGCCACCAGAAGCGCGCCAATTTAGAGAAAAGGCTCCGCCCAGGCCACGCCCCCTGAGTCCAAGAGCGGGGCGGGCCGAGGCCCCGCCCACTCCTCCACAAATCGCGGGCGAAGCGCCAGATTTTCTTCCAATTCCCACCTGGGTTTGACACCGCCTCCTGCAGCGTTTGGCAGGAATGCTCCAGAGACACCCGGGCTGCTGCATTTGGGTCCCTTAGGGTGGCGCAGCCTTTCTCCTCAGACGTGTACTATTGGCAAGGTTGGATGTTTGGCGTTGCCCCTTCATTGCTTTTCCTCATCTAAATTTATTGAAAAGATTAATTTTTCGCTTTCCCTCAGCCCCCTCATTCCTCTACCTTACTGTTATTGCCTAACACGGGTTTATCCCCAGTTGTCTGTCAGAAGTAAACCTCTCCCTTGCAAAGTGTAGTTCGAAAACCAGCAGCATAAGCCTCTCCAGGGAGCGGGCAGTCGCGTACCCAGATTTATTGAATCACAATCTGATTTTAACAAGGTTTCCCACTGATGCCTACAAAATCAAAGTTTGGGATGCACGGCTCGGTCACTGCCATCCTGGTAATGTCTTAGTCCTCACTGTTGAGATGGAGTCTCTATTTCCTGTGTCTATATCTTCCTTTTTCTTGATTTTATACTCTGCTTTTGTGGAACAGAGCCTCCAGTAGTTTTTTGAGGAATTTTGTGACCTGGTGCTGCTGCTCTCCCCTAAGCCCTCAGTACTAGGGTGTTGAAGTAGGACCTCGCGCATGCTAGGCAAGTGCTTTACCACTGAGCTGACCCCTCAGGCCTCTGTTTGTTTTTTATTTTTTATTTTGAGACGGGGTCTTGCTGAATTGCATAGATTACCTCCAGCCTCCAACTTGAGAGACTCCTGCCTCTGCCTCCAAAATCTCTGGAATTACAGGCGTGCACCACGGGACCTAGCTGCCTTGGCTCTATGAGTCAGACTGACTCCAGGGCACCTGACAACAAACAACAACAACTTCTGTCTTAAGTCTTTCATGTCTGTCTGTATTTTGGCTAAACAGTGAATTCTAGGTTGAAAATATCTTTTGATCAGCATATTGGAGGTCTTGCTCCAAAGTATTTTTGCTCCCAATATAGATGAGAAACCCTATGCCATTATAATTTCTTTTCCTTTACAGGTAACTAATTTCTTTGTATGTAACCTGCTTATTTTCTGTTTTGTTTTGTCTCAAGTTTTAGGATCTCTTTAATTCCCAGTGTTCTGAGCTATAATCATGTATCTTGGTCATCGGTCTTTTCTCATTTTTATTGAGGTTGCACTTGGTTGTTTTCAGTCTTGAAACATGCTCCTCAGTTTTGAGAGTTTTTCTGGTATTACTTATTTGATAATTTCCTCTACCTGTCCCCTAGTAAGTCTCTTCTTTTTCAGAAATTAGGTACTCAGATTTTGAGCCCTCTCGTCTGATGGTTTTTTCCTTATCTGTTCTATTTTTTTCTCTTCATCGTTTTGTTATACTTTGTGGTGACTTTTTCAACTTAATTAGACAATTTTATCAAATTATTTCTTTTATGATACTTCAATTTTAAGTGTTCTTTTTATTCTGTTCTTTTTATAGCATCACATGCTTATTTCTTGAATGTAGCTCCTTTCATCTCCAAAGACATAAATTATAGAGCTTTAAAATGCTTTCTCCATTAACTCTGCATTGACTTTGATTCTTTTGAGCCTTTTTGCTTAGGTGGTTGTTTACATTTAGTCTTTGTCTTCTAGGCTGCAAGCTTCATCAATTTGTGTGATGATCCTTACTGTCAATTCATAAGTAAAAGTGCTGCTCTAAAACAGTGCTTGGGGACTTAGGCAGGACTTGTCAACTGCTAGACAATGTCTAAAATAATGGGGCAAGGGCCAGGCTATTTGTTTTCTTCCAGAGAGTAATCTTCTAGTTACCTGCTTTGAGGATATACTGCTTCCTTGGAGCCCAATGGGAGAAGGAGGCTGGGAATCCTAATAATTTCAGTATATACTCTCCAGAGAAACAGAACAAGTTCTCCAGGGAAATAGAACTAATAGGATTTCTACATTTATCTGTCGATCTATTTATCTGTCAGTCTATCATTAGTTCACATGACTAGTGGGTGCTGAAAAATCCCACAAACTGTTGTCTGTAAGCTGGAGACACAAGAAAGCAGGTGCGGTAGTTTGACGGCTTGAGAGCCAGGGCACTGATGGGAAGCCAATGGTGCAGTTTCTAGTCCTGGTCTGAGAACTAGGATCACTTAGGGTAGGAAAGCATGAATGATCCAGCTCAAGAAGTCTGGCAGAGAGAGAGGAGAGAGAGAATCCTTCCTACCTTTGCCTTTTTGTTTTATTCAGCCTATGAATGGGTTTCCTGCAGCTGTACCACTGTGGCGTCAGATCTCGGAAGTTAAGCAGGGTGTAGTTTGGTTTATACTTAGATGGGAGACCACCTGGGAACACCAGGTGCTGTAGGCTTGGGAGAAGGACCTGGCAACTCACTCCCAAAAAACAATCAGCCGTTGAAAACCCTGTGAATAGCAGAGATGCACTAACAATACTGTTTCACCTGTTGTATGTAGGGTTGCTATGAATCGGACACCAACTCGATGCTACCTAACAACAACAACGTTAACTACAAGATTTATTATTCCTTTTTCTTTTTCTTTTTCTTTTTTTTTTTTTGAACCCAGGGCCTCACACTTACATGCTTTACAAGTGTTGGACCACTGAGCTGCACCCTTAGCTCAATTCTTTTTTTACTTTTTTGAGACAGGGTCTTGGTAAGTTATGCAAACTGCCTCTGGTCTCGAACTTGCGATCCTCCTGCCTCTGCCTCCCAAGCCACTGGGATTACAGGTGTGCGCCATTGCGCTCGGTCCCTTTTTTTTTTTTTTTTTCCAGTTGGATAGAACCTGGTAGGAATTGAAACATAAAAACTGCATTTATTATATACACTGTCAAGTTCACAACTAGAATTTTGCTCGGAATAATAGTCTGGATAATAGTCTTGAATAATAGTCTGGATCATTGAGAGAATGTGAATGAAATTTCTATTTTTAACTCAGAAGGAACTGATAGATTTTACCAAATTTAGTATACTTCTTCGGGATGTTAGTGCTTGAAGTAAAGTAATTATTGATGAATTTTTTTATTTATCATTGAGTGCTTTGTTCGTATAGGTACAGTGCTGTAGTTTGAATCTGGAGTGTCCTTAAAGGACTCATGCATTAAAGAATTGGTTGCTAGCGTCTCGCACTACTGTGAGGTGGTGGAACCTTAGGAGATGCACCCTCATGGAAGGAAGTAAGGATGTTAGGGGTGTGCCTCTAAAGAGGATATTAGGACCTGGCCCCTTCCTCTCTTTTTGCTTACCAGCTGATATAAGGTGATCAACTTTGGTCTGCCATGCATTTTCTACCATGATGTGCTGCTTTGTCATGTGCCCCCAGACAGTAGAGTCAACCATCCATGGACTGAAGCCTCTAAAACTATGAGTCAAAATAAACCTTTTGTCTAGGACTGGTGGCACATGCCTATAATCCCAGCACTCAGGGTGCAATTCAGAAGGAGTGGTTTAAAATTACAGGATTTTTACCTTTCCAATACTTTGTTTCTCTCTAGTGAGTTGGTCATAAGTAATATTCTCTTTTAATCTGAAAGACATTGTTTTGTCAATGATACAAGCCAAAACTTCACTAGAAGTAAGCTATCCTATGATCCTTGGTGTTTGCCAGGAATTGTTTCCAGTATCCCTCTCCCATTACAAAATCCTCAGATGGTCAAGGCTCTTATATAAAATGGTATAGCATTGCATGCAATCTATATGCATCCTGCAGTATAATTTTATATTATAATTCCTAAAACAAAGTAAATGTGATGTAAATAGTTGTTTGTACTGTACTGTTTAAGTGAAAGATTTATTGTTGTTGTTAGGTGCTGTGGAGTTTGGTCTGACTCATAGTGACCCTATGTACAACAGAAGGAAACACTCTCCAAGGTCTGTGCCAGGCACACAATCTTTTTTATGTTTAAGCTCATTGTTGCAGTCACTGTGTCAATCCACCTAGTTGAGGGTCTTCCTTTTTTTCATTGACCCACCACTCTGCCAAAGATGATGTCTTTCTTCAGGGATTGATCCTTCCTGAAAGATATCTGTATATGAAAGAAAAATATCTGTATATGTTTAGTACAGATGCAGTTTTTTAAAAAAATGTTTTTGGCCTGTGATTGGTTGAATCTACAGCTGTAGAACCTGTAAATATAGAGGGGTGGGTGTATGTATACATTGTGGAATAGTTATATCAAGTCAATTAACATATTCATCCTTAATATTTTTTTGCAGTGAGAACATTTAAAATTTTAGCAATTTTGAAATGCAAAGTGAATTATTAACTGTGGTCACCAGGCTGTGCAATAGATCTTGAAATGTTATTCCTCCAGCTTAACTAAAATTTTGTATCTTTTGATCAGCATCTTCCCCTCCCCTATCCTCAAGGTCCAGCCTGTGGTAACCTCCATTCTATTCTATAAGTTTGACTTTTTTAGATTGTACATATAAGTGAGCTCCTGCAGTATTTGTCTCTCTGTGCTTGGCTTCTTTTATGTAACATAATGTTTTCCACTTCTACCAGTGTTTTCACAAATGGCAGACCTTCCTTCTTTTTATAGGCTGAATAGTTTTCCATTGCTTAAATATACCATATTTTTAAATTCATTCATCTGTTGATGGACACTCAGGTTGAGTCCTTAGTTATTGAATATCTTAGTTATTGTGAATTATGCTGCAATAAGCATGAGAATGCACATATGTCTTTGACATTTTCACTTCAATTCTTTTTGATTTATACCCAGAAGTGGGATTGCTGGATAGTATGATAGCTCTATTTTTAATTCTTTTGATGAAAATCCATACAGTTTTCCATATTGATGTACTAATTTACATTTTTACCAACAGTGTACAGAGCTCCCTTTTCTCCACATCCTTGGCAAACTTATTCTCTTTTCTCTTTTTAAAATTGTATTTGTTTGCTTATTATTATTCTTTCTTTTCTCCTTGATACTAGCTATTTTAAGTGGTATCAGGTCATATCTCATTGTGGTTTTAGTTTTCATCTTCTGATGATTAATAATGTTGAACATTTTTCATAAACCACAATGATATAATTCTTAGTGGTATACATATATTAACTCATTTAATCTTCATAATAATCCTATGAAGTAATTCTTATTATTCCATTTTTACAGATGAGGCAGATAAAACTCTCAGAGGTTAAGTGAATTGTCCAAGCTCACACAGCAAGCCTTTGAGGTAAGATTCAACCTTGAATAATCTGACATACTGAGTATTCTCAACATTATGTAATATTGTCCCTGTTGCAATCAGTGAACTTTACAGAGTGGTGCAATTGCACTGAATAAGATCTGTGGTTTAGAAGGTCATTTGCAGTTTTATCCTATTTTAATTAACTTAGGAAATTTGTATTCAAAGGATATACCCTTTTGACTGTATCCTCCAAACCTTCCTTTAATTAAGAGTAGACAAGATTATGGGTCCCTCACTTTCAAAATGATTGGTGAAAGAGGAAAGGAGGGTATCTAATAATTCATTATTTTCTGCTGCTCCTTTAATCTGGGACTTCTTTGTCATTATTTTGGGGAAAATAACTTACCTTCTTATCTGCTAGGGCTCATTGTTGCTTTCCCATGTGTGTATGATTTCTGGGAAATTCCCAAATAAGATTCAGAGGGAATGGTTTAAAATGACAAAATTCTACTCATCCAATACTTTGTTTTCCTATAGTGAGTTGGTCATAAGTAATACTGTTTTTTGATTTGAAACACATTATTTTTTGTCAGTGATATAAGCCAAAATTTCCCAGAATTAAGCTTTGTATAAGATTGTTCATAGCTTTGTATAAGATTGTTGACTTTATTAGGGGAGAAAAATATGTGTTTGTATTATTTTTCTTCTTTGCCAAATATGGAGTAACACAGTTATTGCCTACATACTTTAAATATCTTTATTGGGGATGATGCTGGTGGACATCTACTTAAAAAATTCTCTGAATGAAAACAGGAGAATTCATTGATGATTTCCAGGGGCTCTGATTTTCCCTTAAAAATTACAAATTACAAATTATAATATTATAATAAGAATTATAATTATATGTCAAAGAAGATACCTAGAATGTTATTCTGTAGAATTCTGATGAATGAGAATTCTGCTGTTGGCTACCAGAACTACATAGTAAGAAGAAAAATACAAAACATGTTAGGATGGCATAGTTCTAGGTTCTCAAACCAAATAAAATGCTAACAAAGAAAGGACAATATAGGTTTAAAAATACATGCTGCAATAATATTAGCTATGAGATGTATAATCTCTTTTTGACCTAAAAGCTACTGGATTTATTATGTAGGAGGTAAGCTATTAGGGAAACATGGGTTAATAAGAGAGAGAAAATGGAAGCACACATTCCTATGTATTCTTTAAAAGGCTGATTCTGATATTCATCTAACTTTAATCACTGATCTTTTCCAATCTTTTGTATACTTTAAAGATGATAGATGTCACATGTAACTTCTTAAATAAGCAGTTCTCTCTACATTTTTTATGAGAGCTGCTGAAAACTGAAGACAAGACAGGATGCCACTTAGAATTCTAGATGTTGGAATATAGCCAATCTCTCAGCTTTGAAGTATATTCAGGGCAAGATGACCAGCTGGAGTGGTACACATGTAAGGAATTACAATTGAGTTCATAAGGCTCTGAATGGTAGAAATCTTTCATCCTAGCAATCTGAAACAAGATGAGTCCCTGTGATGAAGGCTATTGCCTATGCCTGGAGGATAACATCAGCTTTGAGAAGGCTGAGAGCCCACAGAGCATTCAGATTCTGAGTTTATCCCATAAAATAGGACTCCTTTCAGGGGTTATGATGGGAGGTCTTAATTTGGAAAATGCAGGGGATTGTGCTAAGTGCAGAGGAAATAGAGAGTTGAGAAGGATAAACTTTTGTCTAAATTACCATATTAAAACTGAGCAGGAGCTTTGTGCAGAGCTGATCCCAGTGGTTACTACTCTGAAGAACAGCAAATGAGCTGTAGCATTAACCTTTGACACCACACTCTGACCTTATCAGTGACCACTTCACCCTGAAAAATTATTCAACTAAGCTGTGACCAAGCGTTCTGCTCAACTATGCTTAAACCACATCAGTAGCCCTGGGACCACATAGCCTTTAGTTAGTGCTAGCTTGGTGATCAAACGTATTTTTAAAAAGATTCCAAATGTTTCTTGATTTTCATATTTACACTGGGTGAAAAGTAGAGCCACTTCACTGATTTTTTTTTTTCCATACTAGAGGGCTAAACCCAGGGCCTCATGCATACTTTACAAGTGCTCTGCTGTTGAACTGTACCCCCAGCCCCTTTTTTATTTTTTAAATTGAGACAGAATCTTGCTAAATTATGCAGGCTGCCTCTGGCCTTGAACCTATGGTCCTCTTGCCTCCACATCCCGAGTCACTGGGATTACAGGCATGTGCCACCACACGGGGCTTGATTCATTCTTTTTTAACCACAATTTCTTGTAAGCGCGCTCCAAGCACAAGTTGGGACATAGTAAGCACTTAATAAATTTTAGTTGACTAGCTGAATTCCTTTAGTGAATAACAATCACCAACATTACTCACCCATCTTTCCAACCACTCAGTTATTTATTCATGTGCCATTTACTCAAAATATTTATTAAGTGCTAATTATGAATCAGAACTGTCTTAGGCACTAGAAAGACTAAGATGATAGAGTTGCTGTGTTCCAGGAAATTACAGTGTACAGAAGAGGCCTATAAATGGAGCACAGTCAATATTCCTGTTACCCACATAAGAGAGGTATAAGAATTTTATGTGTCTTTATCACACTCAGATCTTTCCTGTGCATTACTCTAGATTGCAAAAAACTGCCCTAATCACTGTACTCTTTCAATAGAGTTTGTTGTTGTTGTTAGGTGCTGTTGAGTTGGTGTCTTACTCATAGTGACCCTATGTACAACGGATGAAACACTATTATCATGCTTCTCTGCTATTCATAGGGTTTTCAGTGGTGGATCAATTTTTGGGAGTGGGTTGCCAAGTCCTTCTCCCAAGCCTATAGCACCTGGTGTTCCCAGGTGGTCTTCCATCCAACTACTAACTAGGTCTGACCCTGCTTAGCTTCTGAGATCTGATGCCACAGTGGTATGGCTGTAGGCGATTGATAGAGTTTACCAGCCATAAAATTTTGAATAAGTAATATTATTATCAGGAAACAACAAATAAAACAACAATAAAGGGCAGTGTTATGGGGAGAAATTTCAGTTAATGTAAGGAGTTTACTAGTTGATGATACATAGGGCGTCAAAAACAGCAGCCAAGATCAAGAACTGGGAAAACAGCCAAATAAACTGAAGATGGGAGCGTAGGGAACAGTTTCTATAAGAAGAAGCCAACTAGATATTACTGTTTGGTAATATTACATTCACATCACCTTCCAAGTTTTTTTTTTTTTAACTTTCGAATATGTTATCATATACATTAATTTTAGGATAGTATAGAAGAATGAAGACTGAAATTAATCACTACATTCTACCACCTAGAAGCAACCTTAGCTATTATTTAGTATATTCAATATATTCCAACCTGTTTCATATATTATTATTGTCAGATGCCATGGAGTCAGGTCTGACTCAGAATGACCGTATGTGTAACAGAATGAAACACTGTCTGACACTGTGCCATGCCAGGCACTATGTCAGTGCTTCTCTGCTATTCATAGGATTTCCAATGGTGGATTGATTTTTGGGGAGTGGGTTGCCCAGTCCGTCTCCCAAGCCTACAGCACCTGTTGTTCCCAGGTGGTCTCCGATTCAAGTACTATCCAGGCCTCACCCTGCTTAGCTTTGGAGATCCAATGAGATCTGGCACCAGGGTAGTATGGCTGTAGACTCAGTTTCATATATACATGTAGGAGACAATTTGGCTGAGTGGCTGGAGAAACTGAGTTAAAAAGGCTGTGGGAAGGCTCCAGCCCTCAGAACTCTCCAAGCCTGAAAGCCCCCTCCTGCTATCTCCCTGGCCTTCAGTGCAGAACTTGCTTACATGCCACAGGCAGAAAACACTGACTCAGATAGGAAAGAACCCTCCCCTGTCTCACAGGACCTTGGTTGAGTTTTAAAATATACTTTAACCTTCTGCCTCTCCTGACTCTCAGGAATGCTTGATGTTACGATAACAACCTAATAAAAACAACCTGAGACACTCACTCAGGGCTACAATGCACCTGAATGCTTTGGTCCCCTTGGACTTGCTCACACTAAATCTTGGTGCCTGAGTGGTTAATTTTCCCATCCATAGACTCACATTGCCAGGCAATCGTGGCATCTGGTGCCCAGTGTGGGGCACAAGTCCACAATCTTGAGATTAAGAGTCTCATGCCATACTGACTGAGCTACATGGGCCTCCTATATGCCAGGCAAGAATTCTAACACTGAACCATCAATGTTATTCTTTGGGTCTTTTTGTTTTTGCAGTACTGAGGGAATGAAACCAGGGCTTCATGCATGCTAGGCAAGTGCCCCACCCACCTCTGAGCTGCACCCCCAACCCTTTTACTATTTTTATCGTTGAGACAGCATCTCACTAAGTTGCACTGGCTGCCTCTGGCCTCTAACTTGCACTTATCCTGCCTCAGCCTGCTGACTGCCTGAGATTACAAATGTGTGCCACAGTGCCTGGCTATATTTTTTACATAATTGAGATAATACTATTCATAAAATTTTGTATCTCGCTTTTAAAAATAAAACTTTATACAAATAAATATTGCTAAGATGCTTACTCAATATTTTAGTGGCTACATAAATATACCCTTGGACAGATGTTTTGGTAATGTAACTATTCTCTCAGTGACGTTTGCATGGTTTTCTCTAATTGTTCATAGCTATAACTAACTCTATGCTCAACATCTTTATACATAAAAACTTAAAAATACTGAGCCAGGCGCTGTGGCACACCCCTGTAATCCCAGCAGCTTGGGAGGTGGAGGCAGGAGAATCACAAGTTCAAGACCAGAGGCAGTCTGCGTAATTTAGTAAGACCTTGTGTCAAAAAGTAAAAAAAAAAATGGGCTAGAGGTGGCAGCTCAGTGGTCCAACACTTGCACAGCATGCAAGCATCAGGCCCTGGGTTCAACCCCCAGTACCACACACGCACGCGCGCACACACACACACACACACACACACACACACACACACACACACAAATTCGGGGATAGTAACTTAGTTTGAATTCTTGGAAGCATTATTATTAGACCCAAAGACAGGAAGAAACCTTAAGTGTCCTCATACATATTGCCAAATTGCTTTGTAAATAGGTCAGCTTGAAATTGGAGCAAAACATGTCATGATAAGCATAATGACTTAATGCATTACTGAAGAATCAGCTAGATGTCTAAGAGCCATCAGCACATTTCTATCTATCCATCATTTAACAAATATTCATTTGGGGTCCCATGTGTGGGTAGGTTATTGTGAGTTCCAAGTGGCCCCAAATACTTAGCGATAGTGTTCTACCTCACCTAGAATCAGTGGCAGTCTACCCCCAGCAGATTTATCAGGAGTTCTTTTCCCAGGACGGAGGTGAAAATTTGAAATTATTCAGTTCATGCACTTTTGTACAGATTACATCAGAGCAGAGTTGGGAAGAGGGCAGCAGTTGCACATGAGGACAGTGCATGGGAAGCGGAGTCCACAGGCAAGAATGAACCAGGATTTTATCAGGGTGGCTGATGGAAGCTTTCCATTAAGAGAGAGAAAACATAATTAGAAAGTAAGCTAAATAAACAAATAAATAAGAGTCAAAATAGGGGATATAGTTCATTGATGGGCTGGGATTTAGCTCAGTGGGTAGAGCGCTGCTCTGCAGTCTCTGAGGTCCTGAGTTCGATTCCCAGCACCACAAATATGGGAGAAGGACGTGGCAATCCACTCCCGAGACAGTCCTGAAACAGTCAGCCATTGAAAACCCTATAAAAGTTGCTATGAGTTGGATATGACTTCATGGCACCTAACAACAAACTCATTGGTAGAGAGCACTTGCCTGTCATGTGCAAGGCCCTGGGTTCAATCCCTACCACTGGAAAAAAAAAAAAAAGACAAAAGCCAAGAGGTATGTGTAGAAAAATTAGACAAGAAGTGAGTCATTGCATTTATGCTGCAGATATATATGTGCAGATCCTTGAATGCTATTCACCAGCTAAGATATATGAAACCTTCTCTGGTCCTTAATAAGAAGGCACCATTAATTTATTTTATTTATTTATTTATTTATTCTTTACTGGAAATTTTTAATGTACAACTTAATGTGTTTCATTCTGACATGTATTACTCACATAACTTCCCCCTTACCCTCTTGTGCCCTTCCTCCCCTATCTCCCACCCCCCACCAATGGCCTCCTTTCTAGTTGTACGTCTTTTTGTGGGAATATTTATCTATACATGTGCATCCGGATTTTGATTTAAGTCCCCAATTTTTTCTATAGCGATCTTTCTTTTACATTCTCAGCAGTATTACATGAGTAATCTACTCCATTTGCATTACTGCCATCCTTTGGTATTATTCCTATTATTATTTCCTGAACTACTAAAGTTGGGCTGTTTACTTTGAGGTTGACCTCTTTCTCATTCCTCGAAGAAGCCACCATTAATTTAATAAGTCAAGTTTAGCATAGAAGTTTTTTTCTGTTCTTTCTTTCTTGGTTTTGAGCTGTATCTTGCATAAGCTAAGACCTGCCAGATAAATTACTTCTAAATAAGTGAAATATTCTTTTTCATTTAACATTGGGAAATGACAGGCATGAAAATAGGCACTTTTCCTTTTTTACACACATCCATTTTCCCACTACTAACACAGCTCCTAAATTGTAGGCCTTCCCTTTGGTAAACTACCACCATGAAAGTGATAAAAATGGCTTTAGGTGTTGTTTGAAAAATAAAAAGGAAAGTCTGTTCTTTCCATCCTTAGGCATTATTTTCTCTTTCTAAGGAAATATATATTTATTATAGGACTGTTTATTCGCAAGACTTTTAGACACAAAGCACATTGTCATGGCTACAGCTGCAGTAAGCAACTTCTTTATGTGCTTTTCTGCTTAGATCAGGGAAAATTTTCTGGATTAGTCACAGGAGGGCTCCATGGCAGTTTCTGGGAAAAATAGAATTCTGCAATTGTACTTTCCTGGCACACAATTGTACTTCTGCAGTTTTCAATGAGCCACATACCTATTTATAACAGTCAAATAAGATGCCAAAACCTGTAGCTCAGGTACATTTAGGGAAATACAAAAATCCAGAGAGGGCTAGGGGTGCAGCTCAGTGGTAGAGCACTTGCCTAGGATGCTTGAGGCTCTGGGTTTGATCTCTGATGGCCCTTATACCACACACAGTCCAGAAAATTTTCTGGGAAATAGCACAAGAAAACAATCTTGAAATGATAAGCTCTGATTTGAACTTGACTTGAATTGCCAGGAGACTTTGTTATTTGAAAGGGACTAAGAACCATGTGATACATTCTAATTTTTATCCAAACACGAGGAAGAACCAACTCCAATGAGTAGACTCTACTAACCAAGGGGTAAAAGAAAGTTGTTTTCTAATTTCACCCCAGGAGTTCTGCTGCTAATGTAATGGTTTCAGTAAGTCAACTTGGTGTCCGTCTTGGCTTTTGGAACATCACAGAGAGGGATAAAGCCATCAGAGGAGGCAGAGGTCATGAAAGCCTGCCTTGCTCCTCACGGAAAGGGAAAGGGATAATGATGCATGGCCAATCACTCACTCCTCGTCAACTGTGTTGATTGCTGCATGGTTGTGAAGTTTTGAACATCATCTTCAACTTTTCTCCCTCTCCCTCTACCAAGTGAGAGATCCTTTCCCAACTCCCCCTGCAAAACTGCCACCCTGAGTTACTGCCCAGGTTTTGCTCTTCGGCCCCACAACACAAGCCAGAAGGAAGCACCTCCATTTACCAGGCTCTCAGGAGAGTTCTGGTTCTTTCAACTCTATTCCATTTTTTAAAAAAATGTTTCTATTGGGATGCAATTGTCAGTTGCCATGGTATTCTATGCAAACAGAAGCTCTTTTTTTCCACGGCCTGCTTTCAGAAAAGACAGTGCACGGTATCTGTCACGAGATGAATTGCTCTGATAGCCAGTTTGTTAACAGATTACACCTCTACTGGCAGGCTCTTGAGATTTTACCATTTATATTAGCTGCACCTGAGATCCACTTGAGACTGACGCTGGAAAATCATTACATGTGAAATTATGAATTCTCATGCATTGATCATGATTGTCTCGGGGAGGGAAAGATGCATTTTGATGGCTGGCAAAGATAGATTTATTTTTTGTTAATGCCCAGGGACTCAGTGTAATACAGAAATAAGATTTGATTGTGCCATTATAACAACTGAGCCCATGGCCAATTAGAGAAAATAAGTTGGGGAAATTTGTTTTGTCAACTCTCTACCTTCCCTTTCTTCTGTGTCTTATCATTGCCTCTCTGGTCATCATTGCCTCCCTTCAGTACCCACTTGAGCATCTTGCTAGAGTTTGTATACTCTGTTTTATTGCTGCTGTTGTTAGGTGTTGTGGAATTGGGTCTGACTCATAGAGACCCTAAATACAATAGAAGAAAACACTCCTCCACACTGTACCCTGCCTGGCACTATGTCAGTGTTTCTCTGCTATACATAGGGTTTTCAATGGCTCATTGTTTTGGGGTTGCTTCGAGAATGGATTGCCACATCCTTCTCCCATTTTTGCAGTGCAGGGGATCAAATCCAAGGCCTCAGAGAATGCAGAGCAGCACTCTACCAACTGAGCTAAACCCCAGCTCCATATTCTGTATGGTGGCCCCTATTCTAGACTTTTATGTCCTTCAATTATAACTTCCCATTTCTAGGAAATGTGACATACAAATCAAATAAGATAGTTAATGTATGTTAATGGCCAAACGCATGCCATTTGGGGCTTGAAAGAATTGCTTTTAAATTATGTTGAGTGAAATAAACTTTGGAAGATGCTTGTATAGTAAAGGCCCCAGCCTGAGCCAATACCTCAAGCAGTTTATTCCCTTTGGCTATCTGGCTGGAGGAAAATGTTTTTTGTGTGGGTGCCTGAGGGAAAGACAAAATGGCAAAGAACAGATTGATGTTTGTCAAGGGGTGGTGCGTCAGTGTGCAGATTCAGTAGCCAGAGGGCCTGGAGTCAGGCCCTCTTCTACCACTTAGTAGCTGGTGGCAACCTTGGAGAAAGTTACTTAACCTCCTGTTTCCAGGTTTCAGTTGGGAAATATTTATAGTTACAAGCCTGTCAGGGGTGTTTTGAGTTTATCTGTAGTAACATACTGAGAGTGGTATGTGGCACATACTCTGTGCTATGTAAGTGCCAGCTATTAAAATTATTCTGTTTCTCAGCCCTTTTCAGTGGACTCCTTTCTGAGTTGGGTGAGGGCAGGGGCTGCAGCAAGGACTTTGTTGAGACCCAGAGACAGGGAGAGCATTGTGTTTATTCCTGATTGAAAAAGTGTGGCCCAGACAAGGGAAAGAAGAATCTTCTTATTACCTTGAGGATTATGACATGACGGTGCAGGGAAGATCCCAGGCTTTAGGATGTCTAGGGTTTCCTTCTCTGGGAACATTAGGAGATGATTCAGATTTCATGGTGAGAGAGGGACCAGCACTGATGCTATTGGTAAGGCAACCAGAATGGAGCATGAGAGGCCTGTGTGTGCACATAGGAACCATCCCCTAGGACTCTCAGAAATGCTTAGGAAAGGCTCTTCAGAGGGCCAAACACGTGTATTATAAAGGCAGGACTAAGAATCAGTTTCAGCTGAGTTATAGTGCGACAGAGCCCATCAATTTGCTAAATCTGGCAAGGCCTTGGAAAGCTCCACTTATACTAATGAAAGAGATCGTGTGCAGTCTGACTCTGAGGAAATCTCTTTGAGGCCCTGGCTTCAACTTCTTTTCTTGCTAGCTCTTCTTTACTTCCTGAACCACATGGCTGTTCCCTGAATGTCTAGGTTTCAAACAAATTATCGGACTCATCCAGGAAAGCCAGAAAACAGATTGGAAAGTTATTTAATTATTGCCACTAGTATAATTTGAGATTCTTTCTTGTGGATGCTGTCTCGAATCTACCTCTCTTATCCTCTGTGTTCAGTATTGTTCATAAATGAAATAGCCATTGCAAATGCTGACACAGATATTGGTAGGAAAGCCAGCATAGTGCTGGAGCAGTGATTGGCACCTCTGTGATGGCTAATGATGTCATTTACTTTAACAGGTGTCATCTCAATGCTAGGAGAGCATGAGGAGGCCTGGGCACGTTTCCCTCCTGTGCTGCTTGTTGAATAAATGAGCTGGCTCTTGGTGCTTTAGGATTGATCCGCTTTATCAGAGTAGATCTATGATCAGCATCTCAGAGTTCAGTGCTTAATTGCACTCTGAACAACTGCTTCATATGTGCTATCGCTCTTTCTAGATGATCATTTCTTGGGGCAAGGGCTGTCTTGTATTTCTTTGGCATTTCTGCAATGTTTAGCAGAATCCAGAACATAATAAAGGCTTAATAAATATTTAATTGCTCCCATAAAAAATATAGCATTGGAGCAAATATTTCTTCCTTACAGCTCATGTAGCATCCATATATTGTTCCTGCTCCTACGCTCACCCGCCTGCTCGCTCGCTCGCTCGCTCGCTTTCTTTCTTTCTTTTTCTTTCTTTTTCTTTCTTCTTTTTTTGGCAGTACTGGGAGTTGAATCCAGGGCCTCTCACATATTTTGTGAGTGCTCTGCCACTGAGCTGTACCTGTAGCCCGTTTTTAAGTTTTTATTTTGAGACAGGGTCTTGCTAAGTTGTGCAGGCTGCCTCTGGCCTCAAACTTATGATCGTCCTGCCTCCACTTCCCCAGTAGCTAGGATTGCAGGCATGTGCCACTGGGCCTGGCTTCCTGTGCTATTTCAAAGGTAAAAAGGGATTAATCCTTCTACTCTACACAGTTATTCATACCTCCCATAGGAATGTAGCTCCTATGGATTTTCTACATAGTAGAATAGTAGGATATCCTACATAGTAGGATAGATGTGGTTGCCATGTTGATACTACTGAAATAAAGTATTGAGATTTATAGGAAGACTGATCACAAGAAAGCAAGCTTTTCATTTTTAGATTCAGATATATTGTGTATCAATAGTGATGTGAAAATGTGCAGAATGCAATGATAATCTACTGGGTCAGAGTAACATCAGACTAATGCATCAAAACCTGCAGCTGTACCTGTGTGGTGTCGAATTCTGTCAGATCTTGGAAGCTAAGCAGGGTCAGACCTGGTTAGTAGTTGGATGGGAAACTGCCTAGGAACACCAGCTACTGTAGGTTTGGGAGAAGGACCCAGCATCCCACTCCGAAAATGCAATCAGCCATTGAAAACCCTATGAATGGCAGAGAAGCACTGACAATAGTGTTTCATCTGTTGTACATAGGGTCGCTGAGTCAGACACCAACTTGACAGCACCCAACAACAACAATTCACCAAAGTGAACACCTGGCAAAACAAAATGTTGTTGTTGTTGTTAGGTGCTGTCGAGTCAAGTCCGACTCATAGCGACCCTATGTACAGCAGATCGAAACACTTGCCGATTCTGTGCCAGGCAAACCATCTTATTTAGGTTTAAGCCCATTGTTGCAGACACTGTGTTAATCCATCTGGTGGAGGGTTTTCCTCTTTTCCATTGACCTGCCACTCTTCCAAACATGATGTCCTTCTCCAGGGATTGTTCTCTCCTGACTACATGTCCGAAATATGTAAGACGCAGTTTGGCCATTTTTGCTTCCAAGGAGCACTCTGGTTGTACCTCTTCTAGGACA